>OY743180.1:43585750-44078250 GCA_963555705.1 Ligustrum vulgare | reverse complement strand
GGTGTTTGATGCACATAGCCAGATGAATTTCACCTTACGTGCTATGATATTTTGCACCGTAAATGATTTTCCCGCATATGGTAACTTGTCAGGTTATACGAACAAAGGACCTAAAGCATGTCCCGTTTGTGAAGAAGACACGATTGATCTTTGGTTGAAAAACTGTAAGAAAAATGTCTTTATGAGTCATAGAAGATTTCTCCCCGCTGCCTTATCGAAAGAAGAAGAAGGCATTCAATGAAAAAATTGAGGATCGAGCAGCTCGATTGCCGTTAAC
This sequence comes from Ligustrum vulgare, assembly GCA_963555705.1. Taxonomy (NCBI): domain Eukaryota; kingdom Viridiplantae; phylum Streptophyta; class Magnoliopsida; order Lamiales; family Oleaceae; genus Ligustrum; species Ligustrum vulgare. Next base: position 44,077,973 of record OY743180.1, on the reverse strand, counting down.
AGGAGGTGAGGTATATGAACGAGTTAAAAATATTGATGTTTTGTTTGGAAAACCTTTTAAGCCTCCTCAAAAGAGTCTTTGGAAGAAGAGGTCCATATTCTGGGATCTACCTTATTGGCAACATTTATCAGTAAGGCATTGTCTTGATGTAATGCACGTGGAGAAAAATGTTTGTGATAGCATCATTGGGACATTGTTGAACGTTCAAGGGAAGACGAAAGATGGTATCAAAGTCAGGAAGGACATGGTAGAAATGGGGATACGGGATCAATTAGCACCGCAAGAGTCCGAAAAACTTACTTATTTACCTCCAGCTTGCTATACTTTGTCCAGAAAAGAGAAAACATGTTTTTGTGAGTGCCTTCATGGTATTAAGGTTCCATCTGGATACTCATCAAACATCAAAAGTCTTGTGTCGATGAAGGACTTGAAATTGGTTGGTATGAAGTCTCATGATTGTCATGTGTTAATGCAACACTTGTTACCAGTTGCAATTCGAGGCATACTTCCAAAACATGTCAGACAAGTCATAATAAAACTTTGTTTTTTCTTCAATGCAATTTTCAGTAAAGTTGTTGACCCAGAGGCGTTGGATGATTTGCAGGCCGATATTGTTATCACTCTATGTCAATTTGAAATGTATTTCCCGCCATCATTTTTTGACGTTATGGTGCACTTACTTGTTCACTTGGTAAGAGAAATTAAGATATGTGGTTCGGTGTTCTTGCGGTATATGTATCCATTTGAGAGATACATGGGTATTTTGAAATGATATGTCAGAAATCGATTTCGACCCGAAGGCAGTATCATTGAAGGTTATGCCGCTGAGGAGGCTATTGAATTTTGTACTGACTACCTTGATGACATAGAGACTATTGGTGTTCCTAAATCTCGTCACGAGGGAAGACTCGAAGGTAAAGGGACGATTGGATGCAAATCAATTGTCCCTAGTGTTGAATTGCGAGATAAAGCACACCTCCTAGTATTACAACACCTTTCTCAAGTTCATCCGTATTTGGACGAGCACATGTCCATCCTAAGGCAGCAGAATCCTTCTAAAGGTGAAAGGTGGGTAACTAATTAACACAATCGTTTATTTTCAAAATGGTTCAAAGATAGAGTCATGAAAGAGTTGTCACAAACGTCGAATACCATTGTTGAAACGGTAAAGTGGTTAGCGTATGGTCCTAGCACGATTGTGAGATCTTATGAAGCATATGACATTAATGGGTATACGTTTTACACTAAACGTCAAGATGATAAGAGTGCGGTGCAAAACAGTGGAGTGACACAAGTAGCACTATCAAGAGATTTTTCAAGTGCTAAAGATACAATGCCAATAGATGCCTCGATGTCCTATTATGGTGTCATTGAAGAAATTTGGGAACTTGATTACAGGGAGTTCAAGTTTCCTCTCTTCCAATGTAAATGGGTTGATAATCGACGGGGTGTTCGGGTGGATGAATTAGGTTTCACTTTGGTGGATTTTGGACGGTTGGGTTATCTTGACGAGCCATTCATAATTGCATCACAAGCCAAGCAGGTATTTTATGTTCTTGATCCTGCCGACACTAAGTGGTCAGTGGTCCTTCAAGGCAAGAGACGCATTGTTGGCATTGGTGATGTAGTAGATGAAGAAGATTATGATCACTTTGATGAAACTCCTCCATTTTCTATTGGTATACAAGGGAGTGCAACTTTAGAGGAAGATAACATTGAATCCACTTACATGCGTTGGGATCATGAAAAAGGATTATGGATTGACCGTCGTTCGTGATTATTCATTGTGTGAGTTCATTTATACATTCTCGCATGCATATAACTCTCTTTTGTTCTTTATATATGCTCTATACGTTGTTCATATTAATTGTGTGAGTTCATTTACATATTCTTGCATATAACTTTCTTGTGTTTTTTATATATGCTCTATACGTTGTTAATAATCATTTATTTATATGTGCAGGTACGTAGACAATTTTCCCAATATAATGGCCGAGTCTTCACATTCGTCAGATGATCATAGTACTGCCCAAAAAAAAAAAGGACAAGAGGGCCAACTATGTGCAAAAACATGAAGAAAGCGGGCCAACAAGTGAATATAATTGAGTTCGATGACAAACATAGGCCGATCGGACCAGGCACGAAGAACTTCAAACATTTTGTCGGATCTTTAGCCCGCATTCATGTTGACATAAACATCAGTGATTGGCACAAAGTCGATCAAGGCCTGAAGGACATGATGTGAGAAGAGATAAATGTACTATCACTTGATACATGGTAAATAATTGAAAAGTGAATGTAATTTCTTTATAACACCACATGTTATCATTGTCTTTCAGAGGGAATTCAACATTCTCGATGACCGTCCAAAAAAAAGTGTTATGCGGGTTGCGGGGATGAGATGGAAAGATTTCAAAACAAGACTGGTTCATAATTTCATTACACATGACCACCCAAAATATACATCTCCTACCCAGCTTTACGATTTCTTGACCGAAGAGCAATGGGAGTTGTTTAAAAAAGAACGACAGACGGAAACATTTCAGGTATATTTAAATGTACGCATGTGTCTTGTTGAGTGAAAACTAAAAACCTGTGATTTATTTCAGGAGAAAAGTAAGAAGGCGAGGGATAGTCAAATGCGGAACGAGCATCCTCATTATTTGGGCTCAGCCGGATATGCGGGGATGAAGCCACATTGGCTAGTAAGTGACCCGCTATCTTCTAGCTCTTCATGTGACATGATTAGCTCCTCAATTGTAAGCGAGGATTGCAGCCTCGATTGGGTTCGAGCTAGATCGAAGATGAAAGAAGATGGAACGTATTACATCCCCAACGAGAAAACGAGGGGGGTGTTTGATAAAATTGTAAGTATATCTTATCGATTTCTCATATATTCAATTGAAACTTACTTCAATTCTTATATTCAGTTTTCAATTTTTTTAACAGGTAGAAAAAGCTGAGCAAGCCACGCAGGGGACATTTGTGTCGAGTAGACAACATGATATTCTGAGTGAAGCCCATGGTAAAGAGGATCACTCTGGTAGGGTGAGGGGATATGGCGTGTATGTCACCACGCGGGATGTTTACGGCCAGCCTGATGATTACCTTAGACGATCGTGTGGGGTTGTGTCAGTAGATGGCATTAAAGATATCATCAGGAAGGAGATGGAGGATAGCATCACAGAGCGGGTCAGGCATCAAACCATGTCGGAGATGCAAAGTAAATTTGACAGTATGCAGAGCGCGTACCATAGTATGTAGAGTAAATATGATGCCATCCTCCAGCGCTTGGGCCTCAATGTTGATTCCGAGGTGGAGGTAACTGCACAGCCCCGACCACCAACTCGAAGTAGTTGCCACTCTGTGAATCCAGACCCATTTGATGGTCTTCAGGTACTTACCCATAAAGTATTTAGTTTTTTTAGTATTGCTTTTTTTTTAAATGGAAATGCCTGACATATATGTTGAAAAATAGAAGCCGATTCCCTGTCGTCTCGCCGTATTTGTTGATGGTGACAAGCAAATAGTGGCCAGCGGGATGGTTTATCCGTCCGGACCCGAGACTGTGGTGCATCATCAACCACTCTGGCTTGATCATGTGAAGGTGTCCGTTGACCATGTTATAGATGGTGCAGAAGCGTTCTATCTTCCAGCGCCATCTCAGCACCACACCACGGTGGGGGAAGCTATTGGAAGTTTTTTCCAATGGCCTAAGGAGTTGGTGATTTTTGGAGAGGTAATAAAATCGAGTTATATAAAAGTTTATGTCAATATTAATTTCTTTTAAATTTGTATCAGACGTGTTATAATGACAAAAATTGTCTTATTGCAGGAAGAGGCCCCAAAAAAGATCGTAAAAAAATCTAATAAAGGGAAAAGGCCTCAGAGTTTTGAATTGTCATCTACCCAGCGACCTGCGATAGTCGACGATGAGACTTTACTACGTCTGGGTGATAAATGAAAAATGTTAAACACCCTGGTCCTTAATTGCCTGTTGGTGATGACTTCTATCAGGTGCCCGTAGATGCCTCCGTCTTCAATTGTACGTTCGAGGATGGTATTTTTGTTACAGTCGCAGACATTACCGATCTGCTTAAAATGCAATGGTTGGATACATCTATCCTACAAATATTTGCATTGTAAGACTTCTGATCACAAATTACAACTTCAATTTATATCACTGTTCGATCTCTATTTATTGGTGTCATTATTATTAGGTACCTTCATGAGTTATGTCAGGATTACGATATTGATTCAATTGGATTCATGTCTCCGTCACACATTGCGTCGGTGTCGTTAAGAACAAATGCCAATGGTGTTGTAAATTATATGGACGAGACCATGAGGGCAATGCAAACAAAGAAATTCATTCTAGCACCGTATTTTCAGGAGTAAGACCATTCTCTCTTGTTAATAGTTAATTTTTTTTTTTTTTTTTTTTTTTTTGTAATTTGAATCGCACATGTTTGAATTTGTATTTACATGTTCATAATACGTAGGAACCACTGGATGTTGCTAGTGATTTCTCCTCAGAAGAGTACGGTGTACTTATTGGATTCAGCTAGTGCATTTAAGCGTGACTTAGATATCAAGCCGCTATTGAATACGTAAGTTATGATAATTTTCATGAAATAATTGTGGAGTTGTGGTTTTACTTTGATGAATATATGTTGTGATTGTTGAGAAGTTGTGATAGATTCAATAGCAACGCGTCTATTTACAGGTTGGATAAGTTCAATTTATAGGGGAGACTCTGCCAAAATTTTTATAGAAATCTTAGTTTTTGTATTTATTTATTTTGTAACTGGTTCGAATAATTTAATTCAATTTTAGGGCTTTCAAACTATACTGGACACAAGGAGACATTAGGACAAGAGCCAATACAACGTGGCTAAAAATAAAGGTATGAAAACACATATTTAAAATATATTACAAATATTTGAATTATTTTCATATTCTATTTAGTGTGATTATTAATGTTAGTTTTCATTGTGAAAATTTCAGTGTCCTCGACAGCCCGGAGGTTCTGAGTGTGGCTAGTACGTCATGAAAAATATGTATGAGATAGTCACTGAACACTTTCAGCGTCCGTCGTTGGAAAAGGTATAAGTTATTGAACATGATAATTTTTAATTATTCCTTCATATTTTATTACAAAATAACTGATAATTCATTTTGATTATTTGTAGGCATTTAAAGAGTATTACTCAACGGAGGAAATTGCTGAAATTCAAAACTTATGGGCTAAATACTTCGTCGATAGGTGTGTGTAAATCGACGTGTATTCAAACTTCTATTTACTCAATTACATGTGACATTAACAATCTTGTAAATATAATTATTTCTCATTTATTTAACATTATTTTAATTATGTCGATTATATACATATTTGATGATGTGCATGTGGAAAATGTTCAGTCCACGTTTAGGTGATTGCAGGTCATGATCGACCTGCAGTGATCTGGATCATTGTAAGTGACGTCCAGGTCATTGCAGGTGACATATAGGTCATTGCAGGTCATGACCTGCAGTGGCCTGGGTCATTGCAGGTGACGTTCAGGCTAATGCAGGCCATGGCCTGCAGTGGCCTGGGTCATTGCAGGCGACGTCCAGGTCATTGCAGGCGACGTCCAGGTCAATGCAGGCCATGGCCTGCAGTGACCTGGGTCATTGCAGGCGACGTCCAGGTCATTGCATGTCATGTCTAGGTCATTGTATTTTACTCTATAGGCAAATGAATTTCGTGCCAAAAAAAAAAAAAAAAAATTTGAAAACGCGTCGGTTTTAAGAAAACGCGTCGGTTTATTAAACTTTAGGCGTCGGTTGTAATCCAAAACCGACGCCTAAATTTAGGCGTCGGTTTTGGATTACAACCGACGTCTAAATATATATATTTTTTTTCTTTCAACTTTACGCGTCGGTTTATTAACAACCGACGCGTAAAGATAGCATTTACGCGTCGTTTTACAACCGACGCGTAAAGTCTTTACTTTACGTGTCTGCTTCATACGCGTCGCCTCAAAAACCGACGCCTAATCTCTTAAATAACCGACGCGAAAGACTGTTTCTGTACTAGTGATTGTTATTATTTTACAGGTTGGTTAAGTCAATATTATAGGGGAGACTCTATCAAATTTTTTATTAATACTTATGGGATCAAATTTAATTATAAGGTGAATCTGAAAGTTAAAGAAAAGTCAAGATTGCCTTGGTGGTGGGTCCAATATCTAGTTGACACCTGCCATCGGCGCATGTCACGTTTCGTCCAGTAGGGTGACCTGGGACGGGTCGTGACAGTAACTCTTGTGAAATGTCTTATGAACCCTCTCATCACCGATAGTGTATTTGAACCCACATGTTTTACATGTGTGCAGTAGAAAATTGGACTGACCAACCTCCAAGTGTAATTGGACATATTTTCTCTTCTTCTTCAGAATCTTTCCACACGGGGACAATCCCAATTTTGTAATTTTTTCCTCTGAATCTTGATTGTTTGATTCTTTGCTATTAAATCCACTGTCGTTCCCACCGTCATCAACTTATTTAAAATTTTCTCAAAAATCCTGAGAAGTACTATATACTAACAGGTTTTTTTTTTTTTTTTTAAAACAATTTAAATGCTATATACTAACAGTTGAAGAAACATTATGTACAAAAATCAAGATAAATGAACCCAAAATATTAAATTTCTTTTGGAAAACTCAAACTAATTGACGCCCATATAATATCCACACATAAAACTAATCTGACCTATAAATTGAATTCAAACAATTAGGGTGAAGAATCTGAGTTTGGTTAATGTACTTGTCTAAGCATTGAGACATGCGCTTGTATTTGACGGTTATTGCTGGCTCTTTTGTGCATTTTTCAGAATAATCACTATTATAGATGGGAAACAAAGATGGGTGTGGGGCTTCTTTTAGTGTAGAAGAATTGGGTTTGAAGAAGGCAATGATCTTTGATTGCATCGTTCAACTTCTCTTTTCCTTTCCTTTCGTTGCTTGATTACCCAGAGTTTTTAGTTCAGAGCGAAAGCTGAGAGATCCAGGTTGGTATTCATCCAATCAGAGTTTTCTTGTTTAGGTGAAAATGAATATATTATTGAGTGTAAAGGATATAAACATGGAGGATAATTCTCAATTAACAAAAAATAAAAAGAGCCCAGCAGGACTAATTGAAATACTGGAGTGCATGTTGAGTATCTCTAATCCCTCATCTACTACTATGTTGCTCGAACTTTTCACTTTTGAAGAAGTAATCGTGTCGGATACTAGGGTATGAGATCCTTTTAATCAAAAGATAATATTTTATATTATTAAAATGAAAAGATAATCCTTCTTATTTTCAAGAAATGTATTTATCATTATTACTAATATATAAATTTCTAAAGCAATTTGAAGTTTACAAGACTATTCATACATTTATGCTAAAATTTTGTATCTTTTTAGTCGTGTCCCCGTATCCCAGATTTTGAGAAAAAAAGGGTTCGATACTTAGATACATACCCGTACCCGTACCCGTACCCGTACCCGAGTCCGAACAACGTAGAGGTAAAGTTTCAAGTGTAGCATAAATAAATAGGGGGAAATCTAAAATCCTATCCATTTGGCTATAAATCATATATTCTTTTGAAGAATATACGCCAAACGGAACAAGATTCCAATGGAAAAAGGTTGTAACTTGAAATTAATTAGCTAACATAGACATGCTCTTACCCAAATAATTAACCAGACCAAACCATCCTAGCCTCAACATAACAACTGTCTGCCAATTTACCAAATGATCCTTTCAATTTCCCCCATACTTAACCAATCTTCCTTGGCCTTCCTACTGGAATCTTGTATAAAGTTTAGTAGTAAAAAGGATTCTGAGCACAAGACTAATGATTGTAAGTTGTAACTGTACTCCCCCTATTGAAGTAAGCCCCTTAGGCTATAGAATTAAACCATACAAGAAATTATGCATACAATTAGAGAAGATAGTAATAAGTTGTCGGTCGATAGTATTAAGGTGGATATTATTTATAATTTTTTCCTTCTCTCACCTAAATCTACCTCCTCACTCCAAATTATGTCTTCTAGCTTAAGAAAGGAGATGTAATTAACATTATATTCTTTTGAATGCTGCCTTGTCATCCATCACACCTCTTATTAATCTTTTGAACCCGAGTCACATAACGAAACTATAGGATTATTGGCTTAGAACCAAACAAACAAGTCATTAGAATTTAGAAATGCTATCTTGTTTAATATAAACTTGTGTGACATTTCGAGGATTACTTAAAATAATCGGGGGCAAAAATAAAAAAAAGGCTTACGATCGTTAAAACCAATTGAGAAATAATTTTTAGTAGTTGCATAAATTTGTTAAAATGTTTTTACAAGTTAATTTTGGACTTGAGTATTTTTTGCAAAATTTGGTCAAGTTTTATAAGAAAAGTGCAACAAGTTTTTTTAAAAGGGTGGTGAATTTCTCTAGAAAAAGGTTTTTCTATTTTTCTCTCTACAAAATAGAAATTGGGGTTTTTTCTTCAATATAGTCAAGGAAAAGTTTATCTTCTTGATTGAATTGAGAGTGCATGATTTTTGATTTTTCCAATAGTATGGTTGTGAGCCTACATTTCGGTATCGAATTCATTATTTTGACGTTCTTGAAAATAGTTCTTGGTGTTCTTAACTTTGTAAATCAAGGTAAAGATCCTACAGAAACTACCCTCTTATTCAAATCCAGAAACCATCCTAGAATTCTGTAAGATCACCAAGCTACTCTTGAAACTATCTACTTCATCAAAAAAAAAAAAAAAGAGAGAGAGAGAGAGAGAGGAATAGGCTACTTGGTAAGAGCATGGTTGAAACATACAATCTACCGCCTTTTTCTAGCAAAGCAAGTTAATTATCATGGATAAACTACGGGTGAAAAACAACACCTTCACAAATGAAATATTGGATATAGCCTCGTACTGGGAACTTCACTACATTTAATTCTATAACAAAGCAAAAAATAAAATAAAAATACACGCGATCAATATAAATAGAACCCATTACACCATAATCTCCAAGAACATGGGAACATAATGTCATAAAAATACATGTTATGTCATCAGATCATTTATCTCACATTACCTGAAATGTGGGAAAAATAAAGGGGTGAGCTAAGGCTCAGCAACTAAACCTCATACACGTCATGCATGTTTATGACATGAAATGCTTTAATACTTTGAAATATATATATCACCATTCACTTCAACTTTTCAAAACTTCATTTCATTACTATCGTGAGCTCACTTAGTGTATCTTCTAACTAATCAGACTGTAGTGGACAATTCCTATTTGGAACTAGATCACTTTTACCGGTAAAACCGTAGAGTGATCAACATTCACTTTCATTGCACTACAGAGCGGTTCATTTACTTTTTAGGTTCGTTGATCCCCTGCGACCCATTTTCCACTCACATCTTTCACAGCATAGAAGTACACACATTTCTTTTTTAAAACTTGGAATACATATCTTTTGAGAAAACTTGCACTTTCACAATTTTTCATTTGAAAATATTTGACTTTTCAAATTTGATGATAATGCATACTTGTCAATGAAATGACATGACATACATGCATGCTCGAATATTTCTCTAAATAACACATACTTGTATAAAGTAAACGAAAAGCACCAAAAGTAGCTAAATTTCAAGACGTTCACTTAAGCACATTAATTCCACATTAACATTCAATTTTGATGAAAATAGGAGAAGTTTATTTGGTATCCTTAGTATTTTTGGTTCTTAAATTTGCAAACGGAAATCTCTCAGTTGCTGTGATGTCAATGTACCAAAAAAATCTAGTTATTTTCATTCATTAAATAAAATATATTTTTAGTTCAAAAACACACTCACTATTGTTTTAAATACTAAACAAAACTCTAACCGAGGTTAAAACTTCAATTTGATTCACAATTCAATTCAAACGAGACCTTAAGCTATGTCAAATACTTGTTATACCATATTCGAAACAAAAGGCCCAGCTCAATGCAAACTCAGGAAAATTTACTTCTCTATTTACAAAAAGCTAAAACTAGCAAAAATCTAAACCAACTCAAAATTCGCAAAAAACTAGAAAAAAATCTCATCCAACTCAAAATTCACAAAAATATCCAATCTGAGTTTCCTACCGTGCAAATTCTGAAAATTACGATTATAATTTCACAATTTAAACCAAAAATTCAATTAACTGACTAACCTATGAATTTCAAAATTCTGAAAAATGCACATATATTATGTAATATATATACACATCTATATAATTCTCCCAAATCAGAAAAAGTGTAATTATAACTAAAATTTAGCTAACAAATTTCAGTTAAACCAATTAAATCTAAAAATCCTAGATCTGAAAATTATCTACAAAATCTTGTACAAACATATATATATACACATTAATATATACTTGTGTGTGAGTGCGTGCTGTGCGCGTCTGTAATCGTGTGTGTGAACCTGTGTCGTGAGTCGCATGTCGCAGGTGCGAGCTGTTGGGAACCCGGGTTGCTTTACTCACAAAAATTGATTTTTTGTGACTAGATCATCCCGTTATAGGATTTTCTGTTCTATATATTTAACTTGGAATAAACAATTTTGCACACAAAAATGGTTTTGAGAAAATTACCATTATAGCGTACTTGATTCCACCAAAGCTTCAAACTCTCAAACTTTCCTTGGTATTCTTCAATGGCAGCTGTGCAGGTGTGTAGTCACCTTTCTCAAGACCTAGGTTAAACTAGGATTAGAGTTTCTTTGTAAAGAGAAAACACACACTACACACTTTAGTGTCTGTCTCGCTATTTTTTCAATTATGTTAAGAAAAATAGTCTTAGGAGACTATTTGTAACCTCTTTATACTCCAAAACCCTACCAGACCTAGTACATAACCCAGACCCATTTCTGCACAGCCCAATACAGGTAATAAGGGGCCGTTCTCTTTGTATTTCGATTTTTGATTTTGAGTTTTGGATTTTGTTTTGAATTTTGGATTTTAGTTGTTTGTTTTGGGATTGCTGAAAACATGTTCTCGTTGTAATTTTGGAAAACTGTTTTAAAAATAGAAAACTGAAAAATGCGTTTACTTTGTAATTTTTTGATATATTTATTTTGTGATATTTTATATGTAAAAAATAGTTGATTTGTTGAATTATATTAATTTTAATGTTAATAAATCAGTTCGTTCTCTATGTCAATAAATTCATCATTAATATTGTTTCAGCTAAACAAAAATTTAACCACATACCAATAAAATCTTAACATGGATCTATATATAATGGCAAAATAATATAAGAACTTTAATTGAAGGAAGTGTCTCACATTTACAAAAACAAAAAAAAAATTAATAATAATAATAAATAAAAAATTAAAAAATCCAAAACGCGCGTTTTGTTCGTTTTGGACTTTTTAACACAAAATATCCAAAACGCAATAAAATCGTTTTGAGTTTCCTTTGTATTTTTTTTGGTGTTTTGGAAAACGCGTTTCTGAAAATGAGCAAAGTGAACACGTTTTCGATATTTCTAAAAATCGAAAACTCAAAACGAGCTCAAAACAGCAAAGTGAACGGGGCCTAAGCCTGTATAAAGTATAAACTCATTATTGTGAAGCTACCGAAGGAACTTGATCGGACCCAATTAAATTAAGCTCCAATAAATTAATTATGACTCGATCAACTCGATCAGTCAAAATCAATTTATTAATCACGTTCTATTCCACTAAAAGAACGAGATTGCACTCTTAGTAAAATTGAAATTACTGAAACAATTAATCAATAATTATATTCTCTGACTTATCGTTCTTACATGTTACCCCCGTCGATCAATTTGAATATTCAGAGCAAGTTAAAATGACCAAAATATCATTCTCAGAATATTCATAAACTCTCAACTCTCATCTTCTATATGACAGTTCGATGTGATCCCATCACATCATAGAATTCAACAGTCACCGTCGAATTACCGAGCTCAGATTCAACTGTCCACTAGAAGAACCAGTGAGGTTATGATCATACCTAAAAGGTGACGGATTCCATAATACGAATATATGTTCCTCGTTAGTTCACTTTAATTCCTAAAGTACCGAGATATTGATCAGCAATTTGATCTCACCCATTAATACCTCAAAGAACGTCAAGTTAGTAATCGAAGTCAATTATCCGATTAGGATTAAGGTCCCACGTACGATAGTCAAGTGAAATTAAATTTGTATGGTCAATATTACAAATTAATTTCACGTGGTCCCATCCAGTACGTTTCAAACGTACTCTCAATTTTATTATCAAAGTCAAAGATAAACTTTAATAAAATCGAGACGATCTTATCAAAATAAATTGTCCATATTTATTTACTGATCGTGAACGTTAATTTTTGATCGAATCACAAATTGAATCTTTCTATGTTTAACAACTTAAACACTCAATTTGTAATATTAAATCGACTCGTTGACAATAGCAACTTTATATTAATACAATTAATTAATATTTTATTTCGAATGTCGTAAATTATACTCTATGAGCATATATAATTCCAACACGAGCATGTGTGTATGAGGGAGAAGAGAAAGGGGAGGGTTATCGTGGGGGTGGGGTGGAGGACCGTGTTAGTGTTGCTGATGAAGAAAAATCGAAATGCTTCGAATCTTTTTTGTGGAATTTCTTGTTTTTGTACCTATGCCCTTTTCGTTTTTCATTGAAGGGCACTCCTCAAACTCTCTTCTTTGTATGTTATGAACCTTTCAATTAATGTAACTATACAATTTTAAAGCTTGTTTGGTAAAGTAAAAATTTTCACCGTAACTTTTTAAACTCAATCTCAATAATTCATTCTTAGTCAAGCTCATAAGTTTTTACTTTTCAAATATTTTTAAACCACACATTGATTAAAAAATAAAATTAAAAAAATCACAAAAATCAAAACTTTTCACATTACCAAAAAAGCTCTAGCATCTCATAAAATTCCTCTATAATTTGATGCGTACACATTAAACTCTATTTTTTTAGATTTTAATATAATTTAAGGTCAACATTTAATCTTAGCCACACTTTTATGAGGTTCACAACTTTTCAATTATACATCTCATCAACTTTCATAAAAAATCTATTAAAAACATGATTTTTATCAATATCAAGCAGTTCAATAGTAAAAACGAAGTCAATAAGGATTAGTTTGATTGAAAATATGAAAAATGGGTGAAAAAAATAAGTTCGAGGGAAATTAAGAATTATTTTTCATGAAAAATAAAATGAAGGGCTTTGTGTGTGTTTAAAAGTGAAATTGGCCATATTGGTAGAAGTGAAAAATGATTTATCAACTAAACTCAAAAAAAATATATATTTTTTCTTATTTTCAAAGAAAATCACGAAAATAGAGATAAGGCAAAATACTTTTTAGCCACCAAAAATGTGATCAAATTGATTACTTTCATTTTCCATGGAATATGCCAACATGGTTCCATGGAAAATATACGCAGTGACGAATCCAGTACATGGCTAGCTAGCGCGGTCGCGCTAGCTGGATCCCCGACAAGTGAAAATGGAAACCTCCGGCGAGCGGTAAACCAAAAATCAGGAGTCTGGCACCGGCAAGTTTGCAGTTGGGAGATGAAAAGTGGGCCAGAAAAGATAAGTTTGTTTAATTTTTTATTTGGGCCTTTTAAAGTGTGGTCCAAGTCATTTACCTTATACACTACCACAACCCTGCAAGTCTAGAAGAAGAGGAAACACGATTGGAGTAGTATACCACAGCGGCACAGCCTACTCACAAGCACTCCTTGTCTTCCATTTGCAGAGACCATCGCGCAACCTGCTGCCTCTGCTTGCCGCCACCAGTTACTGTTATTTCTGTTTAAACCACATCTAAAATGAGGCCAATGGATCACTGGTAGCGGCCCAATAGAGGCCTAATAGACCCTAGATTATGGTCGGAACTTAGGGTTTTACTTTGGGTCGACTGGCGAGGTGGAACATCGCATGAACCCTCTCTATCTGAACTGGTTTATAGAAAGCAAAGGTGCCCTATGGTAACGCCTCGGATATGTGATGGGACAACAGATAGTGTCTGAAATATGTAACTTTCCCCAGATAGGTACCCATCCCCTACCGGAAGTAGCAATGATTACTTTCAAGAAATTGGTTTACCCCCTCCAACGGCTAGGGTGAAGACACGTGTAAAGTCCATCACGTGTCGCCATCTAAAGACCATAACTTCTCCTATAAATAGAGCACACTTGCCTCCAAATAAAAGGTTGGTAACTCAAGACACAAACTCAATATTTCATTCTCACTCCCTTTTATCTCTTTTACACACTTACATTTCCCGCACCCAATCTGTATTTGCTTAAAATGAGTACTAACTTTAGCATCGGAGTGCAAACGGGAGCCACCTCGGCCCCTTTGCAAGCTGATTGTTTGTCATAGTGCACAGAAGATCCACTTGTTCAAGATGGAGGAGCTGAGACGTGTTGACCGAAGGTCCTACCAGATTTTGTGGTCAACATTTTGGCGCCGTTTTTGGGAAACCACACTTCTAACCACCAAATCACGTGGCAAAAAGCTACGTAAAACTTTGAAAAATGGCGGATAACCTCTTGGAAAAGAGTGAAGAACCACAAAAACCTGGAAAAATGCTTAAAACTTTGAAATATAAGTTTGTTAACCTTGAAAAAGGCTTAAGACTTTGAAAGATAAGTTTGTTAACCTTGAAAAAGGCTCAAAGCTTTGAAATAAAAGTTCATGAATTGCTATAGACATGAATGAAAGTGATAACGATGTCAACCCTCCAAGAAATAGAGGGTAACAACACAGTGAGGAGGAGGCTCCCCAGAGACCTCTTGAGGACATAAATGAGGAGGTGGCCCAACCTAACCCTCCACGTCGGCACCAGAATCGTCGCATGCTGCGAGATATTAGGCACATGGCAGCCCAGATGTTGGAAATGCAATAACAGCAGATAGAACAAACCGCTGCAATGAATGCCTATATGGCTAGGGGATATGTTGTAAACGATCCCATGATGCCCCTACAGTACTCGCAGCCACATTACTCACCGTATGATGTGGCCACTGCCTCGTATTATTACCAGGATCCGCAGACATATGTCGATGTGGAATCTGTTCCTTACGACAAAGAAGACCAGGTGCATGAAGCACCAAGAGAATAAGGTCAATCACCTATTAACCATAGGGAGGCTTCGCCCCCAAAGTCTGGCAGTATTCTTAGAATATGGGGACTATTTAGGGGCAAAAGAGGAGGCCAAACTGACCAAGGTCGGCATAATGCGACTGAGCCTAGAAATAGGCAGGAGCGACGGGCTAAAGAAGCCCTTTCGTGGAGCCAAATGCCTCAGGAGAGATATGATGCAGGGGCGGAAAAATGGAGCCCCACGCACGAGCCTAGAAATAGGCGGGAGAGAAGAGCAGAAGCAGCCCAGACCCTAACTCAGGGTGGCCTTCCGACCTTTCAAAGGCCAAATTATGTTGGGAATTACACACAAACTCCCTCTCTAATTAACCCATAGGAATTTTTGATGTTCAAGAAATAATTGAGCAAACCAGAAAATAAAATACGAACACAGAAATTTACGTGGTTCGACAACTTGCCTACGTCCACTGACCGCCAAAGCTTTTCACTATATAATAAATTGTTACAATTATATAGAATTTACACTCACCAAACCCCCCAAATATTGTAGGAAAAATAACCAAGCTTTACCACATCTACCAATTTCTACTTCTTTGTACAACCCACAAAGAACCCAAGAAAAACTAAGATGCTAGACTATATTTTTCTCACAATACTCTCTAGTCGATGTGTAATTAATTGGCTCCTCAATACACATATTTACAGGTAAACATAACCCAAAAACGTGTATTACTTGTGCCCCAAGATGTTTCCTTATTGAAGCAGAATAATCAGAATAAGGAAAGAATTCCATGCCAAAAGATTATCTTCATTTTCTTTTCATCTTTAACTTGGTCTCCAAGTTAATCACTTTAACAAGAGAATCAATTGTCCAAGATATTCCCATTCTTAATTTGTCAACAATCTCCACCTTGACACAAATTCATCCAAGCCAAAAAATTCAAATTCAATCATTGGGTAAACGGGAAGCATTTAACACTTTGACGATCTCATACTCCACCATAACCAGCACTCAGAATTATCAACGAACTCTGCGCTTTTCATCGGCTCATGTCGAAATAACCTTGCTGAAATTTATGGTGCAACTCCCATGTTTGGCTTTCCTTGGGAGCTCATCAGCCATCAACATCAATTTCACCACACACCTTGCATTAACGCCAAACCAATGCCCGTGTGCAAACACATGTACCCGCTAGTAAGAACATATCCTCTATCATGGCAACTGGCTTCATGTCATTAGGAAGTCCCATCTTACTAAAGTACATCATCACCACCCTCCACCAAGAGAGTCGCATTGTCCACACCCGAGCAGTTAGCCGAGTCTGCTCCACCTTTTAGACAATTTCTTCTCACATGACTAGATTTACCACAGTTCCAAAACATTAGCTTCTTCTTCATGGAGTTTCCTCTCTTCCACTTTTCAGTAACAAACAAAGCTTTTCAGATGAACTGTCACTTCAACCTAATCAACTAACTTCTGAAAATTCCACCGTTTCCTTCCCGTACATCAAAATCAGCATGATTTGCTCAAATGTGGATGAAAGAGACCAGATGAACCTTATCCTCATCATCAGTCTTAACTCCAATAGATTTCAGTTCAGAAACAATCCCACTGTGACCACCAAGATGGTCTAAGATTTTCATACCTGAATTCATTCTCAAATAATGAAACCGCTCCTTCAGATATAAGTTATTTGACAAGCTCTTCATCTGATACAACTCCACCAGTTTTTCCCATAGTTCCTTCACAACAAATATCCCATAAATATTTGTAAGAACATTTTTGGCCAAACAAATTTGTAACGTCCTAGCAGCCTTCAAATCCAAATCTTCCCAATCTTCATCATTCGTACTGGATTTAGTTTCTTTGTTAGAACTCGGGGTTGGTTTTTCTTTCAAATCTTCTTGTAGTCCCGTCTGAATCAATACATCCATGACTTGTACTTATCACAAGCCAAAATTGATCTTCCAGTCAAATTTCTCCACGTTGTACTTTCCAAAACCATATTTTCTTTTGCTCCAAAATAAATCTTCGAACCACCTGATACTCTGTTAATTAGACGTTGATTTCCCCGACAACGGCGCCACTGTTGGGAATTACACAGAAATTCCCTCTCTAATTAATCCATAGGAATTTTTGATGTTCAAGAAATAATTAAGCAAACTAGAAAATAAAATACGAACAAAAAATTTACGTGGTTCGGAAACTTGCCTACGTTCACGGACCGCCAAAGCTTTTCACTATATAATAAATTGTTACAATTATATAGAATTTACACTCACCAAATCCCCCAAATATTGTAGGAAAAATAACCAAGTTTTACCACATCTACCAATTTCTACTTCTTTGTACAACCCACAAAGAACCCAAGAAAAACTAAGATGTTAGACTACATTTTTCTCACAATACTCTCTAGTCGATATACAATTAATTGGCTCCTCAATACACATATTTATAGGTAAACATAACCTAAAAACGTGTATTACTTGTGCCCCAAGATGTTTCCTCATTGAAGCAGAATAATCAGAATAAGGAAAGAAGTTCATGCCAAAAGATTATCTTCCTTTTCTTTTCATCTTAAACTTTGTCTCCAAGTTAATCACTTTAACAAGAGAATCAATTGTCCAAGATATTCCCATTCTTAATTTGGGTCAAATATCTCAACAAATTACGGTCAATTTTTGCCACCATGGGGGCAGGATTACCTTCAGCCACCCTGTGACCAATATCATGACGCTATGAATTCCGACCATGGTGAGAACAGTGAGTTACCGTCATACGAGCTGGATGATGAAGAGGGAATAAGCCCCTTTACGGAGGGCATCCGAAAGTGCCCGGTGCCCCCATGACTTTGAAATGCCAGAAATAACAAAGTACTCTGGCAGAGGTGACCCTGATGATCACCTATTAAATTATCGAGCCAGTATGGGAATAGCCGGAGCCACCCCAGCGTTGAAGTGCAAAGCCTTCGCTTTAACACTTGAGAGAAGTGCAATACGGTGGTATAATAAACTCCCTCCTGGTAGCATCCACAGTTGGAGAGATTTGAAGGCAGCTTTCAGAAATGGTTTTGTTTCCTCCAGGCCCGACCAGCTCCCACTTCAACGCCTTCAGGATTTAAGGAAAGGAAGGGAGGAGTCTTTGAAGAGCTACCTAGCTCGGTTTACAGAAGAAATACACATCTGTGAAAACATCACCGAGGCGAGATGTTTTCTGCATTAAAAGGAGGCCTAGAGATGACAAGCATGTTTTGGAGGGATGTCCGAAGCAGAAAGCCGATGGATTACAACGCCTTGGTAGACTTGATGAAGGAGGAGATCGTCTCGGGAGAAATGGCTAGGGCCAGGGACAATCATCCTCAGGGAGATACAATCCTGGTTACCCCAATGAAATGAACCAGAGGAAGGGGGTAATAAGGATAGGTTCGGCGATAACCGTGGTGGTGCGCCACGTCCGTTTCCAGGGATCGGATCCAGTTATGCAGCTGAGATCACTGAGGCTATTCCCAACTTACACTCCACTGCGCTTGCATAAAATCCCCTCCCGGCCCTTGAAAGAATAGAGGGTATCCGAAGTGGAAAACAACCTATGATTGGGGCCTACTGCGTACCACAGATATTACGGCTATGCAACAGAGGATTGTAGAGAAATAAACATGTTGGCAGACCAAAAGGCAAACGGAAGAAAGGGAGGCGATTTCACCCCTGACAAAGGAAAGCTGCAAAGGCCAAATAATCAAAAGCTCAATCAAACTAATAGGTGGAAGAACTTTACGAAGGAAAGGATAGATGGTCATCAAAGGGATAGGAGTAGGGACTTAAATAACCCTTGGCACGTGATAAAAATATAAGAGAACCACGTGTGACTGTAACTGACTTGCTGATCCCCAAGATCGACACCATATTGGGAGGACCCCACCCAGGTGAGAGTACCAATAACTCCCAAAAATGGTACATCAGAGAGGCCAAATAGCCCGCTAACGTGAACTATCGCATCCATTCGCATCCTGCTGAGATGTCTGGGACAGAACCTATCACGTTTACCTAGGATGACACTATTGGGGTACACTTTCCACATAATGATGCGCTGGTTATTCGGGTGGTGGTGGCTCGGAATGGATTGTCACGAATGCTGGTAGATGACGGTGCCTCGGTGAATGTGATCTATGGAGTAACGTTTGACAAGATGGGGATTAGTACCCCACTTATTCCAGTCTCGGATCCAATATATGGGTTCACCGGAGATAGCAAAACTCCCAAAGGATCCATAACCCTTATGACGGAAGTAGGGCATCCCCCAGCCTCCTCTAGAATGCCCATGGAGTTCTTGATTGTCGACAAAAGCTCCTCATATCACGGCTCAATTGGGAGGTCGGGCCTAATTGACCTAGGGGCTATAACTCATACAAAGTATATTTGTATGAAATTCCCAACGGAACATGGAATAGCCACTGTTAGGGGGAGCCAAACTGAATCACGATCCTGTTACACAAATGCTATCCGAAAGTTTCAAGACCGGAGTGTAAATATGGTTAGTGATGTGGCAATGGCCGAGGCTACTCCAGCCCTGAAAGACTGGGTGAAGGGTCCTCGGTAGATGAAGATGTAGCCATGACACTGGAAGGGGATCTGGACCCAAGGATGACTGGTGAAAGTTGCTCTACCCCGGTCGAAAGGATGGAATGCTTCTGTGTTGATCCACATGATCCAACCAAGGAGTTACAGATTGGGATGAATTCGCCAATTGAATACAAAGATCAATTGAAAAGCTTCTTGCTCAAAAATGTTGACATATTCGCATGGAAACATGAAGACATGGTTGGAGTTGATCCTAAAGTGGCTTGTCGCATGCTCCAACTTGACCCAAGAAGCCCTGGGCATAGGCAGAAGAGGAGGCCAATGAGTTCAGATAAATATGAGGCCTTGAAAGAGGAGGTGACAAAGCTATTGAAAAATGGCTTCATCAGAGAATCCTGGTATCCGAAGTGGGTGTCAAACCCTATTTTGGTTACCAAACAGAATGGGATGTTGAGAGTATGTATTGACTTTTCGAATTTAAACTAGGCCTGTCCAAAAGACAGTTTTCCTCTGCCTCGAATTAATCAACTAGTTGATTCTATAGCGGGACAATCAGATCCCCATGCATGAGTCGGATGAGGAGCACACCTCATTTATCACGGACAGGGGCTCAATTGTTATAAAGTCATGCCGTTCGGTTTGAAAAATGCAAGAGCCACCTATCATAGGTTGGTAAATCACATGTTTTCAGAGCTGTTGGGAAGTACCATGGAAGTATATGTCGACAACATGTTGGTCAAAAGTATGGTCACCTCAAAATATGTTCGCCATTTATCAGAGGCCTTTGACATATTGAGGAAATATCGGATGAAACTTAACCCTGCGAAATGCGCTTTTGGGGTAGCATCTGGAAAGTTTCTTGGATTCATGGTAAACAGGAGAGGGATTGAAGCCAATCCAGATAAGATCAAAGCTTTACTCAACATGTGCTCTCCTCAGAGCCCAAAAGAAATGCAAAGTCTAACCGGGAGGTTGCTGCCTTAAGTCGATTCGTTTCCAAGTCCACTGACAAATGTTTGTCATTTTTTAAGGTCTTAAAAGGTAAAAAATGATTTCGATGGACACCAGAATGTGAGCAAGCTTTTTCCGACCTGAAGGCATTCTTAGGACAGGCCCCCCTATTATCCAAACGAAAGGTTGACGAACCACTTTCTCTGTATTTAGCTGTGTCAAAGGAGGTCGTTAACTCAGTGTTGGTCAGAGAGGAGAATGGGAATCAGCTTCCAGTGTATTATTTGAGCAAAGCCATGCTGGATGCTGAAACACGTTACCCAGATATGGAAAAACTTGCTCTAGCGTTGATAACTACGGCTCGTAAACTCTGTCCCTACTTTCAGTCGCACTCCATCCATGTACTCACAAACTTTCCTATGAGACAGGTATTACAAAAACCAGATGTGTCAGGAAGGTTAATGAAATGGGCGATAGAAATTAGCCAGTACGACCTGCATTATGTGCCTCGGAGATCTATAAAGGGCCAAGCGTTAGCAGATTTCATAGTTGAGTTTACGCATCCACCCGAGGTTAAGATGATTGATAACATGGATGATAGCCTTGAATGGAAGCTGTCCGTTGATGGGTCCTCCGCTGAAGGAAGATCCGGGGTGGGGATATTGCTGGTGAGTCCGGAGGGACACAAGTTGCATATCGCGATTCACTTTGGCTTTAACGCCTCAAATAATGTTGCAGAATATGAGGCGCTCCTAGCTGGATTAAGGCTTGCAAAAGATTTAAAAATTAAGTCAATGGTGGCAAGCAATGACTCGCAGCTTGTTGTAAGCCAATTTAACGGACAATTCTCTGCCTAAGAGCCAGCCATGATTGCATACTTGAGAAAAGTAAAAGATTTAGCTGCCCACTTGGAAAAAATTGAATTGCTTCATATTCCGAGAACTGAGAACTCTAATGCAGATGCTTTATCTAAACTGGCAAGCAGTAAGGATGCTGAGCTCCTCAAAATGGTGCCAGTTGAGCATCTGTCGACTTCCTCCATCGAACCAGGAGCGGAGATTCATGAGGGCATTTGCGGCAACCACGCTGGAGCATTATCATTGGCTCGGAAAGCTCTCAAACAGGGATATTTTTAGCCTACTATGCGAAAGGATTCCCATAACTTCGTCCGCAAGTGCGATAAATGTCAGAGGCATGCAACCATACCTCATCAGTTGCATCACAAATTGACTGTGGTAACCAGCCCCTGGCCTTTCACAAAGTGAGGGGTCAATATTATTGGTCATATGCCACAAGGCACTAGTAACAATTCTTTCGCAATAGTGGCAATTGATTACTTCACCAAATGGGTCAAGGCAGGGCCCCTGATGAGGATCATTGAAGCCAACACTTCCAAGTTTATCTGGAAGAATATTATATGCAGGTTTGGAATACCGCACTCGTTGGTTAGTGACAACGCAAAACAGTTCAAAAATAGAAGTATTGATGAATTATGCGATGATTTGGGAATCTGTAAATTATTTTCATCTCCACATCACCCACAAGCAAAGGGGCAGGTTGAAGCCGTAAACAAAACCATAAAGAACACCCTAAAAAGGAAACTGGAATCAAATAAGGGTGCATGGGTAGACGAACTCCTGCAAGTGTTGTGGGCACTTCGGACTACTACGCACACCGCAACAGAGGAAACGTCGTTCTCCATGGCGTATGGATCCGAGGCGGTATGTCCAGTTGAAGTTGGGTTGCCTTCCCTTCGCCAAATCCATTATGACAAGGTGGTAAATGAGGAAGCACAAAGGGCAAACTTGGATTTCCTCCTCGAAAAAAGGAATAACTCCCAAGTGGTGTTGACCAGGTACCAGGAAAAAATGGCCCGCTACTACAACAAGAAGGTGAAGAATCAGTTCTTTAGCGTTGGAGATTTGGTCCTTAAAAAGATCCTTCCTTCTACTCAAGAACCAGGAGTAGGGACTTTGGGTCTTAACTGGGAGGGGCCTTATAAAATCACTGTCGATGTAGTACCCGGTACATATACGATTGAAGACCTATCTGGGGTCTCCCTGCGTAATCCATGGAACACAGATCATCTTCGTCGATATTTCTAATAAAATTAAGTTCCTCTTGGGCATGCAATGTCTTGGAAAAACCGAGTGGTTATTAAATAATTGTAATATCCCCACATAGTTTAATGATAATTTGCGGCGGGTTATGATGCGGGAAATTTTCGTCAAAAATGGTTAAGGCCAAGTACGATGAAACACGATCCCACGATAAAATCTAATAAATGTTAGTATGATTATCTCAAGTTCATACCTATCAATGAGCTAGTAGTATTAACCAATTGCATCCAATGCTCTTTGTTAAACATGGCACATGTTAGAAATGCTAAATTATTTTAGTTCATGTGAAAGTATAACTTTGCCTATGATAACTTGAACTTCATAAGCAAGGGACTCTTGTAAGCTTGCACTGCGTTTTAGCTAAAAGAGACAAACCATCAGCAACAACTCGCTTAGCTAATAATCGTAAGAAGATAAAATCCCAGGTACTAAAAGGTATAACACGAATGTGATCAAATATTTATCAAGTCAGACCTAACCAGCAAACATGAATGTCTTGAGCTGCTTAGGTCTGAGGGACTATCAAGTATACAAACAAATCAAGTATACAAAGCATTTAGAAAGTTTACGATTCTTACAGACTTACAGATGATGTCATACAAATCCAAAAATTCCTGTCACACAAATGTTGAACTTCATAAAATGATCAAAATATTGAGCTAACGGAATAATCATATTGTTTCTGTATTAATCGTTACATTTACACTTCAAAATTTGAGAAATGTATCCAAAAAAAAAAACTTATTGAAGGACATCTTTTGCAAAGTCTCCTCCTGGCACAATTTGGCAGGAGTCAGAGGGATCATCAGTAGGATGGCCTTCCTCTGAATCTTGTAGCTCCGGGTAAAAAGCCTCGATCTGGAAAATGTCTAAGTTCGGGAAAGCCTCTTTTACATCCCCAAAGTCATCCTAACCCCGATGTTCCCGAAAATCCTGTGCGTGGCTTCGTACTCAGGGGTCTCTTCAAAAGTGTCCTTGAGATTCTGAACCGCCTCCGACACTTTGCCTCCCATACCTCCTCCACCCGAGCTGTAATGGTGCGCTCCAAGGCTTCTTTGATCCTGGATTCAATATGTTTCTCCAGGGAGGTGTAATCCTCTTCAGCATTTTTCCTAGCCTCCATCTCCCCCACCAGCTTGGTGGTAATTTCTGCTACCTCGGCTGGCAGTTTGCCCTTCATAGAATTTGCTTCCACCAGAGCTTCAGCTGTGATAGACTGCGCACGGTTGGAGTCGTCAAGCTTCTTGTACAGAGTCACCACATCGGACTCAGAGGCCTGGAGGTCATGCCTTAGATTCTCATTATCCTCCTAAAAGCGCTTCGCTAGGGCCCTATCCTCTGAGGAAGACTTTCGGGCTATGGACAATTGATCTTTAAGATCATTAATTTCTTTTAGCATATTGTCCGCATGACGAAGTGCAGTCTTTGCATCCTTTTTTTCTCGCTGCACTTCCACCACAGAGGATTCTACCTCATCTATGAGGACCAAGGCTCTAGCATTCATGGCCTTGGGAGCAAGTAGTTTCCGGGATGGGGTGGCGCTGGAAGAAAAGATGGACCAGCCCTTAGTCCAAAACTGCTCTGTGACCAAGGCAGCCCTGGCAGGTGGGGAGTTGGGGGAGTCAAACAGGCTGGGATCATAAGTGACGTCCCTGGGAAGGACACTGACTTTAATCTGCTTGAGATCTTCGGCCACTGAAGGGGTCACTTCATAACCCAACCAACGAATTGACACGGAAGGCTCATCCTCCGAGTCCTGAGTCTCCGGTGGCGGAGGTGCGGAGCTGATATCCTTGCCCCTCCTGAGCCTCTTCAAAGGGGTAGGCTCATCCTCGGATATGGGCTCAGAAATATCCTCGGATAGGGAAGATGGTACCAAGACATTTTTAGAGTCTTTTTCCCTCTAGAGCCACTACGATCCGACCTCTTCCCTTTCCCCTTTACAGTGACCCTCTTGGGTTCGGCCTCTTTTCCTAAGTTTGACCGCTGGGGGCCCATGGGTAGCAAAATGGGGGTGGAAATAACGCAGGGAGATGACCTTCAAGTTGGGCAGTGGACGCTTCATATACCCCTTTGCAACCCCCCCCCCCCCCCACTTGCAGGTTAGCAAGTACCATTTTCTATTTTCTCTCGACTTCGCTGCCGTGGCGAAGGGCAGGAGGGATCTTCTTGGACATAAGGCCCTTCAGAGAGATCTTATGAAAGTCCTTAGAACCTAGCAGAAAAGAAAGAAAGATGAGACTCTGAATGTCGAGACAGAAGTTATAAATACAATAAGAAAACTCTACTCACTCATGGCTCTCATAAGGCCGTGCTTGACAAAAAGTTTTTTTTTTTGAATGACCTTCTGAAAAGTACCTCAGAAGGCAAATAGGCTCCTCACCGCTGAAAAATCTGTGTTGGAGAGGAGATAGGCAAAAGTGGACCATGTCATAAGCCAACAGATTAAGAAAATAAATTAAAAGCGAGGAGCAAAAATGGGAAGTAAATAACACAACACTTAAAGACGCGAAGCAAAAACAAGACTCACGAGGGGAGGAAAGAGTTCGGGGAATGATGATTTCCGGAGTGGGGTCCACAGGTGAGCTTTGCCACTCCCCCACAACCCAGAACCACTGGTTTCTCCAATTCTTTATAGAAGTAGGATGCCCAGTGATAATAGGGGGTAAGAGCCTCGGGGTGACAGGTACTACCAGTCCTTAACATCCGACCTGACATCCTTATCCCTTCTAACAGATTTCTTCAAGGTGTATAAGGTATGGATGATATGCAAAGAGATGGGGTAATCGGGGTTGACCTCTTGCCACACCAGCCAAGTGCCAACGGCTTGAGTCTAGAAGTTCGGAGCTAACTGGTAGGGACACAGGTTGTAACTCCTAAGCAGCGCCCTGAAAAAAGGGTGTAGGAGCAGCCTTATCCCACATAATAAAGCATCATAGCAAACCGCCACTTGGCTTGCGCGAGGAATGTATGGTCGGCAAGAAGGTGTAGGGTGTACCAATTGGGCCCCTTCTGGTATCCTGAACTTCGCC
Organism: Ligustrum vulgare; assembly: GCA_963555705.1. Classification (NCBI taxonomy): domain Eukaryota; kingdom Viridiplantae; phylum Streptophyta; class Magnoliopsida; order Lamiales; family Oleaceae; genus Ligustrum; species Ligustrum vulgare. The sequence continues at coordinate 44,052,122 of OY743180.1, read as the reverse complement.
GAAGCACTTTCCAAATCAACGCCTCGGATTTCTGAAGCAATTTCATTACTTTCCCAGAACTCTGGGTTCGGATCAGGATCTACGTGATACCCAGATACTTTGTTCACAAGGTCCACCGAACCCTCGATCTGGGCTATTTCCTCCTCAGATAATCCTAATTCTTCCCTATGTACCCTAAATGGAGCCCTAATATTCAGACCCAAGTCCTGATTACCAGAAGAAGAGCCCACTGCCTCTTCTCTTCTCAAATCTCTATCTCGCTTGCTTCGGAGTTCCCGCAAAGAAGCCTCCTCGTCGAATGATAGATGAGCCATGTAGGTCTGGTTCTTTTCTTCTTCACTATCGAATCATCCCAATTAATTATACTGCCATATTTTCTATTCCTCCTCTTAAGCGAGAACTAAAAACCGAAGAAGTCAATGGGCAGAAACCTCTGACAGGAATCGCCATTGCCAACAGTTCCTGTGAACCCGTTCTCCTAACTCTTTCCATTTTTTCTTAAAAATAGTCTAGATTTACCAAGAGGATGACAAAAATTCAAAACGAAGTTTTCAAACCGGCATTCGAAGATTAGAAATAAAAAAGTTTCGCACATGCAGAGGAAAAGAAATTTACCTGCAGAAAATGAGCATTTGAGGTTATTTACTCGAAAGAAGAACGCGCCAATGGAAGGTGTTGGATGGTTGAGACGATTCGCTGGGTTAAAAATCCTTGAGAAGTGTTGAAAGACTTGGAAGAAAAGGGAGAATGATACGATTCTTCACAGAGGAGTTTTTATGAAAATTTTAAGAAAATGATAAAGGAGAAAAGTTGGGATGAAGGAGGCTTTATAAGGAACCCAATAGTACCAAACCCTTGGTCTTTGAGCCGCATGATTGATTTAGATAACCCACATGTCTTGGGGGAAGGGTTAATTAAAGCGCCAACTGTAGAGGGAAAGGGAGAAACCATTCAACTACCAAAGTGTACTCCACGCGCAGTAAGGTGCCCCCTCTCCTTCATATTTCTTGGAAATAGATGCCAACAATCTCCTTGCCATAAATGCACCACCTAAAGGGCATGCCGACATATCCCAACATTCGTCTAGAAGGGAAAATAGGAATAGTAGGTCGACTTTACCTTGAGTCCGCGCCTCGCTAGGAATTGCATCCTACCCCGTAAGTGTGTAGTACTATGCAATGATCCCCATCCAGTTGGTTGCGAATTAATTATAAAACAATGGAAATAATGAAATTAGGATAAAAATACGATCCTGTGGCTGTTCACTTACGGAAAGTCCCCAGAACAAAACCATGACTTCGAACCTATGGAAAATTCGATCCGCCCATAAATGACCACATCGGATTTGAGGGACTAGTGTTTAAACCGCATCCACAATGAAGCCAATGGATCACCGGTAGCGGTCCAATAGAGGCCCAATGGGCCCTAGCCTATGGCGGGAACTTAGGGTTTTACTTTGGGTCGACTGTCGAGGTGGAACATCGCATGAACCCTCTATATCCGAACTGGTTTATAGCAAGTCGAGGTGCCCTGTGGTAACACCTCGGATATGTGATGGGACAATGGATAGTGTCTGAAATATGTTAACTTTCCCCAGTTGACTGTGGCTTGACAAAACGTTGCCTTTATGGAAGATATGGCAGACACCCATCCCCTATCGGAAGTAGCAATGATTACTTCCAAGAAATTGGTTTACACCTCCAACAGCTAGGGTGAAGACACGTGTAAAGTCCACCACGTGTCGCCATCTAAAGACCATAACTTCTCCTATAAATAGAGCACACTTGCCTTCAAATAAAAGGTTGGTAACTCAAGACACAAACTCAATATTTTATTCTCACTCCCTTTTTCTCTCTTTTACACACTTACATTTCCCACACCCAATCTGTATTTGCTTAAAATGAGTACTGACTTTGACATCGGAGTGCAAATGAGAGCCACCTCGGCCCCTTTTTCAAGCTGATTGTTTGTCATAGTGCACAGGAGATCCACGTGTTCAAAACGGAGGAGTTGTGACGTGTTGACCCAAGGCCTACCAGGTTTTGTGGTCAACAATTTCCATTTGGTATTTTTCTATTCTTTTTGAAATTTCTATTTATGATTTCATTTGATAAAATATATTGCTTTGCTTGGGAATGTGAATTTTGGTTCTAATATGCTATTTAATATTGGTTTGTTGGGTACTTGATTTTGGTAGTTTTGTTAAACTTATGGATTGAAATTTGTCAATAATTTAGATTATTTGTGAAAACCTTTTTAATTTTTCATTCATTTTCTATTTGAATAGCCAGACCCATTCTTAATTGATAATAAATTAATAATAGTTTATGTTGAGTTCATTTTCCCCAACACAAGTAGATGGCAAGAAATATGCAGTGTCTTCCAATGGGTAGGCGAGCTGAATTTGAGTGAGAGGATAGCAAAATTTTGCCTCATTTTTGTTAATTTTGATTAATTTTTTCTAGTCACTTGTGAGCCCTTTTGTGAATTGTGAAGTAAGATTATTGGTTTATCACGTGAATGATTATTGTACTTATACTACAGATGATTGGATTTGTGAACTGTGGTTTATAAAATTTATATAATGTATTTTTTTCCTCTTATGATTTGAATTGGATTATATTTTTCATATTAAATTACAACTATAGTGCATTTATATATTGATTATAGAATTTTAATATTATTTAATAAATCATATATACAATCTCGTTATTGTGATTGTTGACGATCGTTAGTCAATGATCAATGATCGCTCTAGTTGGATGATATTTCTCGATCCGCCACTGGTGGAGGTGATGGTGGCCGGCTAGAGGAAGTCGAGAGAGGGAGGCGACGGAGAGTGAGGGCGGTGGGAGGGATTGTCGAGAGACAGAGAGAGGTGAGGTTGCGGGAGTTAACTGTTCGGCGGCTAATTTAAACAGGAGAGCAAATATTTATTTGTGTTTTCGAGATAAAAATTGTAAATAGAAAATGTGTGTGGGTAAAAAGTGGTTTGAAAAATTGTGCAAATTAAATTGTTTCATTATAATGAACCGCCGAACACAAGCTACTCTTGATTATTGAAATTGGCATTTGGTTACTAGTATTGTACCGCTTTTTCCCAGTGAGATTCGACCGTAAGATCTGTATTCACCTATTCTTTGATTGTGATCATTCTTTGATTATTAGACAATTGTTCTTTAATTTCGATTCCCAAACATTTGATTTAACTGTTCTTAAATTTTCAAACTTTCGATTAAGGAGAGTGAAAAATTATAAACTAAGAGAACTTTGGTGCATTTCCAGGGAAAAGGCTGAATAGTAGTAATAGATGAAGCGATTCTAGGAGCGTAGACAAATGACAAGACATACAAACGCATATGAAGTTCTTTTAACTTGATTAACGGAGAAACTTCATGTATATATATATATATATATATATATTATTGAATAAACTTGGATGAACAATTTGTTTTTATTTCAAGTGATTTTTAACAATCGAAACTTAAACCACATGGATCCAAACAAACGATTTAAAATGCTTTAGTATCAATTTGGTTTACAGTTCTGTTTTCACAATTTCACCACCCCATGTTTAGTGATTCTTTGTATCAATTAAAATGCTCATCAATGCGTGGTAACATTTTTCAGCCGTTCAGCCTCTTTACATTCAGCTCCACTTCAGTTATATCAATTTTCACCTTCTCTCGTGTCAAATAGAACAGTCTAAAACGTTTACAACGAGACTTCGGATTACTAAAATATTTTCAAATCCAGAATATGTATCACAATTCAGACGAACTTATAGTCAATAGAGCAAGTAAACATTTTTCAGAACTATACATAGATTGTCAATAAGAAAAAACCATGCCCAACAACATACTGAATTTTCCGACAAATAGTTCATGGAGCACAAGTCAAAAGGATGACATGAAAAAGAAGCCAAAAGAACACAATGCCCATTTTGTCTCACCTCCTCTCCTTGCGAAGTCAAGGCCCCTTGTGATGTTGCCGTTGGCAAGATCTCTCCAGGAGGGGGGGTGGTCAAACATGCATGTCCCAGTCGAAAAAGATAAGGCCGTAGAAGCCAAACACATCAAAAGTAGGATTTTGAAAATAATCTTCCCCATTATCAAGGTAGAAGGTTTGAGGCAGATGTTCTTTCTAGCAACTGTTCCAGAGCCAAGTGAGAGTTGTGAAAGCCAAAATAGAGAACACTAACGTCGAATTTGTGAGCTGGAGACAATATTATGAAAGAAAAACAAGTTTAAATCATGTCATTTGTGTTAGCCAGTCTTGTTCGATCGATCCTATGAAACAGATTTACAGTCTGAGTTTGTGTCAGTATTGATGCTTAAAGTTGTGAGGAGAATAATGGGTGATTTCAAGCATCAATGTCATTTTCGTCTCATTTTCATTGTATTGATTACATTTATTCAACTCAGGAATAATTAAAGTTTCATTAGTTTTGTTAAATACGTTACAGTAATAACAAAAAACCAACCTTTAAATGTGCTAAAAAGGGCATTAACTTTATTAATGTAAAACAGTATAATTTGGTTTTTGCAATTGTTCGCTTAATGTAGATGTCTCTTTCCCAATGGATTGGCCCAACAAACTATAGATACACCAGCAGGAGGTTTGAACTGGAAAATTCTGCCAAGTACTCTTCTCATCGCTGTCCTGCACAATAAGAAAAGCTAAAAACATATTTCTGAGCTGACAATGGAAGTTTTGCTTTTGAAGGGAAGGGAGATGCAACTTCCAGGCACATCTAAATGAACTGTGGTTGATAGTTCAATCCGGGGTTCTCAATTAATGCTGATGATGATAGATTATTGTTTTTCAGTTGGTTGGTGCTAGTAATATTGTAAGGTTAAAACATATTACTAAAGACAAAAACAGTTGGTATTGGTATTGGTATTGGTTTAGCTTCTCCTTTCTTTTACCCCTTTAGAGCACGTGTCTTGTTTTACCCCTTCTCGTTCTTCCTTCTTTTCTTTTCCTATTTGGGGGATGGGGAGGTGGGGAATCATTGGTAGGCCAAGCATTGGACAAAAAGGCTTCAAGTATTAAAATTCAATAAAATTACAGTTGAAAAGATGTCCAACCAATTATTAATTGTCACTATACCCATGGTTTAAAAAAAGGAAACGGTACCGATGTTTTTTCTTCGTGAGGCGAGACGTAAGCCTTGAGGCATAACTCTCGGCGTGAACCAATTTTTTTAATAAAAATATAAAAAAACAAACATAAAATAACATAAATAACTGTAAAAGACTAAAGACCATAAATTAAGTTTAAGTACCAAGGTAAAAAAGTACAAAATATTTTAAATTTTAAACATTATCACAAACACAATGTACAATGTATAATGCAAATAATGAGCATATTTTACACATTTCAAATTTTTTAAAATTATCACAGACACAACGTACACATGTTTGCCCATAAAATCATTTTTTATAACATCCTGTACACATTCAGCAAGTCTTCCATAAAATATGTAAATAAAAGAACATAGAGCCCATTCTTCTAAGGAAAATCTGCAGATTTTAATATTTTCATTCAACCTATATTTCCCCTTTTCTATTGTACAGATGCCTATTCAGCTGCCTTACACCGGCTTTCCTCCCTCCCTTCGGTGTCCAGATAATGTGTTGGTAGATTTATGTTTATTGATTTTGAAGGTGGTGTGATAGGTAAAATAATGGATGATTGCGATGTGTTGAATATGTAACCCAGTCTGTAAAGAAACCTGTACATATAGCATGGTGCTTCTAATTTGTTGCCTACATCTTCTCCGAAATTTGCTGCAAATTCTGGAAGGTACCCAAGGAAAGCATCTAAAAGAAGAGAAAAATAAGAAGCAAGTCAACGAGAAGAAGGAAGAAGAAGCTATCAAGAAGAAAAAACAGAGAACGATGGTAGGGAAGAAAAGAAGAAATAGTTACCTAAAGGCTGCCAGATCACCCCACATTGCGTCACCTTAGAACTCTTCTCTGTAGGTTAAAAAACTTTGAAAAATGATAGACTCCCCTCGGGAGTCACCTCCCACATGACTGTCCTCTCACATAGAGTGCGGTGGGGCCACTTTTTTGTAGTGGTCCCACCGTCCTCTATGTGAGGGAGCGGTCAGGGGGGAGGTCACTTTCGAGGGGAGTGTATCATCACCCAAAAACTTTTCTGCATCCTTGGATTTAAAGTTTAATTTATGAGGCGCGTGCCCCATATTCGATGAGGTGCACGCTTTGAATCGTGCTAGCGTGCGCCTGAATCACTTGAGGCGTAACTACGTAAGCCTTACGAAGGCATGAAAAGAACCTGCCTTAGTACTCTTTTCAACCGCCTCAGTGTGAGGCGCGCCTTTGGTGCATTTTTTCAAACCATGAGTATACCCGAATAGCTATCCTTCTTAATTTGGTAACATGCTAATTATAACATGGGGGAAAGATATAAAAAATGTAGTCATCACAACCTTTCACTATTGTATAACCAAGACTTCTCAAGTCTCAACAAGGACTCCAAATTTTATCTGGATATCTGCAAGTTATGCACACATAAGCAACTATTTCAGATTTTTCACTTTCTAAAGAATCTATTATGACCAAAAATATTAAGCCTAGGCGTGTCAAAACGGCTCGTCGGCTTGGGCTCGGCTCGTTAAAAGCTCGGACTAAGCTCGACTCGAGGCTTGTAGGACCGAGCTGAAGCTTGAGCCAAGCCCAAAAATGCTCAGTGGGCTCGAGCCGGGGCCGGCCGTGTGGCCCGCTGAGCCACACGGCCCGACCCGTGTGATGGGCCAATTCGGCCCGTGTTGCTGCCTGCAACACGTTGCAGCCTACTATTTTTTGATCTGTATTTGTAAGATACAAATTTATTTTTTGAAAATTTAAATTTTGAATTTTTTTTGTTTTCCCACGTTTTTTTTTTCTATAAATAGGTCGTATTTTATTTGTAAATTCACAAGTTAATTCACTGTTCACTTATAAGTTACAAGTTTTTTCATTTTATCATAATATTCATTTGTTTGCTATAATTTCTATTCAATTCTCTATTTCTCTATATTCTTCAATTCTTGTGATAATATTTCTCTCGATTTCAACTTTCAAATTTGAAACTACAGTCTACACTACAATACATATGGAGCTTAACAGCGATGAAGTTAACCAATTCAGGAGTAGTTCTAGTACTCCCTCTCATATCGATGCCTCCGAAAATGCTTCAATTGACTTGGGTGATATCCAAGAGGAGGAAGTTGTTGAAATCAAGCGAATTAAAAAAGAGTCACCGGATTGCTGGCAACATATGACCAGAAAAAAAATTGGTATTGAAAATGGAGTTGATATATGGAAAGCGTGCTGCAATTATTGTGGTAAGGAAATGAGCTGGAAGCCCGGGTCAAGCACGTCACATTTGAACAGGCACATAGCAAGGACGTGTAAAGCGAAATCGGTTGCTGACCCAACACAGTCCCAGCTTGTTTTTGGTGGTTCTGGACCTTCTGGTTCTAATCTTTCAACCTTTATGTATTCGCAAGAAAGATTTCGCGAAAGTATGGCTGCATATGTGGCGGCCACCGAGATGCCACTTTCCTTAATTGACACTGTTCACTTCACCCGACTTGTGTAGAATTATCTTCAACTCAGGTATACTCCTTACCGTAGAAATACACTTCGTGCAGACACCGTAAAATTATAAAACAAAAGGAAAGAAACTACCATTAAAGCCTTAAAAACATATGATACTATTATTTCGTTTACATCTGATTTATGGACCGATGGTAACAAAAAAGATTATATTGCTGCCACATCTCATTACCTTGACAATCTTTGAATTTTACACAAAAAATTATTGCATTTAGATTAGTGGAATATCCTCATAATGCCGCTAACATATATTTAGTTTTAAAAGGGATTATACAAAAATTCAGTATGCAAGGTATGATTTGTAATTTTACTTTTGATAATGCTAGCATTAATAAGGTTGTTATTGATAAATTTGTTTCTGATTTTAACCCTGCATTTGATAGTTTATTTTTTCACCAACGTTGTATTTGTCACATTATCAACTTAATTGTTAAAAGTGATTTAAAACATATTGAAAAATTCTTAGATTAAATTAGACAAGCATTAAATTTCATAAATGTATCACCATTAAGAAAACAATCATTTAATAGTTTGTGTGCGGAGTATAGTTTAGAAGAACATTCATTTACTACGGATGTATCACATAGATGGAACTCTACATACCTTATGTTACAATCATGTGAAAATTATGATAAAATTATTTCAATGTATTATAATGATAGACATACGTATGGATCTGACCATAATTTAGAAGATTGGGAATGAGAAATTGCATTCTGTGTAAAAAGATTTTTAAAAACCTTTTATGATGCCACAAATGCATGCAGTGGTGTTTATCACCTAACATCTTCACTTATTTTACAGCACTTTTTTTCATATTGCACAAACATTCAATCAATATAGAAATTTGCCAATTTTTATTGATGTAGTCAGCTCCATGTAGGGATGGCAATAATACCCACGAACCCGATACCCGATGGAGACCCGACATAAATGGACGGGGATTACCCGACTAAATGGGTTCGTGGGTAGGGTATAGAAGTAAATTTTAAAACCCGACATGGGTATGGGTCGGGTGTGAATTTTACTACAATACACATACCCGACCCGCATACCCATTAATTTCCTTTAAAAATTATAGAATTTAAAACAAAAGTGATTGTTTAAAAAAAAATAAAAAATAGAACTCAAATATCTATTGACATTGTTATCGTCTAAACCTTAATATATTTAAACTATTGACTTTGTTAACGTCTAAAAAAATTGTTCAAATTCGCTTGTATAATTTCAACATATAACAAACTTTTTTCAACTCAAATTCAAGTGAAGTCCAATATTTAATTGATTCAAGTTAATTCGGAGCATCTATTACCTATTTATAGCCTAAAAAAATAATAAAAAAATAAATAATTAGTAATGGGTTTTAAATGGGTATAGAAGCAAACCCGCCTCCGACCCGCATCTGACCCGCAATTTTTAAATGGGTATATGGGGAGGGTACGGAGGTTGTAAATATTTAATGGGTAGGGTACGGATTTGGCAAACCCGACCCATTGCCATCACTAGCTCCATGAAGTTAAAATTTTGCAAATATTGGGAAGAATTACCTTCTTTATTTGTTTTAGCATTTGTGATAGATCCTTGATTAAATTTAATAGGCATTAAGGCTATTATAAAGGGAATTTCACAAAATTTAAATATAGAATTATCACATGTTAATACAGAATCTTTATTATGTGAAATGTACAATTATTATACTGCAAAAAAAATCAATGCAGTTCTAGTTCCCAAACTAATGTTTCTCAAAGTACTCAAATGCATTCTAATTCTTTATGGGACTTTATTAACACAAATGCAAGTGCTCCCTCAATTAGTTCCAGTTGAAACACATCTAGATCGATAGGTTGTACAAACGTTGAAATTACATCTGAATTAGTTTGGTACATGTTTGTGGACGTTCAGAGTGTTTTAACACCACAAGAATTAGAGAATTTTGATATTTTAACTTGGTGGAGGTGTAATGAAAGACAATATCCAGTTATAGCAAAAATTGCACGTGATTTACTAACATCTCCGGTGTCCATCATGGCATCGGAGGCTGCATTTAGCTTAAGTAGTAGGATTTTGTCAAACGAACGATCAAGACTGAAGGAAGACATATTAAAAGCTCTTGTATGCTTGAAGGATTGGGAATGTGCAGATTTACAACTTCAAGATAAAGTTGACAGCATCATGGTCAAGGACTTGGAGCAATATTTAAGATAGAAGAAATTGAGTTTTTAAAAATCATTTTGTGTAATTTAAATTATTATATTTTTAAAAAAACTGTACAAGAAATTTTTATTCGTGTACAATTTTTAACTCCGCATATATTGATCATAACCAGTCCCAACCCCCAAAAAAGGAGGAGGGTTGTAACTTGTAACCTTTATTGAATATATATAAAACAATTAGTAATTTAGTATAGATAGACTTTACGAAATCTACATTTACATTTTTATTAAATCTTATGTTTGATATTTTAATTACATTTATTGCGTACATAATTACAACTCATTTGCCTCATTTGACTTAAAAAAAAAAAAAGGACCGGCCTGGCTCGAGCCGAGCCTCAAAATTTTGGTCGAGCTTTGGCTCGGCACAGCTCGGGCCAAAAAAAGCCCGACCCTAAAATGCTCGAGCCTTGATGTTCAGCTCGCGGCTCGACTCGGCTCGTTGACATACTTAAGCCTGTGTCTGGGAGAGCTTTTTTCCCAACATTTCTCTCAGATTTTGATAGAAAAAAAATCTAAATCGAATTAAAATATTCATCTGATTTAAACATTGTCAATATTTTACTATAGAGAAAGCAGATTATCAGTCTTTTACTGTACACGAAAGTAGATAATCTTTTGTTCAAATTACATTCATGACCTTCATAAAGTAGCCCAGAGTCTCAACCCAGTTAATTGCTAGGGCAAAAGAGTAAATGCCCTCACCATAGTTGGATTTTTTTCTTTTATTATTGTTCTAGAATAGCTGCTCCTTTCGTACATTGATTGTCAAGTTAACATTGATTGTCAAGTTAACAGCTCATGGGACCCAGCGTTGCAGAATTCTTCTACCAAAATCTAATAGAAATAGGAAAAAAAAAAAAAAAAAAACCTTACAAACGAGGGCTAAGAAGATTTGACAATGATGTTTAACAGAAGCTATGCAATTCAACGAACAAAATAATTGCCTTGTTTGGTTCAGCTAAAAAATCTAACTAAAATCTAAGTTAAAATCAACAATTAATTTTAACTATACACTTCATAAGGACCCATAACTTTTCAACAAACATTCCATCAACTTTTATCAAAATCTATTCAAATTCTGTTTGTTTCTATCTAAAACAAACATGTACAATATCAGCAACATAAGTACAACTCTAATGTCCACGCACAACTTGTGACCTATGGGCCCACTAGAATCAAAACTAACAGGATCTTATCCCAAAAATATAATTTTTCAACTATGACAAATATAATTTTCATGTCACAAAGTCATTCAATGAGTAAAGATATTGGTTCACAATCTCAAGCTGCATCCAAATCAAGGAATTGAATCATCTTCTATCACATAGACTTACAAAATTCTGCCTCATTATATCAGGCTCCATCCATGTCAAACGAATTGAATCATCATTTACAGCAGACTTTTTGAAAGGCCCCAATCTGTTTAGACTATTACGGGATTGTTTTATTGTATACATATCATAATCAGTGAACATTTATAAACCTATAATTTCTAACAAACAGATGCTTGTACATCGGACTTCCTAAAAATTGTGAATTCATATCTAATCATCAATGAACTCCTGCCAAACACTTCAACGGACTAATACTAAATTACTAATGGTTCTTACATGTAGAAGACCTCCCAAATCTCTTCGCTAAGATGTTTGTTTGACGTGCATGTCTCCAGTGAAACTATCCTTTCTCTTCCTCGTTAACCACAAAACTTAGGAGCAGATGACTAACATTATTAGGGCCATCTAGATTCCTCCACTGTAAAGGTCTAATGCAGTAGTTTCCTCTTTGATATATTGGATGATTTCTTTTTCCTCTTTACTTGTGCAACTGTTTCAACTTTCACTCAGTATGCATAATACAACAAATGTTTACATGGACCTACCAGGAGAGAGAGTTGTATTTATAGACTTGTGGTGCCCGACCCATGCGATGCACGGGATGAGATAATAATTGTGTATATAATTACATTATATTATTGTATTGTGCCTTGATCTTACCAATTAAGTTGTGTATAAAGAATCTTATTTTCAAATAACATATAGTGTGGAAGTCGGTGAAACTACAATCTAGGCACGTTGAGAAACAAGATGTTATTGGAGTAAATTGGATTTATCGTCTCATCAAACAATTTTTGTCAAAAGACAGAGATGAGGAAGAAGAATACCTTAATAGTGGCAACTACAAGACTCAACCTGGAAATGAAGGGAGAAAAACATAAGTTGTATTCATTGTTTTTCCCATCAATCAATTTTAAAATAATAAAATGAAACCACAAATCGATGAGCTATTACATAAACACTGGTCAATTGTTTGCCTATCTTTCAGACATGACACCACCCAGAAACATGCACGTTCATCACATAAAATTCTATGATCAGTAGAGTTTACTTATTTTAGTCCAATTTAATACAAACAGATTCATTCAGATAGCCAATGATCTTTGACCTAAAAACTAATATATAAATTAAAATCATAAATAGTTGAACATCATCAGTTTCTTGATAGTTTTGATGACACATCAGTAGAAATAAATTATGTTTCTAAAGCAAAATGACGCCATGAACAAATGAAAAACAATCTATACATGTAGACAACATTCATTAGATCACAACACCACTATATGATCATTATTGTCTTGCTTAAATACACATAACCAACTTCAAAATTTCACAAGAACCAAAAATCAAGACAAATATAATTAGAAAATGCATTCTCAGAAAAACCCATGAATTCATATTCACAATCCATACAAAGGACAAAATCGTGCATTTCAAACAAGAAACTAGAAGTTAATAGCTCTAGAAGATTTCTTTCTCCTTTTCAAACACGGGGACATGTAATGCTATGTAAATGCAAGCAATAAAAAAATAAGCCTTCATAGCCCCATAACTGTATTTCATATAAACTTTTTTTTCTTTTTTTCTTTTTTTTTTTAACAACAGCATGACTAATAACTTCCATCTTTCCTATATAATAGTGGGTGAATATGCATACAAAAACTCCTAGCCTTACACCACCATCTAAGATATCGAAAAATGTAGGGATTAAATTTGTTCAATGTTATAATGAATACCAACTTATAGTGTAGACTACATATTCCCAAACCACAAAAAAAATAATTTTATACTAAAATATAGACTATACAACATAAAGAAAATATTATTGAAGATTCGGAAAAAATAAGGTATAGAAAATGAAAAATCACATAAGAAAGCATCAAAAAAATATTTATTAGAAAGTGTAAATAAAAAGAACAAGCACCATCCGAATTAAGTAAGAGCTAATAAGAAATACCAAGGCTGAAAAAAGCACAAGCACACATGCTGCATGAGGGAAATGAATGGCGGGTTAATTTTGTATGTGGAAACCCTGAAAGTAAACTGAAAGCATAAAGACTTACATAGTAGTGACGACATTTTCATACTTGCAAGTGGTAATAGATCAGTTATAGGGATCCACTGAATCTTTATCCCAATTGCCAAGAACTCCATGAGAATCATTTAAAGCATCCCTTATGGCAATCAAAGCTGCTACTACAACCTACAACAAAAACATCAAATTTAGTACAGAAAATTTTAATAATATGTTTAGTTTATAGTAGGTACCTTCAGGATTGCAACCCTCACAAGAAAGGGAAACACTGAAGGAAAGTATTAGCAAGGAAATGAGGAGGGTGTTGCTTGAAATCAAGGGCATGAGTTTCCAGTGAAAATTATGGATGAAACACCTTATCTAGTGCTAAGAATGCAATAATTAAGCAAAAAAATAGACAATTTCTATTTACTTGAGATGTGACTTGCTTAAATAACCAACTATTTATAATAAAAAATGCATGAATTCCAAAAGATACGATTATAAGTTATAACTAAGAATGGACAAACCATCCCCATGTCGGTATGCAAAAACAATTTTATTGGAGAAAAATACGATTATAGCAGATGAAACAAAATAAAAATTCAAAGTAAAAATCCCTTGAAACAAAAATAGACTCTTCAACCAAAGAACAAAAATACATAAATGTTATCAAAACGATATGAATCAATAAAAACAAATTCACCCCCTATATGAACGAACTCCATGATCAAATATCTAGGCAATTCGTGGGATTTAGGCTAGACTCTTGTTTCCAGACTACAATAGAATCTAGAAATACAATTTTGTTAAACTTGGCAAATGAACAAAATCAGTACATTGTAACTCTCTAAATACATCTTTAACTATATATTATACTATCTATTATGCTCTTATGTGTGCAAATAAGAATTTCAATTACTCATTCACGTTTCAAATTGGAGATCAAAAAAATATGTGAATTAGATATAAAAAATGGTTAGATTAATGTGTATCCATTATGGATAACATACCTCATACCTCATTCTTTGTCTTGACCCAAATAAAATGCACTAGGCATCGGAAATTAACAGACAGGTGAATCTCCCATATCCAACCAGAAGTCGTAAAAGTAAAAAAAATGATGAATACTAATGCAGTCACTCCACACACTATCAAAAGAACATTAAAAAATAAAATTACTGAAATAGAGAACACATTACCAATACGAAAAATAAGTTAGACCAAAACGAAAGAGAAAAATGTAATCTTAAAATTAAATATTCTCATAGGAGAATAAGTTTTATAATTTTAACTGAAATACGAGTGCCTTAAATTTTTTTTGCGTCTCATTATCAAATTTATCCATAGATAAAATCAGACCTCTTCGTCAAGGAAAAAATAGACAACATTCAAGAGGCAAAAAAGTAAGTAAAAATCACTTAAAGTTTTAGAAAAACAAGATTTGATCCATTAATGGCATTTTCTTTTGCAATAATTCAAAATTGCTTGCGATAAATACCAACATATATGAATCATAGAATGAACACATTAAGCCCCTGTCTGGTATACATTATTCAAAAACTCATTATTTTCAAAACTCGTTTTCAACCACATATTCTATTAATAAAATAATCTACACATAAATCTAAAAAGATTTTCTACTTTTTAACCACATATTCTTCAAAAATTTACTAGTACAAACCACGTTATTTTCAAATAATGGGTCTTGACAGGGGATAATAAAATGAAAATCTTGCAATGAAAAATCAAATAAGCTGCCTAACCAATGTTACAATTAACACTTATGTTCGACAAAGAAAACTTTTAAGCCCAAATCATATATGCACATTCCTTGAAGGACATAGCAATTTAAGTACCTATGCAAATTAGCAATGCTTAAAATATTATACAATTTATGTTCGACAAATATAGTTTTTAAGCCAAAATAATTTATGCACATGCCTTAAAGGGCATAGGGATTTAAGTACCTCCATAAATGAGCAATGGTTAAGATCATCACTCTGCATCATCAATTGTTGCCTGAAAATTAACATAAATCACTAACAATCGTACAAATTCAAGAAACCAAAATTCAAATGGTGAAACCCATGCTATATAGACGACAACAACAACCAAAGAGGTCTCCCATATCTTACAAACAAAATTCAATTCTCACAAAGTTGAATTTAGCAAAAGGTATACTGATTTGTTTTCAAGTAGATAATTCAACGGGTATTAAGCGTTCAACATACAGATTGTAAACCTTATAAGCTCAAAACTAAGTAAAAAATCAAACTTTCAAATTTCGTCCCAATAAAATCAATTCCTATGTCTCCATCCCAACAACCTTGTTGTATTCTTGTATATTCCTTTACAATTAATAGCATTAATTCAATAACATTAATATGAGTGAAGTTTATGTATAAAATGCTATTGAATGCAACAAATTGGCGAAATATTTTGCAACAACTATCATCATTCATGCAGACATTCTTTAAATTTAACGTACCACAAGGACCGTGCATCATATGCCTAACAACAATAGAATGCAAGTGAGGAAATAATTGTTCATCAGGTAATTCACAAGACACTATTATCAACTTCAGCATGCGTACAAATTTTATGACCATCTTTGAATATCAGTAAAAACTGTGCACGAGGAACACCTCTTTTTTGAAACTCAATCACATAAATATAGGCAACTACTGGCCCTAAAATATGTTTGTGAATTAAATCATTCTTCAGTTCATCAAGTTTTCCAAAAATACGAGCTATGAGGTTAGGTCGGTTCTGTGCCTCATCAGAGTATTCTAATTCTTATTTAATTTCAGGCCAATTAGGATTGCAAGTCATTGTAAAAAATATATCTAGCTTTCCATATCGCTAGACAAGAGTCATCCCATCTCTGTATCTCTTTTGCATATCCCTAGGACCACATGTGAACGTCACTGGCAAAATCATTTTTTTTCCAATCTCTTGATTTTCTCCATTTTTAACACTATCAACTATTCCATTTAAAGTTCCGCACGTATTTGCTTTTGATTATAACGAAAATAATCAAGCCTAGATGTTTCAATTTTAATATGCATATCAACTACATGCTGTTGTAGAAGTCTACCCCCATGGAGTAATAGAGATTTACCTGACGGTTGAATTTGCAGCTTGTAATAATAATATTCTCTACAAGAGATCTGGTAGAGTTTCTTACCATAGTTAAGCACTATAAAAACGAATGGACATACGAGCAAATTAAAAAATTGATTAAATAGACTGTTTAAAAAAATGAAATAATTTTTATATAGTAAATAACTGGTAAAATAACCTTCGGATTCTATTTGAATAAGTTGTTCAGGATAGACTAAGCTATTTACATCTACCAAAACATCATACACACATTTTGGTTGTTCGATGGTATTTCTAATACGCTCAATACCTTCATGCCAACCAGGTTCATCGTATGGAAATAATAATGGATACTGCGAAAGGTCATAACAACCGTAATAATAATGAACTTTGTGAGAGTGCCTGAGTGCCCGCGCAAATAGAGATATCACGAGCTCTAATGTTTGCACATGGATCTTCTTCTACCTAGATTGCAGCAACTTGAGAAGAGACAGGTGTATTATAAACACATTGGTCAATTCTCGGATGACACCTGATTTGAATTCGTTGAGCGTCCAAGTTTTCTTTGTCATTTAAGGATCTAAAAAACCTTGAATAAGGATTAATTTTCAAGCATTGAATAATTTTTTAATAAAACTGTTTCAAGGAACCTATCTAAGCTATGAAGACGGTTATGCACTTTGTTTTCAGTATCGTAAAAATAAAGTTGTCTATAAGAAGGCTTAGCATCATCGCAAGATAAAAGCTGGTTGACATAGTAATATACCTATCCCTGTACCCTGAAAGTGTAAATACCTTTATTTGCTTTGCAAAATTCTTTATCATATTTTACACCAAAAGAGGTGAAAGCAGAATGATTGTTATATGATTGACAAACGGTTCTGAAATGAGTAGACTCTTGACAACTCGAAGTAAAAAGTTGAAACAATTCATCAGGTATAGAATGTGTACGTAATTTGACCTTCCCATCAAAGCAACAGAATCCTTTGCTTTCTCTGTAAAATTTTTTTGCACCACAATGCTCGCAAAAAGTATAATGGGGCAATACATAAGCGGCTATAGGTATGGTTAATTGGGTGCTTTGATGTGACGTGTTTCGAACTTGTAAATCACATGGTTCTTTAGTGACTACATGTGGTGCTGACAAAGAAGTTTCTACAGTATGTTGTTCAAGGCTAACTAAAGAGGTTCGACTTCCATAATGTAGGAAGTTATTGTTTTGTTCAGCAGCCGAAGTGGAAAAATAACTTTATGAAAACCAGCAAAAAAATGAACAATAAGGAGCGGTTATAACTAATTATGAAATTTTTTCCTTCAACTAAAAAAAAAAAAAAAAATTTGACATGATTAGAATAAGGCCATTACAAATCTTTGTATGTTAATGTATTATATATGATAAATTAAAAAAATGCTTGTAAATATTTCGTAAGGGCTATATTCTGATTCTAACAATCTAAATAATAACACTATGTTAAAAATTTAAAAGCTGACAAGAGAAACACCAAATAAAAATCGAAAAGAAAAAAATAAAACAATCATGTTACCATCCAAATTCGGTATACGTTTACGCTGTTCAACATAGCCTTCTTCTTGAGACCTACGAAATGCCTTTTTTTAGCTGTCTTTGTTGGTTTTGCACCTGACGGATAATTGTCTTGTATTCCTATGGAAAAAAATAGCATATTTTATTTATTTTATAATTATAATAAATATAAGCACTAATAATTTCATTTTTGACATATAACCTGTAAAAACACATTTAGTTCAGCTAATATAAACCCAACCTCTTCAATAGCAACTTTAGGGTCGCCTGAGTTACTCATTGAAACTTAGTTTATAAATGCTGAGCTTGTTTCTCAATATACTCTCGAAAAAAAATTGAGTAACAGAACATATATAAATTAGGATTGACAGCTATTATAACAGTGCTACAAAATTAAGATGCCTTCTAAATAGCACGTTGCATTTCTTTCGATAAGTACCAGCATGTCACTCACTTAAAAATAGAACAAGTGGGTTTATTCTACTAAGCTAATATCTAAATTGACATGCAAGTGGCTAAGGTATATGACCAACACCGATCAAATCATCTACATTGTCTAGGAGTTGCGATATGTAAGCAATAATTTTCGAAAATATGCGAAAATATGAATTGAAGATGAAATGCTGGGTAAACCAGTAAGAGTGAGGGAAATAGAAACAACTAACAATGGGAGGGTCTTTAATGCTGGGAATCTGGGATGGGGTAAAAGGTGGTTGCTAATGTGCACTGTGGCCAGTAGCGCACCCAAGATGCTGAGCAACAATCTCACATCTGAACTCCAAAAACTTGGCCCATAAGTGGAAATGGAAGAAGTCCGACACCAGTGATTCCACTTTTCGTTTATCAGGTCTGTACATTTCGGGGGGGGGGGGGGGGGGGCGCAAATTGCTACATCTCCTCCGCCTGAGAAGTTTCGAGCCCGATGGAGACGGACTCCTCCCCTTCCTAGGCCAAATTGGAGTGAGACCTCTCACTACTTCCTCTCTCATAGCTAAGAAGAAGACCGACTTTGTCTCCATACACAAACAAATACCAATGACCTTCACCCACTAAAATGTTTACTTACAAATACTTGCTACATTAGATCTAAGCTTGATAGAAAGTGAATGAAAAGCAGAATATGGAGGAGAGAGAATAAGGGCATGACATTTACAGGAAGCAAAACACTATTACATAACTTTATTTAGAATTTGATATGAAAACGTCGTTGTTTACCAGGACGAAAGAATGAACAGTGTTTTGGGGAAGTGACTCTTTTATATAGACTAGTGTCGACTCATACGTTGTACAAGAAACAATTTGTAGTCGATTTTCTTTCGTGAAATAGAGAAAATAGGTCAATAAACATGAAGTATGTTCTTTAATATTTATTGCTATCAAATGAATAAAAAAGACGTGTAGCGTCCACGTCATACAACCATTAATATAAACAACACAATATTCTATCAACATTTTCCAGTGTAGATAAACACAAATAATTCATGTAGTTGATGAGCTCAAAATAAAAGTATAAAACCTTCCATGTCTCTAAAAGAAATGTAAGAGGATAAAGGGTGCACTAATCTTTTTCCCGAACCTCAATGCCTTCATAGCTCGACTTAACAAATGTTTGCATTGATTTTGCTATATCTCCAATATCATAATGCTCCAAATTTTTCGTAGATGCTCGATTTCCTTCTTGTTGCTCTTTTGATTTGTATTTCTTCTCAACCTTGAAATCATAAGGTTCCATCTTCTTTTATTTCTTCTCTAGAGCAGCATTTAGGTGATCTTTCCAACCGTAAAGACGAGAATCATCATATGATGGAGGCAGCTTCTGACTCTCGAAATCTTTGGCCGAATGAAGAAGTGCAAGAATCTCAACAATACGTCTTCTAGGAGAGCTCAGTAATTCACTGCATAAGTAACAATATGTTATTTTGGCCAAAGATTATTCATTGGTTTAACTGAAAGAGAAGTTAAAAAAGAATTACCAACAAATAAACATGATGGGGAATAAAGAATGTATCATTCTTACCTATGTACGACGTTTTATAGTCGAATTTATTACCGTGATTCCAATATAATTATCAACCTCATCAATCTATACTTCTAAGCAAATTCTTCCGCTCCTCATTCACTGGTATGGATTTACATAAATAAGAAATTTCTACTTAAAAGTTAGCTATTTGGAAAGAGAAATGCGGCTTACGGGATTGCATCTTCAAAATCATGGTGTGGTTGTGCATCTAAACAAGGTTTTTTTTTGCAACTTATATTTTACGTTTCTATTATTTTTATATTTATTTGGTTTAATGGATTTTAAAATGTAAAGGGGGAAATAAAAATAGAAAGAAGGCAGTAGATGTTATTAGCAAAATTATTTTTTTAACTAACTAATAGAACAAGATTTTTTTACAAATATATATATATATATATATATATATATATATATATAAATAAAAAAAATAATAATAATTCCTGTTTGATGTTGTTGGTGTTAGTACTAGGAAATTTGTTAAGTTAATAATAATTTCGCGTGTATTTAATATATATGAAATAGGTTGAAATAATTTTTTTCAGGTTTGTTACAATTTATATTTTACGTTCATATAATTTCTATTTCATTTGGTTCAATGATGTTATTTTATTTTTTTAAAGAAAAGAGGGAAATGAAAAGGAAATAGAAAATAGAAAAATGCCATTAGATGTTGTTAGCAAAGTTATTTTCTTACCTAAGTAACAGAAGTAAACTATTTTATAAAGTTCCTTTTATAGAAATGATATGTAGGAAGAAGTTAGTCAATTAGAAGCATGAAGAAAGGAGAGGAAACATAAAGAACCAACACAAGAAAACCTGTTATTGTAGAAATATGGAAACATATTAGAGTGCATATTGTTTTCATATGTGATATATTCAAGTGCAAAATATAAATATGAACTCATTCACAATCATCTCACAAGTATAATTAAAACTAAGTAAACAATTTTTTACTACAACTTGAGGGCAGTAAACAAGATTAGAAAAAAATAAGACAACAAATTCATCGCATCTTAATCCTTACCTATGGTGGTTTTAGTACACTTTGTAGAGATACCGAAACTTTGAGGGTATATAGTGTCGTCAACATCTAACAAAAGACAATCAACGGTAAGATACTTTCCAATAACTATCTATTTCAGGGAAGAATAAACCATAAAAAATTATTGAAAACATCATTAGTAGGAATTAAAATACTATGCGGCCCTTATGATTCTCATAAATACAATTTCGATCATAAAACTCTTTTGATTGCTCTATATTTCTTTCAAAGCTTTGAGATCTTGAATTTGAAAGAAGCATTCATGACGTTCTTAATCGTCAACCACAACAATCTTAACACGTCTCAACACATTAGCATTTTTTTTTTATGGTTACATTAGCATTGAAGTCCCTAAATAAACCTAAGGTCTAAAAACACTAAAATATCAACCGTAGTAGAGACACAACCAAATTAGATTTAAAATCCTAACCTGAAAGTACAAATCTAAAAACCAAGCACTTTTCTGAAGTATTCAAATTATTTTACATAAGTCTAAAGATCAAAGAAATCAATACCTAGTTTTGGAAAATATGCTCTTGTCTGCTAACCGAAAACTCCACAACCTTAATTTCTAATCACCGAGCAAGTTTATTATTCTGAATCACAGTTTCTGTTCCAGTTATAAGGATACTTGTTTTCAAAAGTTTCACTTGAGGAAAGGGAGACAGATTAAAGATATCCAATCTAAGAAGCTTTCAAAAAATAAAAGCAAAAAAGATTGAAGAATCCTAGGTATACCTCTAAACATCAAACTTTTAACACGTTAGTCAAAGTACAAACCAATTATGTCTTAGAGGCCAAACTTTGTTAGAATTTTAAAATGACCTAGATCTTAAACTCAAAATAATCCTCCATCCAAAACTCTATTAACAACACCCTCAACTTCCCAATCACAATGAGCCCTCAAAATCAAACATAATACAGAAGAAACGAAAACAACCCACTTATTAATTCAAACACAAAACATGATCGAACCTTGATTAGGATGGTATCTCCGTGGAAAAGCTTTATTAAGGTGGAGAGCCAACACAGAATTATCATGATTAACAGCCTCGTCCACTACCAACCTATTCACCGTCTTTTTCCTTTCCAAAATCACCATACCGAAATCCCTCTACGAACCCTTACTGCACACAATAAACAAAACTCACAAAATCCAACAAAATCAAATCAAATACTAGTAAACATATTTCTCAGTGTACATATACGTATATAATTAAGCATTGAAAGCTCGACGAAGAAGAAGGCGGCCGCTAAAAAAGAAGGATCGAAGGTAGTAGATCGACGGGTGGGGAAGCAGAAAGACCGAATCGAACCTTATCAAAACGTTGATAAAGACCATCTTCGAGATCGAGATCGGTAGAGAAGCGAAGGCGTGATTTTTGTGTGGTTAGAAATAGTCAGTATACTTCAAAGAGAGACAAGTGGGTTGTATCCGACTTTGAGGGGATTATTGTAGTTTTATATATCCATACAGTGCTAATTGCAAAACCAGTTAATGAATAGTTGAAAAAAAAAACATTAACTTTAACGTGTGAACACAACCAACCAAAAATGATCAGTGAATACACAGAGCCACTCTTCTATTGTAGGAGAGAGAGATAGGATAGGAGATAGGAAGGAGAAGGAGATAGGATGTATATATCCATACAGTGCCAATTGTAAAACCAATTAATGAATAGTTGGGAAAAAAAAAAAAACTTGACTTTAACATGTGAATACTACCAACCAAAAATGAATAGTGAATACACAAAGCCACTCTTCTATTTTGTAGAAGAAGAAGGGAGAAGAGAAGACAGTGTTTTAGGGAAGTGACTCTTTTATATATAGGTAGGGAAACAGTGTTTTAGGGAAGTGACTCTTTTACATAGGTAGGGATAGGGAGATAGGGAAAATCAAGACATTAGTTACAACTTCACTGTTGCCAGTTTATTGTACAAATCAACTTACAATAGATCTCAAAAATATCCCTAAGCTTAAACCAAGTAAGTGGAAATGACTGCAATTCTGACTAACAACATGCCTCGGACATAAAATGAAGTAGAACAATCCTCTGAATACTTAGTTCCTGGACAACCTAAATCCAGTTATCCGAAAAAAATTCAGGAGGTAAAATAAATATTATTAGCAAAAGCAATCTTCATCAAAATATTGTCACTCTGTCAATTTTGAATTTCTAGCAGCAGTTGGGCCTTTTTAAGTATAAAATAGTAATTTCTTAGCTCTTTGTATATTGCTTATAGAGTTAATTGCAATATTTTGATGAAATTGAAAGCATATGACTCTCCAAAGTGAGGAAAAAAAAATAAGAAATAGTTCAAACCAGTCTTATTAGGTTTTTGGAGACTAATTATAGAATTGAACTCACGATGGGTCCCAACGGATTGTGTCTGTAAGGAGTAGGCGGACCTGGAGGAGGCAAGTAGCATGAGAATGGGTCGGAGAAACTGAAGGAATGTGAAGGAAGATGACAATTTCTGCTGGTTATGGATCTCTAATTAGTCACCGAAAGCCGGATTGCGAAGATGAGTGGTGGAAGAAGAGTCGGAGACATATCCTGTAGAAAAATTGGTGAGAATTTAGTGGATTACGGAGACTTTTGGGTGAATTTTTTAGGATATTGTTGTGGTGGGATGATTTTTGCAGACAGGCGTCAAGTCCTTTTTTTATTTGTGAAGAGAAAACCTCCATACGATCAATGAATAAGAGTCATCTTCCTCAATTTGTGTACTGAGGTACTCTAGAATCTATATCTAACTCACAAAATGCATTTTAAAATTTGAGAGTGATGTTCATTGTTCAAAGCCCAGTAAAGCGGCATAATTCAGATTAGTATAAAATATAGAAACTAGACATATAGTCATGGACTGGATACGCAGTAAATAAATAAATAAAAAAGCTCTACTGTGCTCTCTTTTAATGAACACTGAAATATCAGTATATAGAATCAGGGAAAGGATGGTAGAAATGGTGCAAAACCACCGATCTCGCTTCTTTCACAATTGGAAAGTCCATTTTTATAGGGACTCATCAAATTTCAACACAATATAGTGCTTTCTTATTATTTTTTATCCTTGAATTTGGATATAATATGGCATTCATATCATAATAAGTGGATATATAAGAATCTTAAAAACCAGTTTTCTATTGATCATATGCAAAAACCAATTTATGATATTTGATAACTAACCTGGCATTCCGGATCTCCAAACCGCACATTGTATTCAATCAATTTTGGAATCCCGACTTCTTCTCAATCATGAGCCCAGCATAGAGAGCCCCAACAAACTTGCAACCTTCTTCGGCCATTTCCCTTCACTGTAGGGATAATTATAGATTCCATGACCATGGACTGAAGTTCTTTCGTCAAGAGTGGACCCGGAGAGTATGCTCCCATTCCACCAGTACTGGATCATGTATCGCCATCTCCGACTCGTTTATGGTCCTGAGCCAACTCTAGAGCTATTGCATTCTCTCCGTCAGATTATTCTACATTATTAAATCCACAACACCTCCACCCACCAAATGAAAAGAGCCTAAACAAGATTATTTGAATCATTCAGATATCTAAAAAGGGGATTAAAATTTCATAAAATCAATAGGAATCGAACCTGGTCTCGATTAGAAGATCAAATTGACAAAAATTACATCCACAAAATGGCAGTTCAAAGACTAAAAAAGGGATTAAAAAACTCCAAAAATGAACAGGGAATCGAACCTGGTCTGATTTATTTAAGTTTTGGAAGATGTCTTCAGTGCTTCTTCAACCTATGTTCGGCCATTTCATAACCAAATACCAAAATGAGAGAGTGGAATTGTGTAAAAGAACCGGAAAAAATGGTGAATTTTAGATAAATTTTGGTGAGTTTTGGAGAAATTTCAGTGAAGGTGAGATGTCGAGGGCAAACATCCAAGTCTTTTTCGCCCTACGGTCGGTGATAAAGGGCCAGGAGAGAGAAGGGGAGGATGATACTGGGTTTCCAATTTTCTTCTTCGACGGAGTGGTGGTCCGCTTAGAGTTGAGTGGTTACTGGCGTACAGAAAGGGACAACAGAGCAATTTTTTCTTCTGGCGGTGAGAGATGTCGGCGATGGAGGATGAAAAAAAGAGAGATCAAAAGCGGGACTATCGGTTTGGTATATAGATAAATGAAGAAGGACGCCAGCTATGTAAAAGGTAATTTTTTCTTTTGGATTTTTTTTCTCACAAGTCTTCCTTTTTTTACGAAAGATATGGATGACACGTGTTCAACATAAAGGGGAGCTTTGTTAGCTTATTTATTATTTGTTTAGGACAATAAAATTAAACTAAACTAAATTAACGCTTGTCCAATCCTTGAGATCTCTTGGTAAGTTTTCCAGGTTGCATGTTTTTTTCCTTAAAATTTTCATCCATGATCAACTCATGAACATCAAAAAAAACCTTAATGCTTTACAGAATGATGAAAAATAGGCTCAACGACAAAGGCTATGTTGCAGTATGTCATCAAAAACACACCTCCTCCCATCCCTTCGGAGTTTTCTATGGACAAAATCCATTAGAATTCTCGTTCCCTCTTATGTTATTACAGCTTGTCACATTCATCATCATTGCTCGTACTCTTCGTTTTCTCCTCAAACCCTTGAGACAGCCAAAGGTTGTCTCCTATATCCTTGTAAGTCCAATTGGATTATGTATTTCTTTTTTATTTCAAGATTCTTGGATGAATCTTGATATTATTTTTTTTTTCTTTGTAATGTTTCAAGAATTGAATTTTGTTTATATATAATTTTCAGGGTGGCATTATTCTTGGACCATCTGTGTTAAGCCGGGCGAAGAGATTTCGTGAATATATGTTTCCCGATGATTCAGAATTTGTGATGAAAAATATTGGAGTAATGGGGTTCATGTACTTCCTCTTCTTGAGTGGAGTGAAAATGGATCTTTCTGTGATAAAGAGAGTAGGAAAAAAGCATTGGTATATTGCACTATCTGGGGTGCTTGTACCATTTTTTACTACTGCAATGACAGCAATTACATTAAGTAGATATCAAGAGAAAGAACTTGCAAAGGCTCTTTCAGTTTGGGGAGTTTCGTCGTCTTTGTCGATCACGGCGTTTCCCGTTCTTTATCCTATAGTGAGAGAGCTCAATCTCCTTAGCTCTGAAATCGGACGAATGGCCTTATCGATAGCAATAATTAGTGATATTATAGGAATTCAAGGGATAATTATATTTGAGGCAGGTAAACAAGGGGAAGAGAGGGCTATAACTGCTCTCTGGTACTTGATTTCCTTGATAGTTGTTATGGTAACAATAATTGGCGGTGTTCGACAGGCTATGTTATGGATTGTAAGAACTACGCCAGAAGGAAAGCCGGTCGATCAAATTTACGTAATTAGCATATTGGTGTGTGTTCTGGTGTCCGGTTTTGTTGCTGATATGGGTGGTTTAGCCATTGCCAATGGGCCATTGTGGCTCGGCTTGGCTATTCCAGATGGTCCTCCTTTGGGAGCCACTCTAGTGCAGAAGAGTGAAACTATTATAATGGACCTTCTTATGCCTTTTTCATTTATTTATGTGGGACTGACCACAGACGTGTACACTATAAATGCGCAATGGTCACATTTGCACCCTTTGTTTTTCATGGCTTTAGTCGCGTATACAACTAAAATGGTTTCGACTCTTGTTGCTTCTCGTTTCTTCGACATGACTATTAGAGATAGTTTCACCCTTAGCCTCATAATGAGTTTAAGAGGTGAAGTGGAGCTTCTTTTGTTCATCCACTGGATGGATTTTAAGGTATGAAGTATCTCATTGTTCTATTCAATTTTCCCCCGATATATTAATTTTGGAAAATGCTATATAGCCTATATATACACACTAGACACATGAACAGTGTAATGATTGTTTTGTCCCCCACCACCAAGGGTAGATCCAACCAAGAAAATGGGATGGGCCAGGGTCATGTTTCTAGTGTATAAGCTAGTGTATACACTTAGCATAGTCCACTAATTTTCCTAGTATTCCTAGATTTAGAGCCCTTAATAAGAGTTTTCTTGTTTGCAGATGATATCTCAACCACATTTCTCAATGTTGGTGACATTGACTGTAACTGTGACTGCTATAGCAACACCATTAGTAAGTGTACTCTATGATCCTACAAGGCCTTATATGGTTAACAAGAGAAGAAATATTCAGCATACCCCTCCCAACACAGAACTCCATATTGTATCTTGTATAGATGGTGAAGAAAGTTTGGCTGGACTTATTAATTTACTTGAAATCTCCAATCCAACCATTAACAGTCCTTTCACAGTTTATGCTTTACGCCTCGTTGAGCTTGTGGGTCGTGCTGCCCCATTGTTCATAGATCACACGAATAAAGAAAATGGTTTTGATGACTCTGACTTCAATTCAATTCATAATGCTCTGAAAATCTTTGAGGAGGCCAGTGGTGAATACATAAAGATATATACTTATACTACAATAACTTCCAAGAGAAGCATGTACCAAGACATTTGTGGACTAGCACTTGCTAAAAAAGCTTCTCTAATTATCCTGCCCTTATACAAGAAACATTTGGATAACCACAATAGAACAGAATTGCTGATACAAGGGAATATATTAGTGAACTCTAACATTTTGAAGCATGCACCTTGCTCAGTTGGAATTCTAGTGAATAAAGGAAGTTGTTACCAAAATCATGTAGTGAATTGTGGCATGATGCTTTCAGTGCACCATTTTGCTGTTCTTTTCTTGGGTGGATCGGACGCTAGAGAGGCACTAGCTTACGCAGATCGAATGGCCGCCAATCCTAATGTAGCATTAACTGTCATTAGATTTCTTGCACATGACAACGAGGGAGATAACGAAATGGAGAAGAAACTTGATGATGGTCTAGTGACATGGTTTTGGGTGAAGAATGAAGGGAACAATCAAGTTGTTTATCGAGAAGTCGTGGTGAAGAATGGCCTAGAAACCATTGCTGCAATTCAGGCGATGAATACCGTGTATTATGATCTATGGATTGTTGGAAGGAAGCACGGGATAAATCCCGTCCTTCTACGAGGATTATCATATTGGAGTGATAACAATGAGCTTGGAATTATAGGAGATTTTGTTGCCTCTGTGGATTTTGACAGCCGGGCTTCTGTTTTAGTAATGCAACAACAAATTCTAAGAGGCCAAGAGAGTGCTTCAAGTAGTTTATTGCGAAGATTTTTGTCGCTTAGATAGAAGCAGTTCCTTTCTATTTTAAAAGTTCAAAGGCTCAATTGTGTATAGCTCCAAATAATCTATAATTTGTTTAAATTATTAGATCCTTAGAGCTTAACAGACAATTGTAATTATAATTGTATATGTGATTATGTAGGAGCAATGAACAGTTTGCTGATATTGTGAATTAAGACAAGTATTCTGATACACATTTTCTCACAATTGGAAATTGGAACATTTCATCAAGCACTGTAGTTTCCCTAATCTAAAAATTACATTTAAAATACCTACAGAATAGATAAATTACATTTAAATATCGACTACATTAATTGCATGTTTGATAAGCAGTAATTAATAGGGCTAGTCAGTATAATAATGAATATTTAAGAGTTATTCAGTCCTTCCTACCAAACATGCCACGAGTGATTGAAATAGGGCAATGGAATATCAAATGCAAAAACAACTCATTGCAGCATTATATGTAATGATCCTAACAAGGAAGAAGATCTGGTGGAGGGGGCAAGACTGACTGCAACTCTCCAAGTACGTTCTACACCAAGAACAGCATAGCCAAGCCCCCAAGTTAAATGGGAATCTATGTGACTGTGCATAAGCCAAACTCCTAAAAATGGAAAAAGGAAATCAGTAAAAAATTTAAATAGATGATATCAAAGACAAATCTAGGATATCAAATTAGCACGAGTGGATT
Organism: Ligustrum vulgare; assembly: GCA_963555705.1. Classification (NCBI taxonomy): domain Eukaryota; kingdom Viridiplantae; phylum Streptophyta; class Magnoliopsida; order Lamiales; family Oleaceae; genus Ligustrum; species Ligustrum vulgare. The sequence continues at coordinate 44,023,315 of OY743180.1, read as the reverse complement.
GAGGTGAGCACGAGCGGCCGCATAAATTTAAGAATTTTTTTTACGCCTAATTGTAAGCCAAAAAGAAATAAGTTGACAGACCCAGCACAAGCGACCGACCGACCTCGTAAGTGCCTGGATTCGTCCTTAAATGATATCCTAGGTAGAATTGTTTAAATGTCCATGATATTTACCTGGATTATCTGCTATAAATCGAATAACTACCCATCCACCAACAGGCACGTTAATCATGTTGCGAACTAGCAGATCAATGAGATTGAATCTAGCCGTATCTATTTTTGGATTGAAGTTTCTAAAACCCTGGCCAACAACATAGTAATGATATCCATGGAGATGAATAAGATGGTCTTCTGTTGTGACAATAGCGGTGTCTTGTAACACAATTTGTACTCTTGAACCAAACTTCATTTGTATAACTTAGTTGCTTTCCGCGATTGCGAGAGCACACGACTTACGTTTCCTGTATAATCGAACATCACTGGAGGGACAAGTGGGAAATCTGTGGTATAAATTCCCGTTATGTTTTGGTAGTATGCTTGCAATAAGGACGTCCTCCTCAGAAGAATGAAGGATATGTTGTTCATGTTAGCAACAAAGCGCATGTTATTCGGCCCTTGGCATCTTGGTCCAGGAGTCCAGTTTATAAGGCCTAATCCCATAGTAAAAATGTAACGCCCCGAGTTCCGAGAAACGTGGGAACGTCACTTTTCTAAATTCTTGAATAAACTTTGTTGCGGAAAATGACTAAATATTAAATATCACATTTATTGAATAAAAGTTTAGCAATATTTCAGATGGAATAAGGTAATTAGTGCAAATTTATAAAAATGACAATTCTTGATAAAATGAAATAATTATTTCAAAGTTCACGACTTTCAAAAAAAATAAAAATTTGTAATTTGCCGTCATTGCCCATCACTCGTCATCGTCTCCGAGATTTGCGAAAATTGTTAAAACAACGGGTTGAACATTCCAAAATAAAATGCTCAGTAAACTCATCGCCAATAATTAATTTACAAGATAATATGACAAGTAATTATGCAAATAATGTAGTGATATTCTTTTCTTATTCATAGGCATCACATAGTGAATGCAAATGAACACATTCTTTTCTTGTCTCATGCTAGCAGATAAGTTATGACATGCATAACATAAATTCTCAAATTTATCTCATAAGAGATATTCTTTTCTTTTCTAATGCAATTAAGCATAAAAAGCACACAAACCCATATAATCACGTGCAATTATAGTCTAAATCAATTAGTGGGGGCGAGTCTACCTTAAACTTAACGAGTGTGGTTGAGCGGGAATGATTTCAATCTTTCAAATCTCCACACGTCTCGTCTAGCATAACTTAAAATAATAAGTCCAATTTAATACTTTAAAACTGATTTAAATGACTTTGAACTTTAAGGACTGAAATGATTATTTTAAAACTTGGGATTTATAGATATACATATCATTTTTAAATCAATATGGACAAAATTAAAAGACTTTAAAATATGTGGGCTTAAATGATAACTTTTGAAATTTAGGACTGATTAGAAATATTTCAAATCTACAAGGGACTCAATTATGAATAACTGAAACCTTGGGACTGATTTGGTAAAGGCTAAAAACTTTGGGATTGAAATTTTAATATTTAAATTAAAGAGGACTCGAATAACTTAATTTAAAAATATAGTGGTTGAAATAAGAAATTTTAAAACTGAAGGGACTGTTTTAAACAATTTTAAAACTTGAGGGACTGAAATAGATAACTTGTAAAACTTGGGCTTAAAATCAAATGAATTTAATCTACAGGGACTGAAATAAAATGGTTTTGATACTTAGGGGCTAAAATAATAACTTTTGAAATTGGGAACTAAATTGTAAATATTAAAAATCGGATTTTATATATCAAAACTCTCTCTCTCTCTCTCTCTCTCTCTCTCTCTCTCTCTCTCTCTCTCTCTCTCTCTCTCTCTCTCTCTCTCTCTCTCTCTCTCTCTCTCTCTCTCTCTCTCTCTCCCCCCATCGAACCAATCAACAGAGGTGCGATCCACGTCCATCTCTGTCGGTGTTGCCGCGAGCCAAACGCCGGCGTTCGACCGGCGGTGGTTCGGCCATCATGTGGGTGTTGGGGTGATGTGTTTTTGTGTGTGAAAAGAAATAGGTTTTGGAAATATTTGATATGTAACCGAAGAGCTTGAAATCGAGATTGGGGCTGTGATTTCCGGGTAGACTCCGGCAACGGAGGCCGATGGTACAAGGTAAGATAGATTGGTCGTAAGGAAGGGGAATCAAGCGAAAATGGAGTTCGGTTAATGTAAACTTAAATTTGTGAACCCTAGAATAGGTGGTGGTAGAGTACGGAGTATTCTCACTCCTGAGACACACCTTAAATTTCTAGGATTTTATCAATGTTTAATCTTGTGTACCTCAAGGATTTAAGGTGGTAGAGTACGGAGTATTCTTACTCTTGAAACACATCTCTTTGAATATTTCTTTATTTCCTCAAAAGATCAGAGGTGGTAGGATACGGCTACTCCCGAAACACATCTCTAATTTTGAGGATTTTCCCATGATTCTCTCTTTTGTTTTTGTGTGTTTTTCATGTATTCCTTTTCCAGAGTGACTCTTTTGTATTTCTTCATGAGAAATAATAATATCTCTTGTACCTTTTATATTTAAATGACCTTATGACAATCGTCATAATCTCACATAATCCCAAACATTCGATCATATGTGCCCAATTTCTCACTTTGAATAAATGGTTACTCCTTTAAGGCATCTCACTATAAAACACTTTCAATATCTCCCATTCATGATAACTGACTTTTCCAAATAATAATATTACATATAAATAACCAAATCTTTAACACATCATCTACCGATCAACTTCCAAAATAAATTAACAGTATTATCACTTACCATCATAATTTATAATATTCTTCAATATAAGTGATCATTTTATACTGATAATCAATTTGTTCCCAAGAATAATTAAGATTCTTCCCAACAACGCCATAATATTTGTCTTCACTCATCTTTCAAAATATGACTTGACATTTCCCGATGTATGCATCAAGTCATCACATAACTTCATGTATACCTTGATATCCCAGTAGTTGTACACATCATCTTGTTCTTGAAATTGTGAAACAAAGAGAGTATTTCAATATAACTATCTCCATTACAAAATAATTATACTTCGAATAAGCCAAAAATGTCTCAAGAGTCATTATCCCTTTTTATCATTTATTAAATCTCCCTTTGTGGTGTAAATGAACTTGCAAGTCTAACCTCAATTCCCTTAGTGGGTTGCTTACCATACCATGCTCTTAACTCAAAATGATAAAATTCTAGGCAGAGTCTCCCTTGTAATTTGGACTTATCCAACATGTAGGTATACTTCATAACAAACAATAACAAATAACTCCAACAATTCCAACAAACTTCAATATCATCAAAAATATCCCAGAAAATCAATTCATAATTCCTCAACATAACAATTTCAAATCATAGTTTCCAATATCAATATCTCACTTCCTTCAATACATTAATTGGCTCAAATGGCCACCCATTAGTCATACTTATAAATATATGACTCAAATCATAATCCCAAAATTTCTTAGTTACAAGACCAAACAACATTATAACTTTCTCTCAAAATAGAGGAATAATTTACTTACTCAAACACAATATCAATTCTTTAATTCCCAATAATTAAGAATCAAATCTTTAAATCTCAAATTTCATAATTCTTCTCATAAAAGTCTCAATAAAATCATATCACTCATAATCTCAACATCTCATCACAACTTCATAAAACTGGTTTGCCATTTCTCGTTGATTTACTGAAAATGTTGACAATAAGTGACTAATGAACTTTAGCAACAATTGCTATAAAATCACTAGACATGGCCTCATAATGTGCGGCATAGTAGTCAATAGTGTCGTCATATATTCCGACATGAGGTGTTGGTCCAAACGATATATATTCCGAAAATATTGTCTAATCCTTTATGTTGACTTCTCGTAAATGGTGTCATGTCTATAATCAATTATGCAAAGTCCAGGTAGGGCTCATCATTTCTAAGTTCGAGGACAAAAATTATTATAAAATCATTCTTAAATCATATTATTCCCATTATGCTCAATACTCATTCTCTTTCTTTTCTTTTCTTTTCTTTCTTATTATTTCGAATACAAATTTTCTAACTCTTTCTCATCTTCTCATTCTTTCTCATCTAAATCTCAAAACATTTTATTTCTCAAGTATCCGAAATAAATAAGATAAATATGCTGAACTTCTTTACCTTCGGAGTCGGCGGAAGGAATGATGTCAGTGGCAAAAGTCGTCAAAACATTATTTATTATTTTTTTTTTAAAAAAAAATCTCCTAGAAATTTTTTTGCAAGTCTACAGAAACGGAGACCTTGCTCTGATACCAACCTGTAAAGCCCCGAGTTCCAAGAAATGCGGGAACGTTACTTTTCTAAATTCTTGAATAAACTTTGTTGCGGAAAATGACTAAATATTAAATATCACATTTATTGAATAAAAGTTTAGCGATAATTCAGATGGAATAAGGTAATTCGTACAAATTTATAAAAATGACAATTCTTGATAAAATGAAATAATTATTTCAAAGTTCACGACTTACAAAAAAAAATATCATTTTGTAATTTTCCGTCATTGCCCATCACTCGTCACCGTCTCCGAGATTTGCAAAAAATGTTAAAACAACGGGTTGGGCATTTCAAAAAGAAATACTCAGTAGACTCATCGCCAATAATTAATTTACAAGATAATTGGACAAGTAATTATGCAAATAATGTAGTGATATTCTTTTCTTATTCATAGGCATCACATAGTGAATGCAAATGAACACATTCTTTTCTTGTCTCATGCTAGCAGATAAGTTATGACATGCATAACATAAATTCTCAAATTTATCTCATAAGAGATATTCTTTTCTTTTCTCATGAAATTAAGCATAAAAAGCACACAAACCCACATAATCACGTGCAATTATAGTCTAAATCAATTAGTGGGGGTGAGTCTACCTTAAACTTAACGAGTGTGGTTGAGCGGGAATGACTTCAATCTTTCAAATCTTCGCACGCCTCGTCTAGCATAACTTAAAATAATAAGTCCAATTTAATACTTTAAAACTGATTTAAATGACTTTGAACTTTAAGGACTGAAATGATTATTTTAAAACTTGGGATTTATAAATATACATATTATTTTTAAATCAATATGGACAAAATTAAAAGACTTTAAAATATGTGGGCTTAAATGATAACTTTTGAAATTTAGGACTGATTAGAAATATTTCAAATCTACAAGGGACTCAATTATGAATAACTGAAACCTTGGGACTGATTTGGTAAAGGCTAAAACTTTTGGGATTGAAATTTTAATATTTAAATTAAAGAGGACTCGAATAACTTAATTTAAAAATATAGTGGTTGAAATAAGAAATTTTAAAACTGAAGGGACTGTTTTAAACTATTTTAAAACTTGAGGGACTGAAATAGATAACTTGTAAAACTTGGGCTTAAAATCAAATGAATTTAATCTACATGGACTGAAATAAAATGGTGTTGATACTTAGGGGCTAAAATAATAACTTTTGAAATTGGGAACTAAATTGTAAATATTAAAAATCGGATTTTATATATCAAAACTCTCTCTCTCTCTCGTTATTCTCTCTCTCACCATCAAACCAATCAACATAGGTGCGATCCACGTCCATCTCTGTCGGTGCTGCCGCGAGCCAAACGCCGGCATTCGACCGACGGTGGTTCGGCCATCATGTGGGGGCTGGGGTGATGTGTTTTTGTGTGTGAAAAGAAATGGGTTTTGGAAATATTTTATATGTAACCGAAGAGCTTGAAATCGAGATTGGGGCTGTGATTTCCGGTTAGACTTCGGCAACGGAGGCCGACGGTACAAGGTACGGGTTTAGGTTAAGTCTTCTTCTTGGTTTTGGGTTTTATTTTGATGATTTTTTGGTTGATTTGGTTGGGATTGAAGTGGGCAGTGTTGTCCTGTCGTGAAGGTGGTGGTGGTTAGTGGTTGCTTGCGATGAACTTGGGGTTGTCCGATGATGATGATGCAGGTGGCGGTTTGGAGTTTTCAGGCGACGGTTGTGGCTGGGCAGCTTGATTTTTGTGTTGTCATTGGTGATGCTGGTCGGTTATGGGGGTTGGTGGTGATGGTTGATTGCGGCCGTGACTTTGGAGTCTTGGCAGTGGACTGGTTTCGGAAATGCAGTGATGATGGCTATGGTGTTTTGAAGTTGAGTAGTGGCGGTGATGTTGGTCGTGAGTGTGGCTTCGTGGATTAAAGGCTGTAATGATTTTCAATTCTTGGATGGATGATGTGTATTGATGTTGGTGGTGTAATGGTGGATTGAATTGGGTTGATGAAGATGGTAGCTTTGTTGGTGGTGTTCCGGTCTGTGGTGGTTGGTGATGATTTCTGATGGTGATGTTGGTCATGAATGGTTGGCGGCGGATGTGGTGGTTTTGGTGAGGCTGAAACAGCAATATGGAAATTTCTGGAAATCAGAATTGTGGTGGTATTGAGAGAGGTGAATACATTGTGTTTCTTGCAGGCCGTGACTTGGTATTGGTTAGGAATTATAGGAGATAATAGTGGGGGATTAGGTTGGAATGAAGTGGAAAGTGGTGTAAAGAATGGTGATTGATTGTAGTGGGTGAAGAGAATGATTAAGTGATGGGAAAAGAAAAAGAAAAGAAATGGATTAGTGGAGAAATTAGTGTAATGAATCATGATGTTTTTGATACATAATGATGATGAATTGGTGGAAAAGAAAAGAAAGAAGGAGCAAAAACGTGGGGGAAAAAATTAGGTAGAATTAGTTAGGAAGGATTAGTTTAGGATAATTAACTAAAAATTAGACTAACTTCGATTAGGCAATGTATTTAAAACTGGTATATGTTGGACTGAAAATAAATTTGAGAATAAATAAATTTTGAGATAAAATTGAATTTCGTATTTGGACTTAAAATAATTTAATAAGGAAAAATGGAGATATTTTTAATAAATTTGGAATTAGACTCGGATTAAAATAAATTTAATTTCACTTGTAAATGGCTAGACGAATACGTCTCGGCGTTAACTTAAAAATGGGTGAGATTGCAGCGGCACAGTTTTCATAATTTAAAATAATTTTTTAAATGCGTGAAAATTCTTGGTCACTACAAAAAAACAGGTTCTCATCAATCTGAGTAGGGACTTAACCATTTTTCATCGAAAGGCTTCTTAATTGGCTTGTGAATGCTGTTACAGTCGACATGTCATTAAACGCAAGAAGTGGTGGCAACAATGGTCTTGGTGCTAATCCAGTGAAGGGAATAGAATCGTATTCAAGAATAGCATGTATTGTCAAACAGTTTTGGGATGTAGCATATGCATGAGTTGCCTGTTAAAATTAAATTTAATATAGATGAATGTTCATCTAAAATTCACAAACATCATACTATAATTATCAAGATCCAAACTGAAGCGGAAGCATACCTGAATCCATTATTGCGTTTGATCGAACGGGGTTATGGCATTCCAACTGATTCGTGGTTTTCTCCTTATATTTCTTCTCTGTTGACGGGGATGCGGAGAATTATAAAAAGCCACGCTCAATTGGGGACCATGACCTGTATAAATAGTTGTAGGGTAACTATCGTGTTTCGATGTTATTAAATTGGTCCCTCATCAATTTAAAACATTAAATCCGTCTCTACACTTTAATCTCACGACACTTAATACCCATTAGTCCTGAATAATCTTTAGTTGATCACTTTATTGACTAAATCCTTAAGATAGCACCACACATTTTATTTTATACATGTTTGGCCCCCACATTATTGAATTTTATCCAACAATCTCCCACTGGGCCATACATGTATCCTTACAAATGTGTACAACCTTATGAGCTCAAAAATTTGCTATCATTATTAAGGGTATTTCCAAACAATCTCGTCCATCAATCATATCAATATAGGATCAAAGCGACTTTCGTTACATTAATTGTAACTAAATCCATCAATGGTCACGTATACCAATACAACCAAATGACATAGATCAATCATGAGAGTGTAGTATGAAAATTACATGTTATGTGATCCAAACATGCCTATTTTCAATTGGTCCGACTTTATTCCTTAGGTGAGATCAATACCAAACATAATTTAACAGAGTAGAATGAACTAAATACTTTATTTCTGCACAGAAAATTATCCAAATACACAAATGTGTCCAAAACCAAAACATAAAGCAACCAAAATGCAAACTCCCACTAAATCATGATATCCTCAAGAAATATTACACCCATACGAGCAGTGTGCTCATGAAAGACCTTGGGTGCTAATCCCTTAGTAAGCGAATCCGCAATCATGGAGTTTATCCCAATATGCTCTATGAAAATCTGTCTACTCTGTACCATTTTCTTCACAACCAGGAACTTAATGTCAATGTGTTTTGACTTAGTTGAACTCCTGTTGTTATTGGAATATAGCACTGCAGAGTTATTGTCACAATATAACTTTAATAGTCTTTCAATTCCATTCAGAATGCGCAGCCCGGTGACAAAATTTCGCAGCCATATCCCATGATTAGATGCCTCATAACAAGCTACAAATTCTGCTGCCATAGTGGAAGAAGCTACGAGTGTCTGCTTAGCACTCCTCTAGGAAATGGCTCCTCCAGCTAGCAGGTATATGTAGCCTGATGTGGATCTTCTACTATCTTGGCATCCCGCAAAATAAGAATCGGAGTATCCTACGATCTCTAACTTATCTGATCTGCTGTATGTAAGCATACAATCTCTTGTTCTCTTCAAGTACCTCATAACCCTCTTTGCTGCTTTCCAACGATCCATCCCAGGGTTACTTAAATATCTACCTAGCATTCCAACAATGAACGCTATGTCTGGACCTGTACAAACTTGAGCATACATCAGACTCCCAACAGCTGATGCATAGGGAATCTTTTGCATTTCCTTAACTTCAAGATTATTTTTCGGGCACTGATTGAGACTAAATTTGTCTCCCTTAGCAACAGGGGTGTCCCCTGGTTTACTATCCTGCATGCCAAACCTTATAAGAACTTTATCGATATAGCTCTTTTGTGATAATCCAAGAATACCCCGAGAGCGGTCCCGGTGTATCTGAATTCCTAATACGAAAGAGAAATCTCCAAGATCTTTCATCTCAAAATTCTTTGACAAAAAGCTCTTGGTTTCGTGCAACATGCCTATATCATTAGTGACAAGCAGTATGTCATCGACATACAAAACCAGGAAAATATACTTACTCCCACTGAACTTGTGATACACACAATCATCAACAACATTTATCTCAAAACCAAACGAGATGATCACTTGATGAAATTTGTAGTACCACTGACGGGAAGCTTGCTTGAGTCCATAGATGGATTTCTTTAATTTGCAAACCATATTCTTTGAGTCTCCTGACACGAAGTTTTCTGGTTGCACCATATAAATCGTCTCATCAATGTCTCTATTGAGAAACGCCGTCTTTACATCCATCTGATGTAACTCAAGGTTAAAATGTGCAACAAGTGCAATGACTGTCCTGAAAGAGTCTTTCGTTGAAACCAGAGAGAAAGTCTCTTTGAAGTCAATACCTTCCTTTTATGTAAAGCCTTTAGCTACAAGACGAGCCTTATATCTTTTCACATTACCTTTCGAATCGCTTTTGGTTTTAAAAATTCATTTACAACCAATGGGTTTCGCACCTTCTGGTAATGGGACAAGATCCCAAACATTATTGTCTTGCATAGACTTATACTCCTCATTCATGGCATCAATCCACTTTTGAGAGTCAGAACCCTTCATGGCCTGATGAAAATTGATTGGATTATTTTCCATCATTCCATTATTTTTCTCATGTTCTTGGAGAAATACTATATAATCATCCGAAATAGCATTTTTCCTTTCTCGAGTGGATCTCCTTAATGGTATTGTTTGTTGAGGTTGTTGAGTTTGTACTTCTGGATTTTGGATGGGAGTTTCTTCAACATTATCATGCTGAGTTTCCGGATATACTTCTTGATCAATGACAGGTATAGAAACCTGCACATTGTCAAAAGTAACAGTAGGAATCGAAATCGATCCTTCCTCAGCTTCTTCCTCAAAGATAATGTCTCTAACCTTATTTCTCCCTCCAAACTCAACATCCTCAAAAAATGTTGCAGTCCCCGTTTCAAAAATTGACTTAAGCGTGGGATTATAAAATTTGTAGCCCCTTGATCGCTCAGAATAACCAATAAAGTAGCTGCTAACGGTTTTGGAGTCCAATTTATCTTCATGCGGCCTATAAGGCCTTGCCTCAGCTGGACATCCCCAAATGTGGAAATGCTTTAGACTGGGCTTTCTGCCTGTCCAAAGCTCATAAGGTGTTTTAGCAGCAGCTTTAGTTGGTACTCTATTCAGAATATAAGCTGCAGTCTTTAATGCTTCTCCCCAGAGTGATTTTGGTAAAGTAGAATGACTAATCATACTCCTTACCATATCCTTAAGAGTCATGTTTCGTCTTTCAGCTACACCATTCATGCTAGGAGAACCTGGCACGGTGTACTGTGGGACGATTCCACATTCCTCTAGGAATTTAGCAAATGGTCCTAGACGTTGTTCACCTGAACCATCATAACTGCCGTAGTACTCACCACCACGATCAGACCTAACGTTTTTAATTTTCTTGTTGAGTTGATTCTCAACTTCAGCTTTGAAAGCTTTGAACATGTCCAGCGACTCAGACTTTTCATGAATAAGATATAGATGCCCATAACGTGAGTAATCGTCTATGAATGATATAAAGTATTTTTGACCATTCCAGGAAGCCTTAGGGAATGATCCACAAATATCCGTGTGTATCAATTCTAAGACGTCCGAAGTTCTATTAGCACCTAACCTTTTAGTTTTGGTCTGTTTTCCCTTGATACAATCAATACAAACATCAAAGTCCGTAAAGTCGAGGGAATCCAAAATGCCATCTGACACAAGTCGTTCAACTCTAGTTTTTGAGATGTGACCTAAGCGCTTGTGCCATAGTTTTGCCGAATTTTCTTTATTTAATTTTCGATTAGTACCACGTGATTCCACATACAAGGTTTCATTATATGATGCAATAGTATCAAGCAAATATAGGTTATCGTATGAACATAATGAACCAGTACCAACAATATTTGAATTTAAAGAAAGACTAAACTGACAATTTCCAAAAGAACAATAATATCCTGATTTGTCCAATAAGGAAATAGAAACCAAATTCCATCTAAATGACGGCACAACAAAAGTGTCTTTTAAATCCAAATAAAAACCAGTTCCCAATAATAACCTAAAAGTTCCTATTGCTTCAACTTCCACCGATTTTCCATCGCCCACAAAGATGAATCTTTCAGCATCATTTGGCTTTCGGCAGAACAGTCAACCCTGCATAGAAACACTTATGTGAGTAGTAGCACCAGAATCTAACCACCAAGTGTTTCTAGGTACTGAAGCTAAATTAACCTCAGAACAGACCAAATTAAGAAATGTACCTTTCTTTGCACGCCAAGCGTTGTATTTGGTACAATCCTTCTTTAAATGTCCAGGTTTCAGGCAAAAGAAACAACCCTCTTTGTCCTTATGTGACTTCTTTTGATCTGAACCCTTAGAAGCTTCATATCCTGTTTTTCTTTTCTTGCCCTTATCCTTAGAGGTACTTGCCAAGTTAGCAATTTCAGTTCTATCCTGCCTCAACCTTTCTTCCTCTTGCACACAATATGAAATGAGCTCATTTAGAGTCCATTTCTCCCTTTGACAGTTGTAACTGACCTTAAACTGACTGAAATGTGCAGGAAGCGATATCAATACTAAATGCACGAGCAAGTCATCAGACAATTCGAGCTTTAGTGCCTTAAGTTTTGAAGCAGTATGAGACATTACTCCCTTATGTTCCCCTTGCCTCTATACTTCATTGAAATCAAGTTTTGCAGAAGCGTGCTTGTTTCAGCCTTATCGTTTTTAGCAAAACGTTTTTCAACGTTTTTAGCAAAACGTTTTTCAAGTTCGGCAAGGAATTGCTTGGCATTAGTTACCTCTTCAGATACTGCGCCCCTAAAGGCTTCCGGAATGCCGCGCTTAATGATCATTAGACTCATGCGATTTGAGCGTTCCCACTTCTCAAAGTTCCTCCTGTCATCAGGTGAACTTGCATCCGTAAGAGAAGCTGGTTGCTTAACCCTGAGAGCAAGGTCAAGATCCATGCAGCCGAGAACGATCAGTGCGTTCTCTTTCCAATCGTTGAAGTTTGACCCATCAAGCATGGGAATTGAATTAAGATTTGCAGATATTGTGGTAGCAGATGAATTAACTGTATAGAGAAGAAGATGGAAATAGCTTACATTAGTACTTTATTATGCAAATAATAATTTCAATTAATGGTAAGGCCCATCACAAGATACCCAGCACAACATCCATATTTAGTCTTTGGACAGAAATATTAACTTGTAAGTGGTACTCTCGATGTAGCAATCAAACACTGACAATAAGACATGCCAATCAATAAACCTTTCTTTGGACCGATTTATTGATCACACGTTAAACCAAATAATCGTCACGTGTTTATCACCACAGGTGCATGTGAAATTCCAGCCAAACATTGACCTTCCTTTGGGCAGATCAATATCCGCATGAACAACACACACACGAAACCTTCTAATATTCTAAGTTAATTAATTTCCACAAGAGAGATTGCTTTGGCAACATGTTGCTTCAATTAATTCACTTCGAAATATTATATTTCTCAAAAGAGTCTGTCATACCAAAAATTTGAACCTGAATTAACTGTTTTGCATATATTTAAGGCTTCAGGATTTGAATTATGAAATTCAATACTTTAGGATTAAGTAATCATTAAGTTGGATGGTTAAATTGCAATTTAATTAAACTTGATTGGCCAATTATAGAATATTTTTAAACTTGAAGGACTAAATTGCAATTTTTCCAAACTTTAGCGGTCAATTAATTAAAATCAGAAACTTTAGGGACTGAATCGTAAAATTCAGAATTCTTAAAACCCAACTTAAATGATTTCTTAACTGCAGGGGCCGGTTTTGTAAATTTAGAAGTCTGAAGGGCTTACTTAAAATATTTTATAAGCTTAGGGTATTAAATAATATTTAAAACAAATTAGGAGGACCTAATGTGAAATAAACTTAATTTTCGTAATTGCAGAAAAGTCCCTCAAGACTTCAAATTTACAATCGAGGTCCCCTGAATCAAAACTGAAAAGAACTAAGGTTTGGAACAAACCCTAGCCCCGCTGCGCAAGAACGCGGCGCCATTGCTGGCGCTGCCCCTCACCCGTCACCTGCAGCGCCGGTAAGCGCCATCACCGGCGCTGCAGCCAATAACCTGCGTCGCTGTGTGCGACGCAGTATTCCGTCACAACCCACATCGCGCAGCGCACTGCAACCCCTTCTCCGACCTGAATCTACGCAACATCTCAACCACAATTCAAATAACCCACAACCACCATACACCGCACACAACAACACAATCTGAATCCATTCAAAACCAAAAACTGAATCCATTATTTCCCAATTTCGAACTTTGCAGTGCGTATGTATATTTTGAATGAACTGTGTATGCATAATTTTCCAAATTTTATCAATATGCAGTGTTAGCGTATGTATATATTTCAAAACTTTGAAATCAATCTGGCTGTCTATGCATATTTTCGAATTATTGAAATCAGTTTCGCGTATACATATACACACAGAATCAATTTTCACATATATTCGTACAAAATTGATCTGATAATTCAACACGATGTTGGCTCTGATACCACTTGTTAAAATTAAATTTAATATAGATGAATGTTCATCTAAAATCCACAAACATCATGCTATAATTATCAAGATCCAAACTGAAGCGGAAGCGTACCTGAATCCATTATTGCGTTTGATCGAACGGGATTATGGCCTTCCAACTGATTCGTGGTTTTCTCCTTATGTTTCTTCTCTGTTGACGGGGATGCAGAGAATTATGAAAAGTCACGCTCAATTGGGGACCATGACCTGTATAAATAGTTGTAGGGCAACTATCGTGTTTCAATGTTATTAAATTGGCCCCTCATCAATTTAAAACATTGAATCCGTCTCTACACTTTAATCTCACGACACTTAATACCCATTGGTCCTGAATAATCTTTAGTGGATCACTTTATTGACTAAATCCTTAAGATAGGACCACACATTTTATTTTATACATGTTTGGCCCCACATTATTGAATTTTATCCAACATTGCCATGTAATAGCGCCTTGCAGGTTGATTAGCCGTAAGGAGGATGTTTGTCATCTGTCTAGGCTCGAGCATGATGGCTCGGGTTGCGAAAGGCTTGTTATTGATTGCGTCATTCCCAACCACAATTAGCATGTGGTTGGCAACTGTAAAGAAGAGTTCTTGATTGAGCACAACATTGATGACTCAGAAAAGTACATTTTCCCCGGATTTCACGTAGAATTTTATGGTTTTTGCATTGTTAGTGAAAAAAATATCATCCTCCAAGTTGTAAATAATCAGTTCAGACAAAGATTCATTGTGTCCAAACCTTTGCTGGAACATTTATATAGGTCCCCCAGGTTGCCCATTGATGGTGTATGCATCAAAAACATTTGGAGTTGCCCCTGTGAACTGAGCCTATCTAAGTACACTAATGATGTCCGTGTTCCACCATTCTCCTGTTCAAGATAGTCCCATTCATATCCATTAAAGCTTTCCCATCGGAATATTTTTCGTTCAATATGTTAAAACAGAAGAGGGAAAAAAAGCTCTATGGATAAGTACAAATATTGGGATTGGGACAAGGATAAGTCTACGGTACGATCAGACTGAGTCCCTATTTGATCGAGATTAAAATCAGGATTTTAATAAATTTTGATAGAAGTTGATAAAATATGTGACTGAAAAATTTTTTGTCTTGTCAAATAAGTGGTTAAAATTAATCGTTGACTTTGATTTAGATTAAAATTTGAATTTTAATCAGTATCAAACAGAGACTAAATATTAATGTTCATACCAAGAAGTATATGAATTTCTTTATTGGGTTTTGGGAAGGGGTATGGATCACTAAGTTTCAGGTAGATAATGAGTTCTCCATAAATCGTGGCTCTAAGCCATTTGCTATGAGCATGCCACCACAATGTTCCATCCTGATTTTCAATATTGAACCTGTAGATATATGATCCCCTTGGTTGAATTGGACATTGGGTAACATAATGTGGACCGTCTGCCCATGGGGTTCGCATTTGATGAATATTGTGCCTAATAGAGGTGAAAACAAGAAATCGAATCACAAATTAATTTCATCTTGATAAATTATAATATACACGTCACACGTATCTATGTCACACATGCATAAAATAATAAGTACCAATGGAGTGTAACATTGTATCGTGCATTGTTGATGACTTTGATTTCAAAAGTATCTCCATCTCGAACTTTCAATGTTGGCTGAGGAAACTATCCATTGACCGTGATTATGTTGTGAGTGTTGCACAACCTCTTCACCGGCGTTGCTTGAACCTGTTACATACATAATTGTTAGTAAACCAGGAAAATATAGTCTCGGAACTTGAGAAATTAAGTGAGAAGAAGTAGTAGACATACAAAAAATTCATGGAAATGTGTCTCGGCATTTGCTGAAGTAAAGGCAAAACTTAGTGCAAGAAACTTGAAAGGATTCATCCCTTTTGTGCTGCTAGACATTTGTTGGTTCAACATTGAATATGGGCTTGTCTTTTATACTACATTTCTGATGGTAAGCTTAGTTTGGGTCAACAAAAACACCAAAACTATAGAAAATTTAGTCCAAATGAGGATTTGGTGCACCCACTGATACTGTCCTTATATTATAATATCATCATTTTTCCACTTATTTCACACTTCTTTCATGTATCAGTTTAATAAATTACTGTGGATCTAATAAATTCCTTCCTTTTAAAAAAATAAAATAAAATAGGCTAGTAAATAGAAATACTTTGACATGATTATGGTAAAAAGACTCTTTTGAAATATACGATGGTAAAATGTAAAACGAGCCAAGGAAGCTTTTGTCACAAATTCTTATATTAAAATACGATCCAAAATGTGCACCCACGATGTACAATCTCAAGATTTTACCACCAATATTAACTACAATAATTTAGGAATAAAATTTCAAAATTAACAAATTTGTAAAAAACTTTAAAAAATCAGGTTGTGTGTGACTGTGACATATTCTGAAAAAATAATTATGACCTATAAATTGTGTGATAGTGCTTAGTATGATATTTAAATGTGACATAATCTAGGACATGTTAATTTGTTTTAATGTTAATTATGACTTATAGTGTATTTGACAAAATTTTGTTTATACAAAATGGTCACGTGATAACATCTCATTAGGCGTTTTTTTGAAAAGTCGAAAATTTCGGGTTATCAAATATTCCTGCTCATCATATTTTACTTTTAAAAAAATAGACAAAAGAAATGTTGTCATATCGCGATTTATATATAGTCGTTTATAAACAATTTTTCAAAAGTGATTATTATTAATATTATTATTATTTTTTTAAAAAAGGGAAGTTAACATCTGTTTAATAAAATTAAAAAATATTATTTCTGATAATCTTCTCAATAAATTAAATAACGGTTTCAAAGTTACGGCTACCCGGATTTCGATAATACTTTGCGTTGTTTGCACTAAGGTAAGGTTCAAATGTTCAAATCAAAAGATACCTTATTTTATGCACAACACCGTTATAAAATGAGTTGGTGAAGATATTTGAACAAGTGGGGATTGTTGGAAAATTGTGTTTCTAAATGATTGTTCAAATATTTAAAGATCATGGCTGAAGTACAAAATTAAATCAATACAAAGAGGTGTTGAAAAGAAGACAAAAGAATGAGAAAAAACCAAAACACAGAAGGCCACGCGATCGCATGGTCTTGTGTTAATGTGATCGTATGAAAGAATAATGTTATAGCAGAATGTTTTTCTGCTATGCCATGTGATCACATGTCACGTAACCATAGCATGATGGTTTCCAAAAAGGCACCTTTTGGTGCCTAAATCGATTTTTTGGCACCAAAATGTGCCATTTTTGTCCAAATATTGTGTACTTTAGTAAAAGGTCGATCAACTACTATATATAAGATGTTATATTGATCATTTTAATACATGAAGATAAAATAGAGAACATCGATATATTATAGAGATCATTTCCACCAAAAAAATACTCATTTATTATTGTTCTTTGTTTCTCTTCCATGTATTATTTGTACTTAATAAATACATGATTTGTAGGTTTGATTAATCCGCTTAAGTATTTGCTATTAAACCCTTTAGCATATTAACCGAGAGAGGGTAAATATACTTTTAGGACAATGTTTAATAAGGTGTTCAAGCCTCTCATTTTATTCCATATTTTGGCGTAATTCCCTTAGGTTTTAGAGTTTGTGTAGATGATTTATTGTGCATTTGTTCGTGATTATTCATTCGGTTATTTGTTCATGATTCTTCATTCGGTTAATGATGATTCGTTTCCAACTCTCTTGGTAAGTTAATTTCATAACAAACTAAAAGTTCATTTTTTGCTCGATGGAGACAAAATTATTTGAAGAATTCATAATCTCAAAATTTTACTGGTGTGAATACTCACTTGTAAGGTTTCGGGTCATATATGCATAACGAAAATTAAACAGACTCGAAACCATAGCCCGGATCAACCTTGCACTTAGATAGAATTTGTGATAAAGACGATACCTTTGATAAACACCGTGAATCTGAAATCTGAAACAAGAGGTACAATCTTGTCACCACCAGCTGTCCAATTGTCCAGCTTCTAACAGAATCCACACAGCGAGTTGAATCTAGAACTCCATCAATCTCCAACAGTTGGAATGAATTTAAGAGAATTGATTTTTCTCTTTGTGCTAGCAAGAGAAAAAACCGCTACATCTCATACAACTAAAACCTAGTTCTTGTAGGTTTAAGTAATACTCTAATTAGGGTTAAGATAGCGGGCTTGGGTCATTCTTGTCCAACAAGTAACCCAAGTTCGACCCAATCAATTAGGCTTGGACACTATTCCAACAATCTCCCACTTGGACAAGATTCAATTCCAGACACTCAATTTTCGCCTTTTGTGTGTGATCCATTAGGTTCCATTCACGATAGCAAACACCGTGTTATTATTATTCCAATCTCATTGGAATAAGATGAATTTAAATCTCTATTTCTAATTCATCATCGACTCACCAAGATTGATTAATTCATGTCGCGGTCCTAGATTGACATCTAGCAATGTGTCAAGGCAATCCATGTGAAAGGAAAAGTCATGTGACATCATAAACCTGTTCATGTGCGGTTACCGTAGAAATATAATCTCTTCATCAATATAACCCAATTGGTTAAGAGATATGGACAGCGTCAATCTTATTTCAACCAATTATGTTATTCACCTCTTATCTTAGTTGATCTTGTTATGACTGAAAACACATTTTCAACTCATAACTTTACCCCGGCCAAGGAATTTACATCAACTTAAGTGGGAGAAATACAGGTTATAATCTCCTACTACCCAGGAATGACGAATCCTCATGTTGGATATACAAAACCTTCATATGACTCTCACTATACCCGTATGACATCATCCTGATGACTCCTTCTTAATAGCCAACATCATCGTTCGCTAAAGCATAGCAATCCTTATATAAGATTCTATGATGTCCTCAAGTCAAAGGACCAAATCCACAACTGCGCATTAGAGATTCAGCACTAACGCTTGGATAGTTATCCATGTTGAATCTCTAGGCAGGTCATCCAATACTTTGTTCATCTAACAGTGCATCCACGTGTTCATTCAAATGTCCCTCTACATTCAGGCTTGTGAGATAAGCTGCTTTCTTCATAAGAAAGAAATGCAATACATGCTAGTCTAACTGCAACAACAATATCCGTATCTTGTTGTTACTTCGACTAGGAAAAATTTTAGAATAAGATATTAATGACTTGTATCTCACAGTCACAACACCTCGTGACTTACAATTTACTTAAACTTATTCTACGGACTCTATTATCTAAATAATGAGTTAAACTCAATTTAATAATAAATCTGCCTTTATTGTAACAATGATAATATGTGTTATGCTATCTCAACGATTGGATTTAGAGCATGATACTAATATTCTCCCACTAGATCTAATAACTCATGTATCCTATACATAATGAGTTTATATGATAATCATATTCCTGTTGGAATAGTGGTTTTACAGGTGGATCTTCGATATGTGACTTTTCACATATTCAACATTCTCAAGGTTAATGAGCATGAATTCTATTTTTCTACAATCTTCGAATGAGATAGTAGTCCCTAAATACATTCTCAAATCATATATGAGACCTAGTTCCCTCGCTTGTGCGATGGCTCCATTGTCGTCACAGTACTCATTACTTGAGCCACAATGCTAGGAACACTTACAGTTCACTAATGAACTTAACGATCGAGATTGTTTCACAAGCACATATGTATCTAATCTCGGTTGTATAGTTAGCAGTCTCCTTTGTTTGAACCATTTCAAGCTGACCACACCACTACTATGAGTTAATTAACAATTAGACTGAATATTTCCTTCATCCTCTCCCAGATCGAAGAATGGTATCTCTATATCCAAAGACTCTAAGTCTATATTTCTCCTCATGACTATTGTATTATTAGTGTTTCCCAAGGACTTAATAATCCAAAAAGTGTCGTACATAGTGTTGCGTTTAAGAAGATCTTATTGTCAAACAATCAAGTATCTTCTCCACATCATTCTTTCTCAATATGTGTTTTAAACACTATTTTGAGAAGATTAACCCAATGACTCTTGAAACCGAATCCTATATTGGATTCTTTTATGCTAACCCCATTAGCATTTTATCTATGTACATGGATTGAGAAATCAAAATAACCTTCCAGATCTATCTCTATAGATCCTGGTTTCCAAAGTGAAGGTCTTATTTCTCAAATCCATCATAGAGAAATTCAAAATAATTGCACTTTCACTTTAAAGGTTAGAGACTCAACTTCTGATCGATAATATGTCATCTATATAGAGTATCAGAAATATTGAACACTCTTACCAACCTTTTACATACACACATGATTCATCTACAATTTTGATAAAATCAAACATTTTGACTATCTCATCAAAATGAAAGTTCTAGCTCTGTGAGATTTGCTTTAATCCATAATTAGATTTCTGTAGCTAGTATACTATGCTTGTATATTTAAGGATTCAAAAAATCCCATAAACACAACATGTTGATACTACAAGCCGAATTCGAATTGATTTAGAGCAAACACATTTACAGCCTATGGGTCTTACCCATTTTAGGCAGATTAAACAAGTTCCAAAACTTGTTTTATCTCGGATTCCATGGCTTCCTACCATCTCATTTAGTCAACAATTGACTTAGCTTCTATGTAAATATAGGCTCATTTTCCTTGATGACTAATACAATATCAGTAATCAGGGATGTGTAATTCAATGGAGTATACATGATCCTAATATTTTACATGGAGCTAGTGTGTTCTCAGTCATCACCACGTCCTGAGTTGCGATTGCGTCCAAAGCATTGATCTGTGCCTCATCTAATGCAAGCACATACTCCAGCTTATTTAATAGGTTAAATAATATGTGTAATCATAAACTCTTTCATGTTCTACTTTTACTCCCACTGTCTTCTCTTAGATGAACTATTTCTTCAAGATATTGACAAAATTCGAGATAGGCTTTCTTTCTCGATAGGAACGTAGAAATAATATCCAACCATCTTTTAGATACCCACAAATATATATACATACACACATACATACATATACACATTGGACTATGTCTGTTACTCATCCAAATTTGGTATACTTCCAATAAGTATCGAGGTCTTAAATCTTAATGCAAGGAAGATTAGACATTTGAAATCCATATCTTATATGGTCATTCATCAACCGATTATCATGGAACACGACTAAGTGTGTAATATAAAGTTTTCAGTGCAAAGCTCCAAAAACCGTTTTGGAGATTTTGTATGCTTTCATCAATGTTTGCATCAATTGCAATCTTTGTCCTTTTAGATTCGCCATTGTGCCGAGACATATGTGCAAGAGTTATCTATGCCAAAATTATGTTCTTATAACATAATCTTGAAGTCAATCTCTTTAAAACATTCTTCACTTTGATCAAATCTATGTGCTTAAATATTTTTCGCATTTTGGCCTTCTAATTTATATATATATATATATATAATTTGAACTTTTCAAACTCTCAGATTTAAATTGCATAACAATGACTATCAATGTTATTTAATTACTAAAGACCACTCTGACATATGCCCACTTACATCTGAATGTAACAGGCTCAGTGGATCAACCATCCTACCTTTCCTTTTCAAAGAAAAATTGACTTGTCAATTTACCTCCAAGGTGAGATTTACATATATCTATATTAATTGAATAAGTCAAGTGTCAGATTTAAGTGTGACTTCTTCTTTTCCTTATTAATATTCAGAATATAGAGAATTTGTTATTTACCTCACTTCCATATTATCTCATCTAAGTTAACGAATAACTATTATTCTTAATTAAATAGGATAATCATTTCATGTCCAAACATGAAGTGAAAGTGTCGTTCTTCATAAGAACTGTAATTAATAATTGTCTAATTTTAAACTGAATCAGAAGGTAGAGATAGATGATAGCTTCTTAAGCTGTTCAAGAAACATTTGCTTTATTACCTACTAATAGGCGTATTACCATTTTTTGCAATTATTCTACTTTTAGCCATTGTATATTATCGATATCTAATACTCGATTGGATAAGTAGATTATTTAACCTCTATCAAATAGAAAACTGAATTCGAAGATTCACCAAACTTCTCACTTCTTCAGTTCGGTCAAGGAAACCTCGCAATTATGAATTTAGTGTCCTATTATTGGCATGTTCGAAAAGAGTATTCTCGATCATATCATGTTTTGAGATCATTTCTCAAAGGACGACGCCAATTCAAGGATTTCAGTCTAATGAACTTACTCAGTGTCAATTGCACTGTATAAGTTCACGTAATAACTCAAATTTTAAAACCATACAACAACAATAATAATAGAATCACGTATTATCATGCACAAATCAATTTAATAAGGTCTTTTATTAAATCGATTACTCCCACTGTTTACTAGAATTAATGACCTTCAACATTAATCTAGTATAATCCTGTTAGATTCACAGTAGGCTAGGATCCCTTTTATTCCATTAGAACCTTGAGTAACTCAACAAACTCTAATGAAACATCGAGGTAGATACTTATATCAATCACATCTCCATGTGACTCCTAAATTATTAAGTAGACAACTCTTTGTCACACACATCTTATGTATCTACTTGATTATGCCTCCAAAATCTCATCTCCTTAAGTGACTCAACAAAAGATAGATTTCAGTTAAACTCTACCCATTGTTCAGAAACATCTTATGTTTCATAGTGATAAAACACACCTTCCCACTTGCAGTCTTGAGTGACTCAACAAATCGCATCGAGAGCAGATTCTGGTTGTTATATGAATTTAATAAATTACTTCCAAAATTATATCCCTTTTGATTTACTCAATAAAGAATTTAGTTTTGGTCAAGTCCGACTCATTATTCAGAAGTATCTGATACTTCATAATGAGAAACATATCTACCATCAAGTAGCCTTGAGTGACTCAACAAACTGACATCGATAGCAAACTATGTTTTTTCATTATAACAATAGAAAGCACATGACTTAATATAATTTTAAGTGAGGGGTTCGGTCTCATAATTCCTATGTATATTACCTAACATCCACCATGCAATTAATAATACATATAATAATGTTGTAGATGATTATGGACAATATCTATCTAGTCTTCTCGAGCCATGAAGAAGACTAGTTGGTCAATTCCTAGGGGACATTGTATTCGATCATCGAATGTTAAATGCAATAATCCCCATCTGCTGCTGCAACCTGTACCCTATACTAGTTGTCTTCTGTGGTCAAATGCAACCTGTATCCTATACTAGTTGACATGTAGACCCGAATCAAATGGACACGCAGACCCATATCTATCAACTAGAGCTCATAGACCCAAATAAATTAAATAATAGGCACGGGGCCCAATTAAATAATAATATGTTCACAGGCCCAACCATCAAAGCAGAATTAACCCTACAATTAACCAATCACATGGGTCGAGTCCATAACCATCCACTAAATACACAATCATCACATAAATGTATAAAAAATATAATATCTAATAATATATAAACAAGTTTCAAGTTTCTAGCAATTTAGGTCGTCTAAACTAATTTAGATAAAATAGATTGGAACAATAATTAATTAACTAACTTTAGTTAGTGGTACTTATTTAATTAAAATTATATTTTAATCAAATAACAAATTATAAAATCATATTTTAATCAAATAACAAATTAGAGTCCAACTCTAATTTTAAAAGAGGTAAATTAAATTAACATCTTAATTTATGATAAAATTCCTAAAAGAAAATAAAATTTAATTTAGTAATTAATTAATCAAATTAATCAATTACTTTATTGACGGGTTTATTTAATTAAAATCAAATTTTAATTAAATACTAAATTAGAGTCCAACTCCAATTTCAAGATTTTATGGCTAATTGAATTTAGGATCAAATCCTAAATAAGATTCAATTAATAATCCATTAATCGATTAACTAATTATTAAATCAAAATTTAATTAAACACCAAATTAGAGTCTAAACTCTAATTCTATAATTAGGGCAAATTGTATTAACGTTTTAATTTAGGATAAAACTCCTAAATAAAATAAAATTCAATTTAGGGTCAAATTATATATTTTGTTAAAATCCAATTTTAACAATAATTTAAAAGTCGTGAATTTTTAAAATATAATTTTAAATGGGTCAAGAATAAAATTATGATCAAGGTTTTAAATTGGGTCAAAACCAATTTGAAAATCAAAAAAAAAAAAAAAAATTCAGTTGACCTATATTCAAAATTACAAGCAGGGCTCTTCTAATTTCAAAAATTACAGAAAAAACCCCAAATTATAATTGCACCTTGGCCCCTTTTTTATAATTGCAGATAGGGGACTACAACTTCGAAAACTGCAGTGATGCCCCCTTCCAAAATCAGCCCAGCGGTTACGGAATAACCCTAGAATCTTCGGCACTGCATCGACCAAACGAGATGCGATTTTCGCTGTCGAACATCGGCTACCTATCGCGCTGCTAAAGAAACGCAGCCACTAGCCGCATGAGTTCGCCGCTGTAAAGTAGCGCATTCCTCGCTCTGCAACGTAGCAGCGATGCTACCAGTGTAATCCGCTGCCACCAGCAGCGGCACCTGCAAAACCCCACATCAACGTCTGCTGCCGTTGGCTGCCCACGTAGCAGCAGCTCGGCAGCCTTGCTGCAGCGCCACTGCCTACCTTCGGCGGCTGCGGGCCCGGTTACATCCAATATCCGTTTTTGATCCAATTTTTCCGACCCAAAATTAATTTTCTTTTGAAAATCAAATTTGAAATGAGAAAATCAATTTTCTCAAAAGCTAGAAAAATTAATTCAATCATATTGAATTCACCAAAGAAATAAACAAATTCTAACAAGTAACAAGGTAGGTTCTGATACCACTGTAAGGTTTCGGGTCATACATGCACAGCGAAAATTAAACAAACTCGAAACCATAGCCCGGATCAACCTTACACTTAGATAGAATTTGTGATAAAGATGATACACTTGATGAACGCCGTGAATCTGAAATCTGAAACTGGAGGTACAATCTTGTCATCACCAGTTGTCCAATTGTCCAACCTCTAAAAGAATCCACACAGCGAGTTGAATCTGAAACTTCATCAATCTCTAACCGTTGGAATGGATTTGAGAGAATTGATTTTTCTCTTTATGCTAGTAAGAGAAAAAACCCCTACGTCTCATACAACTAAAGCCTAGTTCTTGTAGGTTTAAGTAATACCCTAATTAGGGTTAAGATAGCGGCTCAGACCATTCTTGTCCAACAAGTAACTCAAGTTCGGCCCAACAAATTGGACTGGTACACTATTCCAACACTGTGAGACAGATTAAATATGTGAATTAAATTAGAAGTCAGATTGCATAAATGAGTCATGGGAAATTACACTAACTAACCTAAAAAATTAAAGAATTTAAAAAAATACCCTTTAACTAATCAAAACTTTTAATTACCATATTAATACGTTCTAGAACCAAAAATCCCAAAACAGAACTCCATTTCTCTGCAAACTCACACACCCATGGGCTGGATTGCTTGAATTCACACCATTATCTCGAAATTCTTGATGGACAAAACGCTAGTTTACAATGGTCGTCAATGTGTTGACGCCGCCTCTGGAATTAACTAATAGTTGGAGCTCCTACAACCCAATCCCCACTGAAGACAATCAAGGTATGAAATTTGACACGTAACTTAAAAGTCCACAATTAATTTTTCACTTGTTATTTTTGGATTTCACATATTTTATCTAGCAATGACCCATTTACAGAAACTTATGAATCACTCTATTATCAAATGGGTTTCCGTTTTTTCACTGAGATTATTAACAATTTTTTTTTTTTTTTTTTTTTTTAAGAGCTGGATCATATCACATTGTATAGAATGTTAGGTTCTTTAGAACCAATAAGATTTTTTAATCACAGTCTGGAGACTTGTCAAAACTCTTGGAAGGATACCTGATACTTGGTGGAGAGACATGGATTATTAGGAAATACATGCTGAATTGGTAAGCAAATTTTATTGGATCGTAGATACAATGCTTTTCAATTGGGACTTGACTTGTTTTAGGAGTATATAATATAATTTGCAGCAATCAAGTAGAAAAATGTAACAAAAAGTCACTTTTTTCCCTTCTAAAACGTGACATGGTGTCACATTTTAGTTCATAGAAAACGTAATAAAAAATGACATATTATTTCAAAGAAAAAGTGATAAAAAGTGACATAATGCCACTTTTTTGAGATTGTGTGATGAATATTGCAAAAACTGAAAAGTGACATTCAAGTAGAAAAAAGTGGTAAAGTGTTAACTTTTTAGTTCAAAGAAAAAGATAAAAAAATGACATATTGTTACTTTTTTTTTTTTTTAAAAAAAGGCATCGTGTCACTTTTTTTTAAAAAAAATGAGAATATTATTAAAAATGTGACAAAAGTTTAAAATAGTGGCACCCTATTTCACTTTTTAGTTAAATGAAAACGTGATAAAAAGTGGCACTCTATGTCACTTTTTTAGTAGAAGGATTTTTTTTTTTAAAGTGATATTTTGTCAATTTTATTTTTTTTAAAAATGGCATTGGCATTTTGTCACTTTTTATTAAAAAAAAAAAGGTGATAAAATGATAAAAAGTGGCATTGTGTATTGTGTCACTTTTTTATTAAAAAAGTGATAAAGTGATAAAAATTGACATTGTATCTCGTGTCACTTTTTTATTAAATATTGAAAAAAGTGACATTCAAGTAAAAAAATGTAATTTTTTTAATTAAAAAATGACATAATTTTTTTTATTAAAAAATGACACCTTATCACTTTTTAATTAAAAGAGAAGGCGAGTTAAAACAAAAAGTAATAAGGAAAAAAAAGCCATTGTAATGTATCTATTAATGTTTGTGGACTTGTATAATTTGTTAGGTAATGATGAATATTGAAAAAAATGAAATTGACCTTCAAGTAGAAAAAAGTGACATATTATCACTTTGTAGTTAAAAGAAAAAGTAATAAAAAGTGACATTATATCACTTTTTTTAAAACGCGCAATTATTACAATATTTTGAATAAAATTAACAAGTCATAAATTTATTCTAAGGTTTTAATTTATATTTGATTGAGAAAATAACGTACCTATCAATTTTTTAAAATAAGTGACATTATGTCACTTTTTTTAAAAAGTGACAAAATTATCAAGAAAGTGGCAATAATATTTAAAAAGTGGCACCCAAGATTTAAAGTGTATTTTTGTAAATGATTCAAAGATAAGGATATTTATGTTAATACCCAATGAGTTATATATCATCATCATCATATTATTACGAAACGGAAATCTATGTGTGAAAGAAATTACTCAAATGCTATTAAGATTTTCATAAATCTAGAATGACTCGAAAAATTGAAATGAACCATTTTAATTAATGAGTTCTAAATACTCTATGCATGAAAACATGAAAAATGCATGAAAGATTGTATCTTTCCATGTAAAAATTAAAATTGCAGTTTTTTGGTGCCTTCAATTTTCTAAATTCTGTTGGTTATTGATACAATGCATCTATATAAAATAATGATTGATATTATTATGCATTAGAAATTTGGAGTTCTGAGTAATTGATTCAATTTTGAAACCGTTTAATACATTGAAATTGTTTACAGAACGTTTATCATTTTTAATAAAGAGTTGTGATCTAAATGGAATTTGATAAGAAGAATGTTATAGTAGTTTCAAATTCTCTTATCATGATCATTATTTTATCATGAATTATATTTTTTGAATAATTGAGATATGATATTTTAACTATGTGATTATTCATTATGAATTTTTTTTCATGATAGTGAAAATTTGAAAGTATATGTTCTTTCAATAATTTGTTTCTATTTGATTCATTTATTAGACGTGTATTTCTCTTTTACGATATGCAAGTACATTGATATAGGAATCAATTGGACTCTTGACATTGACATTAGAATTTTATAAACACGTGAATAAAATTGTGTTTATTAGTGATGTCTTTTTATTATATGATGATGTGAAATGGAGTTCCTAAAATATTGAAGTATTTTTTTTATTAAATGTTGATACATAGAGATGCATAACAATTATTGAAAATATGTAAATTCTCACGTAAATGTGAATACATGAAATCGAGTTTTTCTATACTTGTTGTGATTATTACAATGATCATATGAAAAGTGATAATTATTTATACAATTGGATGATGAGATCACAAATATGATTTTATCACGACCATTGATTAACATTGTGATTTATTTTATTAAAAAAATTTACTCACCTCGGAAAACAAAGTCTTTCAATAAGTGAAAGAACAATAAATTCATCTATTTCAAATTATATGAAAGAATTATAAATTGTGCTTATTCCAAATATGTGGGATAAGGTTAAAAAAAAAAGAAAATGAAAATTGTATTGTGCTCATTGTGGAGATAACAATCTCTTGCAACAAAAAACATCAATAAAACAATTGAGGCTTTATTACAAAATGTTTTTTCAACTGAGTTGAAAAATTATAAATAAAAGTTGAATTTAGCCAAAATATTCAAATTATAATTTCTGAATTTTTGAAATTATATTGTGATTGTGAACAAATATCCTAACAGAAACTTTGACAAGTTTAAAGAATATTAAAATGCAAACAAGTAATTAAGTTGGATCACATAAACAACATTATCTTTACTTCTAAAATAGAGAAGTATAACTTAATAAAGTGATAGCGTCACTTATGTATTTGACAATATTGTTGTCAATAGAAGAAGTGATTAAATGTAATCACTAAAATACATTTAATAAATTGTATTGTAAATTTATTTTTTTAACGAAAAGAATATTGAATTTAATTTTGTTATACCTCAAATGTGTGGGTAATATAATTAAGTCCTAAAGGAGACTTTTAAAAGTTGTGAGAGGATGAGTACAAGCAATGGTGAAGAAAATTACGAAGTTCATTGGCATAGGTAAGTAGTTATCACGTATTTGTATAATATTTTTCGTGTGTGAGTATAAATGATAAATTTGCAATAAAGAATACCATATTATCATACTTTATTTTTTCAGGGAATTGCTCCCCGTCACGCGACGGGGAGGGGAGCATTTTTCCCTGTCCCCTCACAAGGGGGCGGGGCCCACTTGGGGGGTGGCAGTGGGCCCCTTGTGAGGGGATGGAGTTTTTTCCCCTCCCCGTCACGGGGAGGGGAAAAACCCGTATCTTTTTCCATATAAACCTATAAATGCATTATAAAAAGTTGTGTGCATACCATTGAAATTGAATTTAGTTATTAAATACTAAACAAATATCACACACATACGTTGTACAGAAGAACGATATGAAATAATTTTATTGTAAATATCATTACAAAGTAGAAAAAAATTAAACGCATAATTTGCTTTGATTAATGATACAGAGTCACAGACTGTCAACGAATGCTCAAAAAAGAAATAAATATAATTCTCATCAATTTTGAAAAACATCTTAAAATAATACATATTTTATACAGTTTATAGTAGCTCACACCCATGTGATACATGAAAGTTGCTATAGACAAAATATATTTAAACAATTGCTCAAATATAAATTAAATAATGCATTTTTCTAATATATGTTGTATAGAATTAATAAAAAATTTCATCCAAATATTTTTGACTAACGTAAATTGAAATAATAACTGTCAAAATATTATAATTTAGATAAAATAAAATAATTGTAATAAATTAAATGTATGCGGTCCTATATATAAATAAATGTAACAAATTAAGCAATATTGACGATGCACGAAAGTGGAATTCAACTCAAGAGATCCTTCGTATGATTAATAATTTTTAATATTTAAATGTGATACATTTAATTGAAATTAATTAAATACATATTTAATTATATGTCAATAAAAAAAATTATTAATCAAAATATAAATAATATATATATATATATATATATATATATATATATATATATATATATATATATATAGTGAGTCTTTTTGTCTATATATGTTAATAAAATTAAGAAATAAAGTTTTATCATTTTTTACGGCAAATAATTAATTTTTAATATTTTAATAAAATGGTACACCGTTGAATTCTTTTATCTCTTTACGGAAAAATAGACTATGAATTAAGGGTTTTAGAGATTGTACTATTAACATATCAACTCCATTTCTAGAATTAACGTTCAATAAATGAAATTTTCTTTTTTAAAAAAAAAAAACTTTTGAATTACAAAATTATGCTCATATAATATATGTGCAAAACTCAACTTACATATTCTTCTTAAAATCAATGCTTTTCTTTTCATATATTGTTTTTCATCATATTCTTCCCAAAAGAGGTGTATGAAAGACTTTTTTGGTATAATTTGATTTTGAAGCATTAATTATTAATTTCAAGTGTTTTTCTAAAAAAATAATCATTAATTTTAATAAATATTGTTACATTAATTGATTATTCTTTCTTCATACTGACAATTTCTTTATTCATATTGTTGTATTATTATTTTAATAAAAATTACTGATGGATCAATTGTTTAATAGAAATTATATGAACTAATTGCTAAAATTTGTAATATATTTTTGCATGTTTTAGTTATTTAAATTTATAATAAAAATAGAAAAATAAACATAATCAGTAAATAAATAAAAATAATGTGACAATGATAAATGAATTGAAGAAATCTTAAGTTTTTAAAATTAACCCAACTTAATTGGATTTGTCATAAAAATTCGTATAACTGTTATTTATTTTAATTTGATGACAAAAAATCAGAACAAAAATTAATCATCTATGACTAAAATGAATTTTATTACATAATTATAGATAATATTATAGGACTAAAATGATATAATTTAAAATGAATTAGATATTGAGAAAAAAATAAATAATACAAAATAAAACTTTACCTTTAATTTTTTATACGATTTTACGGAAAATATATTTACAATTTGCTATAATTTGTTAGGTTATATTAAACTTCTCACTGTAATTTTTAACTTGACACCCATATTAAATATTTTTTGATTTCAAAATAATAATAATAATAATAATAAATAGAAAAAATAATATTTTGATGTTATTAATAGCATAGCACGGATGATAATGCAATTAATGACACATGTAAAATAATAATTGTTAAAATATTTAACATATTATTTTTTAGCAATTTTTTTTTCCAAATTTAGAAAGTCTTTTTGATGGAAAATTCTGTGTATATTTTGGTAATGGTTATGCTACTTTTATATATAAGTAAGATAAGATTAAGATTAAGATTTAATGATATTGTTGGTAACAATGTGTGCATTGGTGAAGTGAAATTCTATCTTGATTATTGAATAAATCAATAAACTACTTAATTAGTGGAAAATTATGAAGTACGTGATTTTGAAATTTTAAATTTATAAAAATGAAGTTTCATTTATGCATGTGATTTTAACCTTAGTAAGGTTATCAATCTTTGAATATCTTGAAATCTCATTATGATGAGTATGTTACTCTTATACTCCATTCGTCTTATTTATATAGGTTGGTTTGACTTTTCACATAGATTAAGAAAATATATTTAATTTTATTGAAAATGTAATTTTTGTAAAGAAAATTCTGAACTTATCCTTATTTTAAGTATCAAAACTATTAATTGGAAGTAATAAATAGGGGTACATTAGTAAACAAACAAAATAAATACTTCTCAATAAAGAAACATGCCTATATAATTGTGACAAAAGAAAAAGGAAAGTCAGTCTATATAAATTAATTAATAGCATGATATAAGTATTGAATCATATAAATTTCACATGCTTGGACTCTATGAGGTATAAATATATGTTACATTTAATTCATAATATAAAAGCTAAATGGAATTGGTATATGAGATAATTATATGGCATGTATATTAGGCAAATGATAAATGTTTATCATGCAACAATAAAGTATTTTTCTCTTAAAATATGTGAATCCATTGTAGATACTCATGTGAAGTATTTGTAATCAATTTGCCTTTAATTAAATAGATATGCAAATATCTTATTTGATTATTTGAGAAATTTGAATAAATAGAGGCTTATTTACTATACATAAATACATTTTATGAAATTTTTGCTCAGATTTTGTTATCATCTTATTTCGTACTATTGTGTATAATCAAGTTTGATTATTATTCTTATATAATTTGAGAAAGTGTGCAAGATGATATGATAGAATGAGTCTATCTAATTGGTATTGATATCAATAATTGATATCATATGTGAAAAACATTATCATATATGGATTATTGTTGAACATTGTGGTTTACAAGGAGAGTCATTCACTTAAATAAAATTGAGAAATTTGAAATTTATCCCAAAGTCTGGGGGTAATTCAAACAAATATTATAAAATACTTATTGTACTCGTTGAGGAGACAATTAAACTATTGTTAGAACAAAATTTGTTCATGGAATTAAGATTCTATTTCTTTCAATTGAGTGAAAGAATTCCCAAAACAATTTCTTTTATCGAGTAAATAAACTGTAATATAAAGTTAGATTCTTTCATTGAGTGAAAGAATAATTTTGAGTCTATCCTAGAAGTGTGGGAGTAGTACAATTAAACTTTAAAATAAAGTTTAAAGTAATATTATTTTGAAATCTATAAAGTGCACAAAATAAACTACAAAATATTGCGAAATATTTGACAAGTGTTGTCAAATAATTGCGAAGTGATCACACACACACACACACACACACACACACACACATATTCAAAAGAAGTCTAGACATAAACATATAAAACTGAATCAAATAGTGATTCAATAACTTGTGAAAAAGTTAAGCTAAAGCTTTACTTTATATCTTATGTAAAATCAAAAGAACATAATCGAGTAGGATGTGATGAAACTTCTTTATAAAGATCCGCCAATGACGAAACCCTACCCATCATTACGAAATGAGTAATTCATGAGTTCAAAGGGTAACAACAAGTCATTCTATAAGTGGATAGTTTCAACACTTTGTCAAAACATATCTCATTCTAGATTAAAATTGTTGGTTGTTACAGTTGCATGACTGAGTTTTAAAACTCTTTATGAAGTTCAGAATTACAAGTATCTCTAAATGTAACAAAGATACCGGAAGAACTTCACCTATATGAACTTAGAAGTGGTGCCACTTTAAGGAAAGCTTGGAGTTACTTTTTGAAAAATTCACGAGTCGGACGGGTGTAAGGTCATTAACGCGCTAAAGCTAAAACTTGTATGGAACAAAAGACTTAAGTGTTGTGTGTGATGTTGTCGATATTGTCACATGGAATAGCGGGTTCAAAGCTACGGCTACCTGGGATTTCGATAATACTTTGCGATGTTTGCACTAAGATAAAGTTCAAATCTAAATATATCTTATTTGAAAAAGTGGGGGATTGTTGAAAAATTGTGTTTCCAAATGGTTGTTCAAAATTTAAATATCATGGAGAAATATAAAATTAAATCAATACAAAGAGGCGTTGATAGGAAGATAAAATAATGAGAAAAAAAGAACATAGAATGACCTTGGGTTAATGCAATCGCAAAAAAGAATAATGTTAAAACAGATGTTTTTCTAGCCATGCGATCATGGTAGTTTTCGAAGAGGCACCTTTTGGTGCCTAAATCGATTTTTGTACCCTTTTGTCCAAGTGATGCATACTTTCGTAAAGGTAGATCAACTATTATATATAAGATGTTATATTGATCATTTTAATACATGAAAAAAAAAAAGAGAACGTCCATATATTAAAGAGATCATTTCCACCAAAAAATATACTCATTTATTATTGTTCTTTGCTCCTATTCCATGTATTATTTGTGCTTAATAAATACATGGTTTGTAGGCTTGATTAATCAGTTAAAATATTTGGTATTAAACCCTTTAGCATCTCAAGCGAGATGGGACAAATGTAATTTTAGAACAACGTTTAATAATGTGTTCAAGCCTCTCATTTTATTCCATATTTTGGCTTTCTTCCCTTAGTTTCCAGATTTCGTGTGGATGATTTATTGTGCATTTGTTCGTGATTCTTCATTTGGTTAATAATGATTCATCTCCAACTCTTGCGGTGGGTATATATATATATATAACTTAATTCGATAGGAAGTAATGAAAATAAATAAAAACAAAAAATAATTGTGAAATTCATTCTACATTGCTTGCCTAGGTATTTTTACAATGATATGTACCATTATAATTTATGACATTTCATGTCGGTTAACATCTATCAATTGCATATTTCACTCATACATGGTCAATTCAATGTAATGAATTCTCAATTTCTAGTTTCAATCATCCTAATTCAACCTAAATTTAGTTTCTAATTTCATCCGGCCAAATTGCTGGCCCTTCGTTTTTTTTGCATTTTAATTGTTTATGTTAAGGGCATTAAGTCTAATATTATTTGATCTCATAGTGATTATCGAAATTATTGATTGTGGATGAACCTAAATTACGGTATATAAGTTTCTTGGAAAGTTATTTGATAGGTGATTTTTTAAAAATAATTATATCAATTTTATTAAGGTTCTGTTTGGTAGGGTACTATTTTCCATGAAAAATACAAACATTTTCCACCTTTCCTCTTAGGGTAAATATATTGACACCACACTTTTTGTTAACCATACAATATTTTAATTTTAATAAAAATCCCTAAGTTTTCTTTACCCTTACATTTACTCTGTCAAGTTTTTTTTTTATAATTTTTTTATTATCAACTCTTTATTAATTTGCACACTTTGTCTTTAGAGACGATTTTCATTCAAAATATTTGTTAAGAGGGCGAAAAATACTTATTTATCTCTCATACTTTTAAATAATCAAAATAAATAATTAATACAAAAAATTTTTAAAATATTTTCACATCTTTTCAATGTAAATTAGAAGAATATTTGAATAGAATTCATGATTAGAAACAAAATATGTTAATTAATTGAATGTTATAAATAATAATGCGATAAAAAAAATTGATGACATAAGAGCAAAAGCAAATAAATATTGAAGATATTCCTTACAATTAAATTGTGGTGTAGATATAAAAAGTGTGGCGTTAATATAATTACCCTTCCTCTAATTATCATGTTTGATTGATCAAATTTAGCTTGGAAAATGTTTTCTCACTTTGGCTGCACGTGAGGTCTTTTTCTTGTTTTGATGGCAAATATTTTCTTTGACTTTGGAAGGTAAAATATTTTTCAAGTAAGTTGGAAAGTTCTTTCCTTTGCGTTTGATCATTTTTGTTATTGTTAATTGACTTTATTTTTTATCCAAAAATTAACATTATTATTATTAATTACAAATATGTGAAAAAAGTAAAATAAAAAATAAAAAAATTAATTAGAATAGTTAAATTTTGCTTTATTTGCCATGAAAAATAATGTTAATCAAATAACAAAATTAGAGAATCTTACACTTTTTTCACTTAGAAAATTAAATCAATCAAACACTTCCAATTAATATTTTCCATGAAAATATTTTTCAGGCAAATCAATTCCTTGAAAGGTGTTTTCTTTCCACTCCCGCAATCAAACGCACCCTAAATGAAAAATTAAGAAGTTTTGCAAAATTACTTGCATTTTTTTGTTGAAAAGCCACTACAAGAATTTTACATTTCGCATACAAATTAAGTTTGTGGGGAAAGGTTCTTATTTGTGGGGAAAGATTTTTCGAGACAAAAAAAATAAAATTGTAGGGGCATTTGTAGCTCAAACATCGTGGGGAAAGGTATTAGAAGACAAAGATCAGAATTTTGTAGGCTAAAATCTCTCCCTACAAATCCTTTGGAGACAAATAAAATTTGTGACTTAAGTTATTTCCCTACAAAATCATTTGTCTACTAAAGTTAATTTAAATCACGAATCAGATTTTGTAGGCACGTGGTATAAAACAAATCGAATTTTTCCCTACAAATATATATTTATGTCCAAAAAATTTGTGAGCTAAATCAACTTTTCTCTACAATAACACTTTGTAGGGAAAGCTTATTTGTAGGCTAAGTGTATTATTTGAACCTGCAAAGACAAAATTTATTGGGAGAAATTATTTTTTATGTATTTTATTTTTATTATATAATTTATTTACCTTATTTGAAAAAATATAAAGATTCCGAGACAATAAATTAAATGAAGAACTTTAATGTCAATCAATACAATATGAAATTCAAAATATTATTGCAAAATACAAATAAATCTTTCACTAAGTATATAAATTACAATCAAGTTCATAATATCGGAAATGAACTTCCTAAACAAGTTTATACTCGAACGTTTCTCAAACTGTAAGTGCCATGTAAGCTCCTCTACTTTCTTTTCTAAATTTTCTTTTACTTCTTTGAGAGCTCCCGTTTCCCTTGCAACGTCGGTCAATGTTCAAACGTAATTATGAAAACAAATAACTATTTCCACAGTGATGAAAGCGCGGGAAGAATAGAGCTAGAACCATTTTGAGCTTTAAGAGCTCTATTGTTGCAAATCGTTGCCTCCAACCACATTGAGTAACAATAGCATTCTTCTGAAGAGTTTTTAGGAAGAATAATCTCTACGAAAACGAACTCGAGCCTGAAATCAAGGAACAAATTCATGGATCAACATTCAGTATAGATATGTGAAACTGTCAGTCACTATTCTACATGTCTGACTTCTGAGAACTTACACATTGTTTCCATACTTAGGAATAATTATTCTTGAAGTCAGGAAAAAAATGAGGTGGAATTAAATCCAAAGGATAATTACAAGGACATACCTCACCAACACGATTGCAACTGGATGGCAGCTCTGCATAATGAGATGAACCCTTTCGTGCAATGCCAATATGAATTTTCCACCACCACTCCAGGACAGTAAATATACAAAATCAAAACTAGGATGTTAATCTAAACTACTGATCAAAAGGAAGAAAAACAACAATATCTTTTAGTGCCTCCATGATTATCAGAAATAATTAATGTTCCATCCAAAGATAATAAAAAATGCAATCATTTTCTTGTCTTCATCGATAGTCAGTTCATCATTATTAATTTTCATTATATCAATCAAACAATAGTTACCAATTTAATAAGGCAGCCAAATTGGTGACTAAGAACTACATTATGATAAATGAAACATAATCTAAGTATGAAGAGTTAACCTTGCTGCTTGGTCTGAGAAATGCTTGTCGGGTTGAAGCTGCCTGAGCAAATGTAGATCTCCACCACCGCAAAAACCCATAAGTAAACACGAAAACTTCTCCACTTCAAAATGTGAATACAGAGTAGGAAGGAAAGGGTGATCCAATAAACTTAAGAAATCCCTCTCAGTTTAAGGAAGCGTTAAATGAAGTAAGAAACGAAGAGACTATAGTCGTAGTCGCTTTTTTTTTTTTTTTGTGGTACATGTTGCCATGCCACAGGAAAAAGAAAAATGCTGAATAATCAAACAAAGTGAAAATGAATGAAACACAGAAAATGCAACAAATATTGGAATCACAAGTAATACTAAGAAAGATATCAAGAGAGACAATAGGCTTCAAATGATTATCTTTTTCATTTAACTAGCTTGCTCACAAGGATATGTATGGTATTGAAAAACCATGAATCTGACCAATAGAGCATCAGTGTACCTCAATTATTGTCTCATCAATTCTTCGAGAACGTTTCTGCCATATTTTGTCTGCGATAAAAAACTGGGACTTGGGTTTTCCTTATCTCAAATATTTCCACTCTTCTATTAGAGCACATAGACAAAAAGGCCCGAACCCAACTGACTCTACCTAGAATACTCAGCACAAAAAACAAAGCAGTTTGTCTATTTAACGTACAGAACCCTGCAACCAACATCACAATAGAAATCTACAGTTAAGTCACGTGATACCTTCTTTGATTCCTTAAACTATATACTTACCCAGTCATTATGTGAACATCTTAGCAAAGGCTTTTCTCTCCTGGTTACGTCTATCAGCAATCTATTTTCTAAAGAAAAACAAGAAAGGAGAAGGCCCAATCAGTTATCTGCACCATTTTGATAACATCAATTCAGTAGAAAATAATCATTCAACTCAAGACTAAAACTTTTTTTCCTTCCTTAATTCATTAATTTCTATTCCAAAAATCAATCTCTGACAGACAATATATAGTTTTCATCACGATGAAACAGAGTTAACCGCGGACTGTTAGCTGATGTTTAAACTCCATTTTTTCCCTTTTGAGATCTATTCTTTGACACTAAAGGGGTGCAGAACGTGTGCAATTGTCGTATGCAATTGTTGTATTGTAGAAGAAAAAAAATAGAGAACTTTAATACAGGATAAGGTAAGACAAAATAGCGTAACCAACCATCATTTGGCTCCAAATCCAATGCTTTCTTGAAACTCTCTACCGCAGCATCTATATCATTGAGAGCCATGTGTGCCTGATTAATTAAAAAAATCTACAAACATGAGTACTTTGAATTGTCTCGTGAAGGAAATCCATGAATTGAAACAAGTAACAAGCATGAAAAGCGGAAAAATATACACTAGAACTGGTATAGAATCAAAACGTATTTATTTTGCAATTCTAGAATTCCCTAGACTTTTGAAAATTAGATAGATGAACAAATTTCAAAGTGTGCAGATTTTTTAGCCAGATTACACCATCTCGAAGGACCATACCAACCCATATGACAAAAAATGCCTCAGAACTTAGAAGACATGAAACGAAATGAAGGACTGAAGTTTGGAAGGCGGACGGTGGTTGGCAGTGGTGCAGGCTAGGTTAGGTCGCCCTCGATTCGTTTGGAGGCGGAGTAGCAATTATAGAGGGTTAGAGTTTGGGAAGAGATAGAGGTTGAGTGTGTTAGTGTCTGGGCTTATGTTTGGTTAAATTGGGCTTCTAATTCAATTTCAGGTAAATTGCAATGTAGTCCATATGAATATTAATCTGTGAGAAAAAATAATACTCCGCCTACAAATTTTTCACTTACTACAAATTTATTTTTGTAAGTGAAAAATTTGTAATTTAAGTATAAATATTTTTGGAGTCAAATTTTTATTCCTACAAATAACTAGTTTTATAGGGAAAAATAGACTCCGCATACAAATTTCATTTGTATGTGGAAATTTGTAGTTTAAGTATAAAGTTTTTTGGAGCCAAATTTTTATCTCTACAAAAACTCATTTTGTAGGAAAAAGTAGATTGCGCATACAAATTTCATTTTCTATCTGGAAATTTTGTAGGATAAGCCTAATTTTCTTGTAGTGAGCCCAGTGTTGGCAATGCTCGGCTCGGCCCTTTAACACCTTTGATTGGCTCGTGGTTCATCCACTACGAGCCGAGCCAAGCCGAGTGTGGTCAAGGGCCAAGCTCGTCTACGTGATAATAAGTGTAATTTTACACTTATTTACATAATCAAAATTGAATAATTATGAGTCTTCTTAAGTGTTTTATTCTTAATTTTATATTTTTTTGGTTATTTTAGGTCAAAATATGACTTTGGAAGAAATTGGAGCAAAATGTGAAAGCTACGTGTGGAGCATGTGGAGAAATTAGTGCAGAACTTTTTCTATAGATATCTTCAAGAGGCCCATAATATGTCGTTGGAAAGATAATTGGATTTGAAGTTCAATGCAAAAAATGAATCACATTTTAGAGTTGTAAATCAAAAGTTACGCACTTTTGAACTTCAACCAATGGATTAGACAACCTTGAGGCAGCGCCTCCATTATCGAAAATTGCAGATTTACAACGCCTAGGTGCTACGTCGCTGTTTAAGTCCGACTTTAGAGTTTTAAAAGCCAAATTCAACCCTAACTTTTCCATGACTTCAAAATATTATAAATACAAACCTAAATACCACAGTTTGGGGGATTCAACCGCGCTAAAAACGATAAGATTCAAGAAATCAAATGGAGATAAGAACAACATCTAGGAAGAAGATTGAAGTTCTATCCAAATACTAGTTTTTTCAATTCTTTTCTTTATGTTGTTTATTTTGAATTGTATAGATTTCATGTTTCTTATCATGAACTAAACTATTCTTCTAGGGTTTGATTAGCCATAACTTGAGCATATGACTTGAATTTATTTTAGTTACTTATTTCTATGAAAATTTCCATTCCATTTATTTGTGTTATGATTTTAATACTTCAATTAATTGGCCACTAAGTGAATGAGTAGATGCTAGTTAATTCCCGCACTCGAAAGAGGGGAATTTAGGCACGATCATAAGATTAACACAACATAGATTTTATAGGTTTTGAGAGAGTGTAGAATATATAAAGCTTACTCTATAAAAGAATTATCAGCTTAATAAATTCTTGATTTTAATCCGAAATAGAGATATTGGAATTGAAATTTAAGATTAATTTATAGCCGGCAATCGAGAAAGGGGATAGAAATACAATTGAGGTTCTTGCTTATAAATATGTGAAAGTTGATTAAAGATAACTAGATAATTGTGAATCATATTCGATAGTTAGATGAAACCAAATCTTAGGTTTTCTCATCTTGTTTATCTTCGAACTTGCATTTATTTGTTGAATTCGTCACCATATTCATAACTAGAATAGATTAAAATCATTGATCTTATAATTCGATTTTTCTAGATAAAATAAGAGCTAATCAATTATAGTACTTAATATAAAATCAGATTAGAATCCTTGTAGGTTGACATCCTATTTTACCATTATATTACAAAACTTGACACCGTACACTTGCGGTAATAAAATCATATAACACTCGACCCACGAGCCTATATTACAAAACTTGACACCGTACACTTGCGGTTATAAAATCATATAACACTCGGCCCACCACGCCACAGGCTCGTGGGCCTAGCTGATCTTGGCCCAAGATCCATTATTATTTTTTTTCCTTAAAAAAAAATTGATATTTTGGTTTTAAAAAAGTACGAGCCACGAGCCAAGCTCATGGACTCGGCTCGTGGCTTGTCTCCACGATCCTCTCGTGGTTAGACGAGCCGAGCCCATGCTGGGCTCGTTTCCATGAGTCGAAGATTGGCTCTTTGTTTGGCTCATCAAAATGACGAGTCGAGCAGCTCGTTGTTCGCATTTTTACGAGTCGAGGCTCGACTTATTCGTCACCTCTCAAAAGCCTTTAGGCTACTTACTAAGTTATTTTATTTTTCTATTTAAAAAGCTTTCTTTTATACTCAACAATCAATTTTAAACTTATTAAAATAATGATAGTGTAAGGAAAAAAAATATTTGTTGGTTTTGACCTTTTCAGCTGTCACGTCACATATGTAATTTGCTTGTAAGCTTTGACGCTTTTTAGCCCTGTTTGATATCTATTATTTTCAAATAATGCATTTTGTAATAATAAATTTTGGAGAATGTACGATTGAAAGTAAAAGAATTTTTTGGGGTTTACACTTAAATTATTTTATTGATAGAAATGTTTGATTGATTTTTTTTTTTTTGAAAAAAATGAATTTTTGAATATGAGGTATCAAACATGAACTTAGTATATAATAATCTCATATGATGACTTTTTAAAAATGTCACTCCGAAAAATTAAATCGCGACTCCGCCCCAATTTGCATTATTATTGTTAAATGCCCCTAGGACAACTAGTTTAGGACATTAAAAACCACTTAGTAGTCATGAATAGTGCTATTTTTGTCAATAGCATTCGAGCTATTTACCTTATATTGATTCTTTGAACTGGACTTCATTGGATATTGTTAAGGGTCCATTTGGCGGATCAAATAAATAGAATTTGATTTATAATGTGTATTATTTGTATTTTCTAGATAAGATGTGTTGTTAAAAATTGAAGAGAAAAAATGTGTGTGATAAAAAAGTGATATGAAAAGTGTACCGATTATAATTTAAATTATAATTTTTAACCGAACATAACCTAAAATGTAAATCTTGTTTATGGTATTATAGAAAATATTATCGAGTATTATGTAGGAAGCTTTTATATTCAAAAGTTTATTAGAAATATCACATCACTTAGAATTTAGAAATATGCTCAACAAGACATAATTATTTTATAATATAAGTATTTTCAGTGAACAACTGACATATACAAGCATAAATACACACACTCATATATCGATATATATATAGACATATAATTTACCAAACAAAAGTCGTTGTAGTATAGTGGTAAGTATTCCCGCCTGTCACGCGGGTGACCCGGGTTCGATCCCCGGCAACGGCGCTCTATTTTTGCCCCTTTTTGTGGAATTTAGCGAATTTTTTTCAAAAAGCATGGTCCCTACATCAAATCTGCAAAACCCCAATTTACTATTTTTTTTTTGGTCCGTATTTTGGATTGGATGATGTCGTGGTCAACAGATTCAACAACACTCGTCCAATTAATTGCATCGCTGAGATCGCTCAGTGCCCCCAAAAAGTATAATAATAATAATAATAAAATGTAAATTACTACTCACGGACACAACCCTATAAAATAAGATACTCAATGCATATCGATAGCTTTAATTTTTACAAATACCGATATTGATGGTTAATTAATTTTGACTAAAATTACAATATAGATTTTAATTTGTGCGAAACATGAATTATAGTAGAATTCATTTACGAATAACTCATCATTAATCTTTTCATATTAAGTCATTAACTAGTTTTATACACGCGCATCAACAAACATATTCAATTGGCAAAATTAAATTACAAAAAAAGTACAATTGTGGAAAAAAAGCACCAAAAAAAAATCTAGTATCAATTTAAATTTAAATAATAATAATAAGCATTATTATATCAAGAAATTACAAAATTTGGAAAACCTCCTTATACACAACATTTGTCAACGTCGTCACATTTGTTGGGTTGACATTATCATCGCATAATCAATATTTTCAGATCAGGGCGATTCGTAACTCTCGACACTACTACATGCAACTGTCTATGATTGAACGCTGATTTTTATAGGAATAATTTCAAATGCAAAAGACAAAATTGATTAATCTTAACTCTGAGGTCATAACATACAACACTATTTGAAATTGTTCATTGAAACAAAAGTTTAATATAAACTTAGTATAATAAACACAAACTAAAAGTAACGTTATGAAGATAATTTTGTATTTGACAAACAAATAGAAACAAAGTTCTTCATTTACATCAAAATAAGATTGATAAAAATAATTTGACCACACTCTAAAATAATCGTGCATTCTTTGCATTACCTTCCAACTAATGTAATAACCTCCTACAAAGAGAATTACCCCCAATTTGTATATCCAAATAAATTGAGATGTCATCGCAAATGAAATTGACACTAATTTATGTAATAAAACTTAGTGGTAACTGTCTAATAATTTTAAGACCCACTTGGTAAAACATTCCAAGAAATTATGGCAAATTCAAAAAAATAAATGCCAGAAAAATATTGTCTGGGAGAAAATTTAGAGATAGTGAACAATTAAAAAATGGCGTAAATTCAGAAATAAATGCTCAATAATTTTAGTCTAAGGAGTGAGAATTGTAGAATATTATTGAAAACCACGTGTATGACCAAATTTGAAGGGCCATATTTTTGTGTTCATAATAACATTAGTCTTCAAGTGTAAAGACAAGTCTCTATTTAACAATTTAGTCTCCGTTTAATACACTTGTTTATAAATAATAAATTTTCTTAAACCATTTTTTAATTGAACATTTTCAAAATCACTATTTGACAACATATTTTACCTAAAAAACGTCACATTATTTGTCTATAAACAACAAATAAATAAATTACCAAACAAAGGCTTGACTGTTTAGGAGGGTATATTTTTTAAAGGAGAATGCAAGAGGAATGGAGAAAAACATGTGATTGGTGTGCTGGGGAAGATCTGGTTATGATATATTTCAAGAAAGAGTCGTCTCATTTCCTTACTTTTTCGTTCTTTCTAATTCATTCACTTCAAGGCTGATTTTGAACGTTGCATAACATCATCTTCAACCAACGTGATTGGATGATTGTATACATGA
Source organism: Ligustrum vulgare (assembly GCA_963555705.1). Classification (NCBI taxonomy): domain Eukaryota; kingdom Viridiplantae; phylum Streptophyta; class Magnoliopsida; order Lamiales; family Oleaceae; genus Ligustrum; species Ligustrum vulgare. The sequence goes on along the minus strand of OY743180.1, from coordinate 43,979,542 downwards.
ATAAATAGTCAACCAAATGAATAGCGAATATTCTCAAACGAACATATAAAATCTTACTATTAGCACATAAGCAGGGGCGGACCCATAGAGGGACGAGTGGGTGCCACCGCACCCACTGAAATCAAAAATTCTCCAATCCTTCATAAATCCAACCTGAGTATTTTGTCTTTTATTTTCTCTGCATTGCCATGGATTCTCCAATCCTTCATTATTCCAATCAATTTCCAGCACAAAACACAAAAATGAGGACTTGAGTAAATCTAAGAGATGGGTTTCTTTTCTTTTCTCCTGCTCACTCTTCACATTCAAGCCTCAGTCATGATCCCAAATAAAATCATCACTTTCATTAAAGAACTCTTCAAAAGTTGCTGCCTTGCCCACTGCCATGCTAAAAGAATCAAGAATGACGAACAATCGACACGATAGAACTATGTAGAAGAAGTCACCGACTTTGCTATGACCTATGTATAACAGTTGCTGTGACTTTATGTATTTATGTATATAAGTGAAGTGAGAGAGTTATACAGAGTGAAGTGAGAGAAATAGAGACTTTAGAGTAGTGGGTAGAGAGAGGCAATGCAGTGAGTATAGCTTTTTTGGTGAGTGGGACTAGGTTGTGTGTATTATAATTGTAGAATTAAGATTATATTTGAGTGGGTATAAATATTTGACTGTGTCTAAAATTGTTTAGTTTTATTTCATCAAATAAAATTCTATTGTTTGGAGTTAAATTCAACACCATTTTTTCGAAAATCCTGATAAAATGTGTAATCTTGATTTGTTCAATGAAAATGAGAATTAAAATAATGGTTCATCACTAAATGAGAAGCCGTAAGAAACCATTGTAAAAAGCGTATGATTATTTTGAACATTAATGTTGTTTTTTTTTTTTTAAATAATTTTTTATGTAACACTGTTTCGCCCCCACTCAACTATAGACCTGGGTCCGCCCCTGCACATAAGTAAGTGTATAAAATATACTTATCAGACAGCCAGACATCCACAGCTATATGGCTTTTCGAAGATTGGACGTAACAATAGTACCCTAAGTCCAAGTGAATCATTCGTGAAATGCATAGACTGCAAAGCAGGAAGTGTGTTCTTGGTTTTCAGCATTTTAAACACTAATTGAATTGATGTTTGTGGCACACAGTCCAGTGTTAATTTCATCCTAAAACTTGGGATCCTGTAAATGCGATCAAGACGATTGAGCGACTATCAACGGTTCTGTGCACAACATTCAACTTTTTCTCTCCCTCCTTTTTGCCTCTATTATTTTTCTATAAATAGGAGAAGAATTCTCCCAACCTAATTTGTACCATTATTCTGATATCTTCCCCTTTCTCTGAAAATTTTATTTTTGTCCATGTCTTCTAAAGAAAAGTTTGATTGGGTTGGCTGGCAATTATCTTGATCCACCTTTTCATATTGAAGAGGTAGGAAAATTGTTACTTTGGAGTGCTTTGCACTTTCAGGGGGCGTCTCAAACTTCATCTTAGACTGCTTTGCACATTCAGGGGGCGTCTCTACTAGAATATTGATTTGCACGCTGATTCTAAGTGTGTAAATCATTTTTCTATACAGAGTGAGTGATGAGAACCAAGGAGGTCAACCCACGAATCCAGGAAGTCAACGCTCGATTCATATTCCAGTTGGGCCAATGACGAGGTCAAGGGTCAGTAAGGCCCAGGAGTCGTTGGCGGGACTCATTTGCAAGCTTCAAAATCAAATCCAATTCGAAGAGGGCAAGATTGAAGTCAATTACATAAATGTGGATGTTCAGGAACTTTCGGTCGACCGAAAGTCTGCAGGATTCTTAAGGATAGCCTCAGGCGGGTTCGGCTGATCCCCGTTCAACCGAAAGTGTCACTTCGGTCGACCGGGTGATCGACCGAAACACACTGAATCTAAAAACGTGGGGTTTTTGTGCAATTATCCAATTTTTGACCTTTGCCCAAATGTTGTAATATATTAACATTTCCTCTTGTGTCAAGAACCCTAGTTTGAGAGCATTGAATGAGGATTGTGTCAAGAACACTTTGGGTAAGTTAATTCTTCCCTTCATCTTATAAATTCTTGGAAGTTATTCAACTTCATTTTGAGTAATTGTATTCTTGTGATGTTGATGATTTCCACCACCTTGAAATTTGTTTAATCTTTATCCATTGAGCTTGGTTCTTTAACCTATGAATTTTGGGTGGGATTTAAACTTGGGTTAATGTGTCTTTTATATCGATTTTAGCTTTCTTGGTCGATTCCAATTAATGCGAGAATCTTTGGTCAATATACCAAGGGGGTTCACGTCATTTGGTATCAGAACTTGGCTCTAAAATTGATATATCTATCTTTAACTTCTTCTTGTTGTTGTTGTTCAAAAAAAAAAAAAAAAAAAAAAAAAAACGAAAATTACACAATATTTGATATTATCTTGGGCTTTGGTTGATCCCTCCCCATTGGGTCATTGTTGTGTCATATTCGATTTGTTAGGGTACATTTGGACAAACACTTTCCAAAAAGAGAATTTCCTGTGCTACTCAATGTGTGCATGCAAGGTGTTTAATAAAATGTCCCAAAGGAAAACTTCATGTTAAGTCTTGTTTGCAAATATTGAATTGCTCCTAATTGGCAACTTGTTCCATTACCAATTACATTGTGATCCAACCCTTAAAAACCTTGTCACATAAATCCAGTTCTCTTCTCAAATCCCATGTATGGTAGCAAGCAAAGAAATCCCACTTGCTATTGAGTCTAGTCACTTTAAAATCCCTTCTTGTTCGGTGGTGGATTATTCTTTGACGTCATAAGGATTAATTGTCTCGATCTAGTTGGTTACCTTCCTTGGAAACACTTGATAAGGGAACTTGTGAGTGGAAAAAGGTAAGAGTGGTGAGTTCAATTGAGGGTAAAATCCTATTTGGAGTGAAACACGAGAGAAAATTATCTTGTGAGGACACTTGCACCCTTGCACTTTATGGCTAATGCACACACTTCAAGTGGGCAAGATTCTAATGTCCAGACTCAAGAAATGCAGGATACCTTACAAACCCTTTCGGTTGGCATGAATAGACAAGCAGAGGCGACTGCTATAATGATGAGGCAAATGGAGGCAATAGGAGGGAGATTGGAACGGTTAGAGGCAAGGAGGGCGGATCCACCTCCTAGGGGTAATGTTGAAAGGAGGGGAAACAGGAGAGGAGTTAGGGATGAGGATGTGGATGAGGTTGAAAGTGACGGGGGCAGTGACCAAAATTGGAACATGGGTAGGAATAGAGGAGGGCGCCATTATCGAGAATTTGATCGGGAATATCCGAGGGAGCATAGAGGTAGAGACGGGGTAGATGGCAATATTGGTAGTATCAAGTTGAAGATCCCTTCATTTCACGGGCAAAGTGATCCCGATGCATACTTGGAGTGGGAAAGGAAGATGGAGTTAATTTTTGAATGTCATAGGTACTCCGAGGAGAAGAAGGTCAAGCTAGCGGTGGTAGAATTTACCGACTACGCGCTAGCTTGGTGGGATAACTTATTGCTCACAAGGAGGAGGAACTTTGAGGGAAGTGTGAACACATGGGGTGAGTTGAAGAGCCTCATGAAGAAGAGGTTCGTGCCCAATCATTACTATAGAGGGCTATATCAAAGGTTGCAAACTCTTAAGCAAGGGACTAGGAGTGTGGAGGATTATTATAAAGAATTGGAGAAGGCCCTAATGAGAGAAAATATAGAGGAAGATAGGGAGGCCACTATGGCTCGATTTCTTAGTGGGTTGAATAGAGAGATAGCCAATGTCGTGGAATTGCACCATTATGTGGAGATGGAGGAGTTGGTGCACATGGCTATCAAAGTGGAGGATCAATTGAGGAAGAAGGATCAATTCAAGAAAAAGGGGCCAGAAAAATACACCGGGGGCTCTAGTTCCACTTGGAAATCTCGATGGGGGCAATGAAAGGAGTGATAGGGCACCTCCTATGGAGAAGAATGGGCCACCCAAGGGGAAGGAAATTGTGGTCCATAAGGACAAGCCCAATGTCGGTTCCACCCCCTCGAGAAGTAGGGATGTTGAATGCTTCAAGTGTCGGGGTAGGGGGCATTATGCTCGTGGTTGTCCAAATAATAGAGTGATGGTAGTTCGAAACGGGGAGTGGTATTCCGAAGATGAGAGTGAGGAAGGGCAAAATTTGGTGGTAAATGAGGGTGATAGTGATGAAATGGAAGGGATAGTTAGCCCACCTAAGTCTTTGGTTATCATAAGGGCTCTCAGTGCCCAACCCAAAATTGGTGAGGTAGAAAAGCAAAGAGAAAATATCTTTCATACCCGGTGCCTCGTTAACGGTATAGGATGTAGTATTATTATTGATGGGGGGAGTTGTACAAACGTGGCTAGTGCTAGCATGGTGGAGAGGTTGAAGTTATCAACGAAGAAACACCCAAGCCCCTACAAGCTACAATGGTTGAGCGACTATGGGGAGGTGAGGGTGACTAAGCAAGTCCTTCTTACCTTTCACATTGGCACTTATAGTGACCAAGTACTTTGTGATGTTGTTCCCATGCAAGCTACTCACATTCTCTTAGGAAGACCATGGAAATATGATCGAAGGGTGATTCATGATGAGCGAAGAAATAGGTATAGCTTCCAAGTGGATGGGAAGCCAGTGGTCTTATTGCCCTTGAGTCCGGAGGAGGTATATAAAGATCAAATGAAACTCAAGAGGGAGGTTGAAGAGAGAGAAAAAAGAGAGTTGATTAACCCGAGCGGTTGGAAAGAGGGGAAGAAAAAAGTGAGGGGGAGAGTGATAAAAAAAATGAGGCGGAGAGAGGGAGAAAAAAAAGGGTGAATTTCTATGCCAGTAAGGGAGATTTCGAAAAAGCTTTAAAAAGAAATCAACAAGTGCTCTTGTTAGTGTACAAGGAATCTCTCCTTACACTTGATGAATCTCACAATTCCCTCCCCGATTTAGTTGTTTCCTTGTTGCAGGCTTTTCAAGATATTTTTCCGGAAGAGATGCCTAGTGGTCTTCCACCCATTAGAGGCATCGAGCATCAAATTGATCTCATCCCTGGTGCAGTCATCCCAAATAGGCCCGCCTATCGAAGCAACCAGGAGGAAACTAAGGAGCTCCAAAAACAAATTGAGGAGTTGATGAGCAAGGGGTACGTTCGAGAGAGTATGAGCCCATGTGCCGTCCCCGTGCTCCTAGTGCCCAAGAAGGATGGGACCTACAGGATGTGTGTTGATTGTAGAGCCGTCAACAACATAACGGTAAAATATCGTCATCCCATCCCCAGGTTAGATGACATGTTAGATGAGTTGCATGGGTCTCGCATGTTTAGAAAAATTGATTTAAGGAGTGGGTACCATCAAATTAGGATGAGGGAAGGGGATGAATGGAAGACCGCATTTAAGACATGGTTTGTATGAATGGTTGGTCATGCCATTTGGACTCACTAATGCACCAAGCACTTTTATGAGGTTAATGAATCATATCTTGCGTGCATTTATTGGAAAATTTGTGGTTGTTTATTTTGATGATATTCTAATTTATAGAAAGAATTTTAAAGATCATGTAGAACACTTGAGGTGTGTGCTTTCGATTTTGAAAGAAGAAAAATTATATGCCAATCTCAGCAAGTATCATTTTTGCATGGAAAGCGTCATTTTTCTTGGGTTTGTCGTTAGCACCAAGGGAGTAGAAGTTGATGAGGAAAAGGTTAGAGCCCTTAGGGAATGGCCAACTCCCAAGAGTGTTACGAAGGTAAGAAGTTTTCATGGCTTGGCTAGTTTCTATCGGCGCTTTGTTAAAGATTTTAGCACATTAGCCTCGCCACTTAGCGAAGTTGTTAAAAAAAATGTTGGGTTCCATTGGGGGGTAGCCCAAGAAAATGCATTTAATGTTATTAAGGAAAGATTATGCACTGCACTTGTCTTAGCATTGCCTAACTTTGACAAAACTTTCGAGATTGATTGTGATGCTTTAGGAATAGGTATTGGAGCGGTATTGATGCAAGAGAAGAGGCCAATTTCCTATTTTAGTGAGAAGCTCAACGGAGCCACTTTGAATTACCCAACCTATGACAAGGAGTCCTACGCGTTGGTGCGAGCATTGGAGACATGGAGTCATTACCTGTGGCCGAGGGAGTTTGTTATCCACACAGACCATGAGTCGTTAAAACACTTGAAGGGGCAAGGTAAATTAAGCAAAAGACATGCTAAGTGGATGGAGTACGTAGAGACCTTCCCCTACGTCATCAAGTACAAACAAGGTAAGGATAATGTGGTAGCCGACGCCCTCTCTCGAAGGTATGCCCTTATCTCTACTATGAGTGCTAAATTATTGGGTTTTGAAATTATTAAGGTAGAGGATTTTTTCTAGGTGTGTGACCTGTAAGAAGGCCAAGTCCAAGGTAGCCCCGCACGGACTGTATACTCCCCTACCTGTTCCTAGTGAACCTTGGACAGAGATTTCCATGGACTTCATTTTGGGATTGCCTAGGTCCAAAAAGGGTAATGATTCTATCTTTGTGGTTGTAGATAGGTTTAGTAAAATGACACATTTTCTTGCTTGCCATAAAACTGATGATGCCATTCATATAGCCGACCTATTCTTTAGGGAAATAGTGCGACTCCATGGGGTCCCTAGGAGCATTGTGTCGGATAGGGACGTTAAATTCCTTAGTCACTTTTGGAAGGTATTATGGGGAAAATTGGGAACTAAACTTTTGTTTTCAACCACTTGTCATCCCCAAACCGACGGCCAAACCGAGGTGGTTAATAGAACCTTAACACAACTCCTCCGTGCCATTATCAAAAGAAATCTAAAGAATTGGGAGGAATGTTTACCTTTTGTTGAATTTGCTTATAATCGTAGTGTTCACTCTACTACCTCCTTTTCTCCATTTGAAATTGTATATGGTTTTAACCCGTTGACTCCTTTAGATTTGATACCCTTGCCCATGGATGAAAGAAGTAGTTTGGATGGGAAAAGAAAGGCCGAGTTGGTCAAATCTCTTCATGAGAAGGTCAAACTCCAGATTGAAAAGAAGAATGAACAATATGCATCCAGTGCTAACAGGTGCAGGAAAAGGGTGACATTTGAGCCCGGTGATTGGGTATGGTTGCATTTGAGGAAAGTGCGATTCCCCACGCAAAGAAAATCCAAACTGCAGCCGCGCGGTGATGGCCCTTTCCAAATTCTTGAGAAAATCAATGACAATGCCTACAAGCTTGATCTCCCTGGTGAGTATAATGTATCGGCTTCTTTTAATGTTTCTGATTTATCCCCTTTTGATGCAGGAGAAGATTCGAGGACGAATCCTTTTCAAGAGGGAGGGGATGATGAGAACCAAGGAGGTCAACCCACGAATCCAGGAAGTCAACGCTCGATTCATATTCCAGTTGGGCCAATGACGAGGTCAAGGGTCAGTAAGGCCTAGGAGTCGTTGGCGGGACTCATTTGCAAGCTTCAAAATCAAATCCAATCCGAAGAGGGCAAGATTGAAGTCAATTATATAAAGGTGGATGTTCAGGAACTTTCGGTCGACCGAAAGTTCCTTTGGTCAACCGAAAGTCTGCAGGATTCTTAAGGATAGCCTCAGGCGGGTTCGGCTGATCCCCGTTCGACCAAAAGTGTCACTTCAGTCGACCGGGTGATCGACCGAAATTGTTTCGGTCGACCGTGTCACACTGAATCTAAAAACGCGGGGTTTTTGTGCAATTATCTAATTTTTGACCTTTGCCCAAATGTTGTAATATATTAACATTTCCTCGTGTCAAGAACCCTAGTTTGAGAGCATTTAATGAGGATTGTGTCAAGAACACTTTGGGTAAGTTAATTCTTCCCTTCATCTTGTAAATTCTTGGAAGTTATTCAACTTCATTTTGAGTAATTGTATTCTTGTGATGTTGATGATTTCCACCGCCTTGAAATTTGTTTAATCTTTATCCATTGGGCTTGGTTCTTTAACCTATGAATTTTGGGTGGGATTTACACTTGGGTTAATGTGTCTTTTATATCGATTTTAGCTTTCTTGGTTGATTCCAATTAATGTGGGAATTTTTGGTCAATATACCAAGGGGGTTCACGTCAGTGAGTCTTTCGACTTGCATAACAAAGTCCTTTGATTTTAATAGACAAGTCCTATGACTTTTCTACACAAGTCTTTTTGGATTTGCTGAGGCGTTCCCATGATGCTTTGTATGTGGGTTGCCGGAGAATAAACTTTGTACTTTATTCAGTCACGTGAGGGCTTCGCTCAGAACAACCATTTGAAACGAACTTCGATCGAAGTAGTTTACATAAGTGGGTTACATCCAGTAATTTAGGTTTTTGTAAATGATGATGTAATGGCCTATTAATTTGTCAACCCCTTTCAAGGCGCTAGGCCCATAGGGTTTTAGTGTAGGGAAATATGGGAACAATACATAATTAAGGTGTTTAAAAATACATATTTCAAAAATAAGACTAAACGTGTACAATTTCAAAAATCAGGTTGTAATTAGAAATAATTAATTAAATTAAATAATTAAAATATTTTATTAATTATATATATTAAGGTCACAACACCGTATGTTTCAAGTCACAAAAAACAAATCTTTTAGGTCATAAATAATTTCAATGTTATAAATTATTAAAATATTAGGTCACAATAAAAAATTTTTAGGTCACAAAACTGATTTCAAGTCCCACATTATAAAATTAATAGGTCACAAATGTCAAATTAATAAAATCAATGATATTTTTAGGTCACAACTTATCAAATTATTATATCACATATATTTTAAATTATGATTATCAAATTGTTATATCACAATTATTTGATTTTTAAGTAACAACTTATCAATTATTACATCACACATTCTTGAAGTCACATTTAACAAATTATTAGGTCAATTATTATGTGACCCGACGAGAAGGAAGCAGAAAATGTGACTTAAAAACTACCACCACCAGAGTCTCAATTGGAAAGAACACTGCCACTTTCCTATCACCTCCACCACCCTGCACCGGCACCACCCTGCCTCACCACAACCACCATGTCCACTAGAACGCACTCCAGAATCGCCACTACCACCCACCCATCAAACACGAGCTACCAAGATTCAGGTCAGACCACCACCACCATTGCCAATCCTACACATCTCACGTACAGCCTCACACCAGAAAATCGCCAGGCACCATTGTTCAACCATCACCTCGCCATGGCCCCCGCAACCATCACTTAAACAGCCAAAATCGTCGCCTAAACCGCCACCTAAACTCTACAATCGCAAACACAAAAACCACCACAAAATCGCCACCTAAAATGCAAAGAAAACCACAACATGAAGTCATCAAAACCACATCCAAAACAACACTGAAAATACCACCTCCGACATCCTTCGCCCACAGATCTAGATTCTTGTTACCCAGAAGAGCATTATTTCCTGTGATTCCATTCCTAAAACTTGAATAAGATCGGTGACATCGCGGGATGGGAGAGCACAGAAACCTCACGCGACGACATAGCGTTTCCAGAGCGGAGACTCAGCATACGTAGGCGCCTCCGCTCTGCAGCTACCCTCTTTCGAGAGCCCTGTTGAGTTCGTGAGTTGGCGACATCGTGCATAGGAAACACCATGCTGTTACTACTGCTGTCCTCCCCTGAGCGGCGCCCTGGGTCGACCTTCTCAAAATGTCACCGATGAGGGAGAGGGCACAGAGAGCTTGTAGGAGAAGGAAGCGATTTAGAGAGAAGAAATACACAATTAGTCAATTAGGTTTTGAAAGTAAGGGGTAGGGTTTAGGTATTTAATTTTATAATATTGTTATTTAATTATTTAAATCTTAATTATAATTATAACCTGATTTTTGAAGTTATATAGATTTAATCTTATTTTTGAATTTGATTCTTATAAAGTAGGTGTGGCTGTAATTTCCACGGGAAATATTGTGATTGTTTTACTCTTTGAATAAAATAACTCCAGTAATTATTAACTTTGATTCTGCTTCGATAGAATAAAATAATGAGAACTTTGTGCCGTTATTTTTGTATCTTCATTCAATTCTTGTTTTTAACTTTTTTTCTTGCGGACTCTTACTTCGTTTTTTTCAAGGACAAAGACTTTTTTCAAGGGAGAAAATGTGTCTTCCGATGGGTCTTCTCAATAGATCTTTGTGGTTGAAAAGTAGCAATTTTCCACAGATGCCGCCAATCCATTGACCTCAATTCTTTTATGGGTGACATGACCAACAAATCATGTTTCATCTCATGTCCATGTAGCCTTGGTTATGCACACTTGGACAAATCGTTAGAGCATGTAGCCTATTCCGATAGGGGTAGAGGTGGTTGCGAGCACTACGACCGTCAATTCAGTTTACTTTGAACACAATATATGGGTGATGGACGTGTAAAGATGTAAGCCATTCCGATTACAAAGGGTGATGAGAATCAAGGAAGTCAAACCTCGATACGCATGCCGATGGGACCCATGACGAGATCCAAGGACAAAGATTTTCAAGAATTGATGGTGGGACTCGTTCACAAATTATGGAGTCGAGCCCAAACGGAAGATAACCTCGATACCAACATCACATACATTGCAATTAAAGATGGAGGGGCCAAACGGAGCACCATGTGATCGCGCTGGAGGAATAGCCCACAATTGCATAGGCCAAATCAACAACATTGGTAAGAATGTTGTGTTCAGCTGGAAGTGATCTCCATGCGATTGCGCGATATTTCCCTGCACGATCGCGCAGTTGTCTTGAACCCAGATTTCGTGAGAATTTTAATTTATTCTGCTTTTTGTTTATTCCTCATTTATTTGTACTATAAACACCAAAAAACACTCAAACCCTAGTTTCCTTAACTTTGAAGCTTGTAATTGTGCGGAGAACATGGAGGTAAAATCCTTCTTTAATCTTGTTCTTTTAGGAATTTCTTCAACTTCATTAGAGTTTATTATTATTTGTTATTGTTGAATCCACAATCTTGGTATTAATTATTTATTTATATCCATTGAGTCAGGGTTTATTCCTTGAAATTTTGGTTAAATTAAGTTTGGGTCAAGATTCTATTATTATCAATTTTAGCTTTCTTGGGTTGATTCAAATTGTTATGGAAATTTTTGTCAACATACCAAAGAGGTTTACATCATTTGGTATAAGATCTTGGCTCTAAAATTGGTATATCTATCCTTTAAATTCTTGTTCTTGTTGTTCATCGTATTAAAAAAGAAAATTACAAGAAAAATCAAGGAAGGACATTTATTGTTCATTTATTTCATCAACTTGAGTCTTTTGCATTTATTATCATCTTGGGTTTGTTGGAATTACATAACTACCCACATTGTATTCATTCAAGGCCATTTAATATTGTTGACAAGGTTTTTGATGTTTTTTCTCAAAGGAAACTACACGACTAGTGTCTTGTTGTTCATCATTCAAGTCATGCAATCTCTTTGTTGTTGTTCAAGTCCTTAATTACTTTGTAATTTCAAGTCTTCATCCTACGTATCACTAGTCTCTTTTGAGTATAGCAAGCAAAAAAATTCTACTTGCTATTGTGTCTTCTTACTTCTAAACTCCTTTTTGTTTGATTGCTGTTTAACTTCACAAGAAGTTAATTTCCTAGGTCTAGTTGATTACCTTCTTTTGAGAACTTCAGAAAGGAAAAAATTGAGTGGGAAAAGGCAAGAGTGGTGAGCTCATTATCGGGTAAAAGCCTAAATTGAGTGAGACGCGAGAGAAAATATTCTTTGTTAGGACACTTTCACATTTGCACAACATGTCCAATGCACATAATTCAAGTGGGCAAGATTTCAATGCCAAAAAACAAGAATTGCTGGAAATGTTGCAAACTATTTCAGCCACACTGACTAGACAAATGGAAGCAACATGTGGGAGATTGGATAGGTTAGAAACAAGAGGGGAAAATCCACCACCAATGGAAAATGTTGGGAGAAGGGGTAATAGGAGAGGAGTTAGGGATGAATTTGAGGATGATTTGGAGAGTGAGGGGGGGGGGGGTAGTGATCAGGGTAGGAATAGAGGAGGTCATTATGATAGGGGATTCGATCGGGGCAACGAAGGGAACCTAGAGGTAGGGATGGAGTGGATGGAAACATTAGTAGCATTAAAATGAAGATTCCTAGATTCCATGTGAAGAGTGACCCGGATGCTTACTTATAATGGGAGAGAAAAATGGAGTTGATTTTTGAATTCCATAAGTACTTCGAGGAGAAGAAGGTTAAGCTAGCAATAGTAGAGTTCACCGACTACGCGTTGGCTTGGTGGGATGATTTGTTACTCACTAGGAGGAGAAATTATGAGGGGGAGTGTGGACACTTGGGATGAGTTGAAGAGTCTCATGAGGAAGAGATTTGTTCCTAATCACTACTATAGGGGGTTTATCAAAGGTTACAAACTCTTACTGATGAGTTCCGTAGTGGCTCGATGAGCGTTGACCCGTTGCACGTGCTCGCGGGACCAATAACGAGGCAAAGAGCCAAAAAAATCAAGCAGGCGATGCAAGGTTTTATGCAAGCGTGGATGGATGAGTACTCGAGCGCAAAGACCTCATTTACATTGCATAACAAAGTGGAAGAGAAGCCAAAGTCATTACAATGCATTTGGATCAAAGAACAACAAGAAAATAATGCAGAAACTGACTTACGGCCGTAACATTATCATGGAGAAATTAAGCAGAAGAGCGAATACGGCCATAATGCATGATCTCACGGCCGTAACTGAAGTGGAAGTACTTACGGCCGTAATAAAAAAAACTCACGGCTGTAACCAGAGTTTAGTCACTTTTTTTATTTTTGTTCAGAGAGTTGCTTACGGATGTAAAAGAAAGTGTCATGGCCGTAACCTATGTTTTTATTTTAAACCCGTAAGTCACTTACGACTGTAAACATATAAGTTACGGCCGTAACTAAGCGTCGCAAATTTTGACCTAGTTTAGGCGGTTAGGGTTTGTTTTAATTCTAGTTAATTTTGGTTACTTTATTTGGTTAGTATATTTAAAGGCTTCATTCATCATTGTATTAAACAACTTTTATTCTTGAGATTTATAATATTGAAGGTGAGATATTCCCTTAATTTTCTTCTTGTTCTCGTTGAACAAACTCGAACTTATCAAACGATTTGACAACCTTTGTGGCGTTCCCCCTCTGTGGTTCTTATCTGCGCATCGTAACGGATTTTGGGTTTAATATACCCATAGTTCTTGCATTGTGAGGTCGGGGTGACATTACTATCGTCTACTAATTGGATTTTAGAGCTTTCCGGCGTTTATTTCCATGTGTTCTTGGTGATCCCCATATCGGATCACATCATCTGCTATCAGAGCCTGTCTCTAAATCCAAGCATTTATTATTCCAGTTCTTTTCTTTTGTTTCCAGAATTTATTCATTCAAGAAAAAAAAAATTCATTCCAATTCTTATTTCTTGGAATTCGTCAGAAATTCAAGATTTGCCGATTTCTGTTTCTTGTTCTTGATTATTCTTGTTGAGTAGCAAAAAAAAAGGGAAGAAATCCGAAAATTACAAAAAAAAAAAAAAAAATAGTGTTTTTGATTTGATACAAGAATCAAGAAAATTCATTCCAAGACAATTCAAGAAATCATTTCTTGGAAAAAAATCTTTGGCAAATTTTTTCAACAATTCTTGTTCATACTAAATTCCTTATTGCATCAAAATCTTGATTCCATAAACTTCTTTTTGAAATAGAATTCTTGTTTCCATAATTTCTTTCTTGAAATTCTTGATTCCAATTTTTCCATCAACTTTTCTTCTTTGCACTTTGGGGTTAATTCCACAAGGACCAAATCTGTGAATAGTTTGGTGGGTTCTTTGAGAACGTGAGAAAAAGGGAATGGAGAGGAAAAAAGCAGAGTGGTGAGATTAATAGAGGGAAGAAGCCAAAATCGAGTGATACACGAGTGATAAAACACGTGAGGATCTTTATTTAAATTTTTTTTTTTTTTTTAATTACTAACCCTGTCACAGAAGAAGCTTCATCAACGGAAAGGGATCATCAAGAATTTAAAATGCTTGTAATGATGGAGGAACAGTTTGCAAAATTGGAGGCGAGGTTGGATGCAAAGTGGGAAGCAAAATTTGGTCCGCAATCCGGCGTGAATGTGGGAAGAGCAAATAATCCGATAGAGACACATGGTACGGGAAATGTTCAACCACTTCAAGAACAATCGCACAATTTCCCTAATTTACGGAGGCCACTAAGGTATGATTTCAACCCACAATTTGGAGTTAGGAATGAACGTGTTGTGGTTGTTGATAGTGATGAAGATAGTGGTGAATTGTCTATTGCCGGTGTTGGTAGGAAACGAGATCGGGGAGAAAGACGTGATAGGGGATATAGGCGTGATCGTAGGGATGATGTAGATGTACATGTTGGTAATATAAAAATGTCCATTCTATCGTTTCAAGGTAAAAGTAATACAGAGACTTATTTTGAATGGGAAAAGAGGGTAGAATTGATTTTTGATTGTCATAATTATTCCGAAGCTAAAAAGGTTAAATTGGCAGTCGTAGAATTTACTGATTATGCTATAGTATGGTGGGATCAATTGGTTACTAGTGAAAGGAGGAATGGGGAGAGGCCTATTGAAACTTGGGATGAGTTGAAGGCCCTTATGAGAAAAATATTTGTGCCTGGACATTACTATAGGGATCTCTACCAAAAACTACAAACCCTTTCCCAAGGTAGTAAGAGTGTGGAGGATTACCATAGGGAGATGGATGTTGCCATGATTAGAGCAAATATAGAGGAAGACCCGGAGGTAACCATGGCTAGATTTTTAAGTAGTTTAAATCGAGATATTGCTAATGTTATTGAATTGCAGCATTATATTGATTTGGAGGAGATGCTTCACATGGCCATGAAGGTGGAGCGGCAACTAAAAAGGAAGGGAACTTCGAAATTCTCTACAAGTTATAATCCTTTTGGTAAGTCTACATGGAGTGGGACTTCTAAAAGTGATGGGGTTGTGCAGAAAAATAAATTTGAAGCACCGAAGGGAAAAGTAGAGCCACCCAACAAAGGTAAAATTGCTTCTGACTCTCAAACTTCTTGGACTAGAGATATTCGTTGTTTTAAATGTTCCGGATTAGGACATATTTCTTCACAATGTCCAAATAAACGAATATTGGTTGTGCGTAATGGGGTATTAAGTTCGAAGGATGAGAAAGAGGAAGAAGAGGAGGATGAGTATAAGGATATGCCAGCTCTAGAGGATGTTAGTGAAAATGATAATGGAGACTATGCAGTAGCTAGATCACTTGTCACTAGGAGAGCCCTTAATACTCAAGTTAAGGTGGAAGAGTCGGGTGAGCAGGGAGAAAATATCTTTCATACTAGGTGTTTTGTGAATAACAAGGTATTTAGTTTGATAATAGATTGTGGTAGTTGTGCGAACGTTGCTAGCACCACTCTAGTGGAGAAATTATGCCTACCTATGCTAAAACACCCTAGGCCATATAAACTACAATGGTTAAATGAATCAGGTGAGATTAAGGTGAATAAACATGTGGTAGTTGATTTGGCGATTGGGAAATATGAAGATAGGGTGGTTTGTGATGTGGTTCCCATGCATGCGGGGCACATCTTGTTGGGCAGGCCATGGCAATTTGATAGGAAGGTTATTCATTATGGCTTTAAAAATAGGTATACCTTCACTAAGGATGGGAAAAATAACAAACTAATGCCTTTGTCACCTCAACAGGTCTATGAAGACCAATTGAAATTAAAAAGTGAGGAAGAGAGAAAGAGGGTTAGGACCATGATCCCGAAAAAAGGAGAGTTGAGTGAACAGAAGAGGGTCGGGACCACGATCCCGGAAAAAGGAGAGTTGTGTGAAAAACAGAGAGTTGGGACCACGATCCCAGAAAAATGAGAGGGTATGAAGAATGCCAGTAAAAATAAAAGAGAGAAAACAAAAGTGAGCTTCTACGCAAAACAGAGTGAAATCACCAAAGCTATTTCTACAAATAAACCTGTGATCTTACTAATATACAAGGAATCTCTCCTTGTACTTGATGAAGCTAACCACTCCCTCCCCAGTTTAGCTGTGTCCCTTTTGCAGGAATTTGCAGATTTATTTCCCTAGGAGATTCCTAGTGGGCTGCCACCAATTCGTGGGATTGAACACCAGATTGATTTCGTGCTGGGAGCAGTCATTCCAAACAGGCTAGCTTATAGGAGCAATCCCGAAGAGACCAAAGAGCTACAAAAGCAGGTTGAAGAGCTGCTGAAAAAGGGCTATGTTCGGGAAAGCATGAGCCCATGTGCAGTACCAATTTTGTTGGTACCCAAAAAGGATGGGACTTGGAGGATGTGCGTGGATTGTAGAGCAGTCAACAATATTACGGTAAAGTATCGCCATCCCATACCTAGAGTTGATGAACTTAATGGTGCTAGTATGTTTAGCAAAATAGAACTTAAGAGTGGCTATCACCAAATTCGTATGAAAGAAGGTGATGAGTAGAAAACCGCCTTCAAAACCAAATATGGTTTATATGAATGGATGGTTATGTCATTCGGCCTCTCAAATGTCCCTAGCACTATTATGAGACTTATGAACCATGTTTTGCGTGCTTACATTGGTAAATTCGTTGTGGTATACTTTGATGACATTTTGATATATAGTAAGAACTTAGGTGATCACATTGAACATTTAAGATCTGTTTTGGAAGTTTTGAAAACTAAAAAACTATATGCTAATTTTAAAAAGTGTACTTTTTGCATGGAAAATGTGATTTTTCTTGGGTTTGTTGTTAGTGCTAATGGTGTTAAGGTAGATGAGGAGAAAATTCGTGCTATTAAAGAATGGCCAACTCCCAAAAGTATTACTGAGGTTAGGAGCTTCCACGGGTTGGCTGGGTTTTATAGGAGATTTGTTAAAGACTTTAGTACACTTGCAGCACCACTCACTGAAATAGTTAAGAAAAGTGTAGGATTCCATTGGGGGGTAGCACAAGAAAACGTTTTTAATTTGCTTAAAGATAAGTTATGTTCTGTACCGATTTTGGCTTTACCTAACTTTAACCAAACATTTGAGATTGAATGTGACGCATCAGGGATAGGGATTGGAGCTGTTCTTATGCAGGAAAAAAGGCCGATTGCATTTTTCAGTGAAAAGCTGAGTGGAGCAGTTTTGAATTATCCTACCTATGACAAGGAGCTTTATGCTCTTGTTCATGCCTTGGAGACATGGCAGCACTATCTGTGGCCAAAGAAATTCGTCATACACACTGACCACAAGTCACTGAAACACCTCAAGGGACAAGGTAAGCTAAACAAAAGACACGCCCGTTGGATGGAATTCATTGAGACTTTTCCCTATGTCATCCGCTACAAGCAAGGTAAGGAGAATGTGGTAGCAGATGCCCTTTCTCGAAGGTATGTTCTTTTAACTTCTTTAAATGCGAAGTTGCTTGGGTTTGAGTATATAAAAGGTATGTATACTGATGACCCTGATTTTTCCACTATTTGTGCTTCATGTGAAAAGGGTGCAATTGATAGATTTTATAGGCATGATGACTATTTGTTTAGAGAAAGTAAACTTTGTGTGCCTAATTGTTCTATGTGTGAATTGCTAGTGCATGAGACTCATGGTGGGGGTTAATGGGACACTTTGGCGTTATTAAGATGTTAGAAACTTTACAAGATCACTTTTATTGGCCTAAAATGAAAATGGATGTTCACCATATTTGTGATAGGTACATAACTTGTAAACAATCTAAGTCTAGGGTCTTACCACAAGGTTTGTATACACATTTGCCCGTACCTAATGAACCTTGGGTAGATATATCTATGGACTTTGTGTTAGGTCTTCCTAGGACAAAAAAAGGTAGAGACTCGATATTTGTGGTGGTAGACAGATTTAGCAAAATGACACATTTTATTCCTTGTTATAAAACTGATGACGCAACAAACATAGCGGATCTATTCTTTAGGGAAGTTGTGAGACTCCATGGGGTACCTAGGAGTATTGTATCTGATAGGGATGTTAAGTTCCTAAGCTACTTTTGAAAAGTCTTGTGGGGGAAGATGGGTACTAAATTGTTATTTTCTACTACATGTCACCCGTAAACTGATGGTCAAACGGAGGTAGTTAATAGGACATTAATCCAACTTTTGCGCACTATAATAAATAAGAATTTAAAAAGTTGGGAGGAATGTTTGCCATTTGTGGAGTTTGCTTATAATTGGTCTGTGCATTCTACTACTTCATGTTCACCTTTTGAAGTTGTTTATGGTTTCAACCTGCTAACTCCTCTTAATTTAATTCCTTTACCTGTAGATGAAAGGAGCAGTTTGGACGGGCCAAAATATGCTAAGCTTGTGAAGACACTTCATGAGAAGGTGAAAGGGAAAATTGAAAAGAAAAATGAGCGTTATGCGACTCATACCAACAAAGGTAGGAGGCAAGTGACGTTCGAACCGGGTGATTGGGTGTGGGTGCACTTGCGAAATGAGCGATTCCCAACCCAAAGGAAGTGTAAGTTGCAGCCCAGAGGCGATGGACCTTTTCAAATCATTGAAAAGATAAATGAGAACGCATATAAGCTTGATCTTCCAGGTGAGTATAACGTGTCTGCTTCTTTTAATGTTGCTGATCTTTCTCTGTTTGATGCAGGTGATGATTCGAGGACGAATCCTTTTCAACAGGGAGGGGATGATGAGTTCTGGAGTGGCTCGATGAGCGTTGACCCGTTGCACGTACCCGCGGGATCAATAACGATGCAAAGATCCAAAAGAATCAAGCAGGTGATGCAAGGATTTATGCAAGGGTGGATGGATGAGTGCTCGAGCGCAAAGACCTCATTTACATTGTATAACAAAGTGGAAGAGGAGCCAAAGTCATTACAATGCATTTGGATCAAAGAACAACAAGAAAATAATGCAGAAGCTGACTTACGGCCGTAACACCCAAATTTACGGTCGTAACATTATCATGACGAAATTAAGCAGAAGAGCGATTACGGCCGTAATGCATGATCTCACGATCGTAACTGAAGTGGAAGTACTTACGGCCGTAATAAAAAATACTCAGGGCCATAACCAGAGTTTAGCCACTTTTTTATTTTTGTTTAGAGAGTCGCTTACGGCCGTAAAAGAAAGTGTCAAGACCGTAACCTATGTTTTTATTATAAACTCGTAAGTCACTTACGACTGTAAACATATAAGTTACGGCCGTAACTAAGCGCCACAAATTTTGACCTAGTTTAGGCGGTTAGGGTTTGTTTTAATTCTAGTTAATTTTGGTTACTTTATTTTGTTAGCCTATTTAAAGGCTTCATTCAGCATTGTATTAAACAACTTTTATTCTTGAGATTTATAATATTGAAGGTGAGATATTCCCTTAATTTTCTTCTTGTTCTCGTTGAACAAACTCGAACTTATCAAATGATTTGACAACCTTTATGGTATTCCCCCTCTGTGGTTCTTATATTCACATCGTAACGGGTTTTGGATTTAATATACCCATAGTTCTTGCGTCGTGAGGTCGGGGTTACATTGCTATCGTCTACTAATTGGATTTTAGAGCTTTTCGGCGTTTATTTCCGCGTGTTCTTGGTGATCCCCATATCGGATCACATCATCTACTCAAGGATCCCGTGGTATAGAGGATTATTGCAAGGAATTGGAGAAAGCAATAATGAGAGCAAATGTGGAGGAGGATAGGGAGGCCACTATGACTCTATTTATTAGTAGTTTGAATAGGGAGATAGCCAATGTGGTGGAGTTGCACTATTATGTGGAGATGAAGGAATTGGTGCATATGGCTATCAAAGTTGAAGATTAATTGAGAAAGAGAGACAAATTCAAGAAGAGGGGGGCAAGACAAGTACGTAGGGGGTTCTAATTCAACTTGGAAATCCAAGTGGGAAAATGAGAGGGTTGATAGAGTACCTCCTATGGACAAGAGTGAACCATCTAAGGGAAAGGAAATTGTAGCCCATAAAGATAAACCTGAGGTTGGTTCCACTACTTCTAGGAGTAGAGACGTTGAGTGTTTCAAATGTAGGGGTAGAGGGCATTATTCTCGTGATTTCCCAAATTATAGAGTGATTTCATTAGAAATGGGAAGTGGTATTCCGAAGATGAGGATGAGGAAGAACAAAATATAGTGGGGAATGAGAATGATAGTGAGGAAGTAGAAGTGGAAGGGGTTGTTAGTCCACTTAAATACTTGGTTATCATGAGGGCTCTCAATACCCAAGCCAAGGCTAGTGAGGTGGAAAAACAAAGAGAAAACATTTTCCACACTGGGTGTCTTGTGAAGGATAAAGCATTATTGATGGAGATAGTTGCACAAATGTGGGTAGTGCTAATATGGTGGAGAAATTGGGATTATTGATGATGAAACATTCGAATCCTTACAAATTGCAATCCCATGCAAGCCACTCACATACTTTTGGGTAGACCATGGAAATATGATAGAAAGGTGGTTCATGATGGAAGGAAGAACCGGTATGGTTTTCAAATGAATGGGAAGTAAGTGATACAACTACCTTTATGTCTGGATGAGGTCTATAAGGATCAAATGAGGCTTAATAGGGAGGTAGAGGAGAAAGAGAAAAATAAAGAAAAAGGAGAGTTGAGTGAAAAGAAGGAGTGGAGAAAGAAGTAAGGGAGAGAGTCATAAGAAGAAATGAGAGGAGAGGAGTGTTGGAATAGTGTCCAAGTCCAATTAGTTGGGCTGGACTTGGGTTGGCCCAAGTTCATTATCTCTACCCTATTTAGGTTTAGCGTAAACCTGTAAGTACTGGATTAGTCACAAGATAACTAGGGCTTTGAGTCGTCTTTTTGGTTACCAGCACAACTTCTTCCAGATCCTAGCTTGCTGTGTGGATCATTGTCAGAGGCTGGACATTTGGACAGTTGTGGTGATGAGATTTCTATATCTTGCACCAGAATTCAGATCCACGAGATTCATCAAAGGTACAATTAGAATCACACAAGGTTGATCCAAGCTATGGTTTCAGAATCTATTTAATTTCCACTATGCATGTATGACCCGAAACTTTACAGTGGTATCAGAGCCTACCTTGTTACTTACTAAAGTTTGTTCAATACTTTAATGAGTTCAATAGTAGATTGAAGTGATTTTCTTGTTTCTAGCAATTGAGAAAATTATTTCTCTTGTTCCAAATCCTATTTAAAGAAGAAATTTAATTTTGGGTCGAAAATTGGATAAAAAATTGGGTCGATGTAATTGGCAGCAAATGTTGCCATTGGAGCGTGGAGGTGCAGCCGCTCAGGAATGGGCGGTAGTCACAACAAGGTGCCATTAGCCATGGTGGCATAGCCCTGGCAGAGAAGGGTTGCTTCGGCGGCAACAGCGGCCTACGAGGTAATAGCTGAAATACTACTGCGTCTGCTCGATTGCAGCGGGAGGGGCAATGCGCACTGCTATAGATGATGGGGCGTCGTCGCATAGTAGCAATAGTTCCCACAACAGTAACTGAAAGGGGCTCCGAGTGTTCCCGATGCCACGTCACCTCAGGGAGAGGAAGAGTTCTAGGGTTTCAGTAAGGGGGCTGATTTGGGGATGGGGGCTTCTGTGCAATTTTTGAAATTTTTGGCCCCTGTGTTGCAATTATGAAGTAAGGGTCAAGCTGCAATTTTATAAATTAAGGACCCATCATGCAATTTTCAAAATTGAAGGGTATGTTTGTAATTTTTGAAATGGGTCAAAATGCAATTTTTCAAAAGGGTTTTGAATGCACTTTAGAAATGTGTTTTAAATTATTTAAAATGGGTTTGACCCTATTTAGAATTTTGACCCAATTCAAAATTTTATTTTAAAATTCACGACTTTTAAATTATTGTTAAAATTTGATTTTAACAAAATATATAATTTGACCCTAAATTGAATTTTATTTTATTTAGGGGTTTTATCCTAAATTAAAATGTTAATTCAATTTACCCTAATTGTAGAATTCGAGTTTGGACTCTAATTTAGTGTTTAATTAAAATTTGATTTTAATTAAATTTGATTTAATATTTAATTAATTCGATTAATTGATTATTAATTAAATCTTATTTAGGATTTGATCCTAAGTTCAATTACCCTACGATCTTGAAATTGGAGTTGGACTCTAATTTGATATTTAATTAAAATTTGATTTTAATTAAATAAACCCATTAGTTAAAGTAATTGATTAATTTGATTAATTAATTACTAAATGAATTTTATTTTATTTTAGATGTTTTATCCTAAATTAAGATGTTAATTTAATTTGCCTCTTTTGGAATTAGAGTTGGACTCTAATTTGGTATTTGATTAAAATATGATTTTAATTAAATAGACCCGCTAATTAAGTCAATTAATTAATTTGATTAATTAATTATTGTTCGGATCCATTTTATCTAAATTAGTTTAGACGACCTAAATTACTAGAAACTTGAAAGTTGTTTATAAAATTTTAGATATTATATTTTTATATGTTTATATGATGAATGTGTATTTAGTGGATGATTATGGACTGACCCATGTGATTGGTTGGATGATTAATTTATTAATTTATTCTGCTTTTGTTAGTTGGGCCTGCGTATCTATTATTTAATTTATTTTGGACTGCGAGGTCTAGTTTGTAGATACGGGCCTACGTGTCCATTTGACACAGGCCTGCGTGCAACTAGTATAGGATACAGGTTGCAGCAGAAGATGAAAATTATTGCATTTAGCATTCGATGATCAACTGCAACGTCCCCTAGGAATTGATCAACTAGTCTTCTTCATGGCTCGAGAAGACTAGATAGATATTGTCCATAATCATCCACAATAATATGTATGTATGATTAATTGCATGTTTGATGTTAGTTAATATACATAGGAATGGTGAGACCCAATCCCTCACTTAAAATTATATTAAGTCCTGTGCTTTCCATTGTTATAATGAAAAATCAGAGTTTGCTATCGATGTCAGCTTGTTGAGTCACTCAAGGCTACTCGTTGGTAGCTGAACACTGGGTCAGACTTAAGCGAAACTACATCCTTTATTGAGTAAATAAAAAGGGATATAATTTTAGAAGCAATTTATTAAATTCGTATTAATTGGTTAATACAAAGTGACTTCCATTGTTATAGAGAAAAACCAGAATCCACCCTCGATGCGGTTTATTGAGTCACTTAAGGCTGCGAGTGGGAATGTGTGTTTATCACTATGAAACATAAGATGTTTCTAAACTATGGATAGAATTTAACTGAAATCTATCTTTTGTTGAGTCACTCAAGGAGACGAGATTTTGGATGCACAGTCAAGTAAATATATAAGATGTATGCGACAAAGAATTGTCTACTTGACGATCTAGGGGTCACATGGAGATGTGATTACTAGGAGTATCTACTTGGATTTTTTATTTGAGCTTGTTGAGTCACTCAAGGTTCTAATAGAACAAATGAGGTCTTAGCCCACCATGAATCTAACAGGATTCCATGAGATTAATGTTGAGGGTAATTAATTCTAGTAAAATAGTGGGAGCAATCGATTTAATAAAAAAACCTCATTAAATTGATTTATGCATGATAATACATGATTCTATTTTAATTTGTTGTTATATGAGTTTTAAAATTTGAGTTATTACTTGAACTTATATATTGTAATTGACACTAAGCAAGTTCATTAGACTAAAATCATTGAATTGGTGTCATCCTTTGAGAACTGATCTCAAACACGATATGATCAAGGATACTTTTCTCGAACATACCAATAATAGGACACTAAATTTATAATTGCGAGGTTTCCTTAACCGAACTGAAGAAGTGAGAAGTTTGGTGAGTTTTCTACTTCTGTTTTCTATTCGATAGAAGTTAAATAATCTACTTAGCCAATTGAGTATTAGATACCGATAATAAACAATGGCTAAAAGTAGAATAATTGCGAGAAATGGTGTTATACCTATTTGTAGGTACTAAAGCAAATGTTGGTTGAACAGCTTAAGAAACTATCACCTATTTTTGCCTTTGTTGAGTGTATTTTACATGCATATTTCATACATTTATGGTAGTACTTTTTGAGTAATTTGGACAAATAACTACTTAATTGTGCATATTTTGTGGTTAAAAAGGTTTAACAATCAACTTCATGGAGAAAACACAAGAAAGAAGATAAATGGATGAATAGTTGAAGAAATTGAGGAGAAAGGAGTCAAATTCTTCAAATAATCAAAGTTTGGGGACCAAAATTTCACTTCCGAAAAGTTGTGGATCGCATGTGCAATTGATAGAAGGACTAAATTGCAAGTTTATAAAGTTGTCGGACTCATATGCACTTTTGGAAGGGCTCAATTGAAAGAAATTGAAAACTTTGGGGACCAAGTTGATCTACATTGAAAGCTGAAGGACCCCAATTGCAAATCATTGAAGGACGGAGCTGCAAAATCGCGCCCAGATGAACCACACGATCGCGTGGCTCTAACAGGTCGCGTTGACAATCAGGCCAAAAATCCAACTCGAGAGTTATCAGCTCAACCACGCGATTGCGTGGTCATAATTTTGAAAAATATTTTGGGCCGACCCGGTTCGGCCTAAACGCTGTAGGACGCGGATCTACACGATTTTTGGCTATTTTGGGAGTGATTTGGCTAGGGTTTGAGCCCTTTTTCTCCATTTTCATCCCAAAACTTATTTTCTCTCTTTTCTTCTTCATTTTCTTGTCATTTCCTCTTGTAATTAGTTAGTATAGTTGATGAATGTTGATGAAGGGAAGAAATACCAACATTGTAGAAGAACTTTGATATTTTGAACCTTCAAGCATTATTGAAGGGGAGTTTTTATTATAAATTTTAATATTTCTTCATATACTTGAATCCATTGTTGAAATGATGTATTTAATTCTTGAATTTTATTATTATTTCATCATGGGCTAAACTATTTTGTGTTGGGATGATTGATGAAGCTTGACCTAGCCTAGTTGTTTTTAATGCTTGTATTAAGAATTTGGGCTATTTATTATCTTGTGCATTTATTGTTATATTTATTGACTTGCATTTATTGTGGCCACATTTATGCTTGAATTTCATGGGGTATGCAATTATTGAGAAATTGTTATATATTCTAGATCAATACAATATTTGCTCGAGGTTCTTGTTTAGGATAGAGATATACCTAAAACCCTAGATGATCCATTGAGATATTTTCACAAAAGTTTAATGCAATTGGTGTGCTTTTAATCGACATAGAGATATAGTAGATTAATTCCACTAATTAGGGTTGATTTCACTAGAGAGAGGTAATTGGCTAAACTTGAAAAATCGGGTCTAACATGCTTAGTAAGTTGCATTTCTTTTTACTTGTTGAGAAGTTAATTAGATAATGGTCAAGTGGAATTAAGAATCCCAACACTCCTTTATCATCACGTTATCACCATTTTTCTAGTTATTTATTTATAATTGTGATTTTAATTCTAGTACTAGAACATTACCAATCCAAAATTTATTGTGTGTGTTTCTTGTTTAAATTGATTAAATTTGAGTGTAATTGAAATAGACAATCCTTGTGGGATCGATAAACCGGACTCATTTAGTCCACTATTACTTGTAAGCGATACGTGCACTTGCGGTGTGTTTCTATCGAACAAGTTTTTGGCGCCGTTGTCAGGGATTGTTTCTATCTAAATTACATTTTAGTTGATATTAGTTTTGACTATTAGTTACTTTTATTTCTTGTACAAATTTTCTTTTGTTTTGTTTTGTGTAAGAAATCTTCTAATTTCTTGTGTTGTTCTAGGTTGTTAATTGTGCATGCATCGAAGTAGAAGTCTTGATCTAGTTGAAATAGATTCGGATATCGAGGGAACTTTTCGACGTAGGTTAAGGGAACAACGGAAAGTTAGGAGACAACTTCTTATTGGGATGGAAGGAGAAAGAGTTAACATTGAGCTTAATGCTCCAGCTGCAATTCCTCCAAGGTGTGGAATCCCACCCGGTTTTGACCCTCAAGCTGCTAGAGTTCAAGAGCCCGTTGTTAATGAAGAAGACATACTTTTTGGAGACTTTATGAATCCTCCTATTTTCGAGAATCAATCAAGCATTGTCTATCCCTCCTACAATCATCCAAATTTTCAACTTCTGCTGGATGTCATCAATTTATTCTCCAACACTATCTCATTCTATGGGAGGACCGATGAAAATTCACATGCCCATGTGGTACGTTTCCTAGAGATTTGTAACAACTTCAACTATGAGGATGTGAATGTGGAGGCAATCCGGATGCGGTTATTTGTACACACTTTGAAAGACAAAGCAAGAGAATGGCTTGATACTTTGCCTCCGGGAAGCATCACTACTTTGGTAGAGTTTGTCCAAAGATTCACTATAAAAATTTTCCCACCATCTAGAGTTTCTAAACTCAAGTATGATATTACTACATTTCAACAATTCGAGATGGAGAGATTTCATGAAGCTTTGGAGAGATTCAAGGATATGCTTAGGAAGTGCCCGAATCATGGGATTACATTGGGGCAACAAGTCAACCACTTCTATACCGGGTTAACTCCTCCTTGCGGTTCAAATGTGGACTCATCTTCTAATGGGTCTATCAAAACAAAGAGCATTCGAGAGGCTTATGACTTGTTTGAGGTTATGAGTGAACAAAGTGCAATGTGGCCGATAGAAGTGCACCAAGGAGTTCTAGTGGTGCACGTGGAGGTGATGATTATGCACTTGTCTTGTCAAAGATTGATTCCTTAGCCAAGAAAGTGGAAGGGTTATCTACTTCAACCTCTCGGCCCGTCAATATGGTTCAAGTCCCTCCGGTATGTGATTAATGTGGGGCTAATCATCAAAGCTCTATGTGTCCATTGGTGGCAAGTGATTCTTCATCTACCGAGCAAGTTGCTTATGCTCAAAATTTCCAACGCCAAGGGTTCAATCCATATGCTCCTACTTACAATCCCGGTTGGAGAAATCATCCTAATCTATCTTATGGCAACAATCAAAATATTTTGAATCCAAAGCCACAAGAAAAGAAAGAGGGATGGGAAGAGGCTATCACCAAGCTAGCAAATCATCAATTGCAATATCAAGAACGCAATGATGCCTCTTTGAAGAATTTGGAGAAGCAAGTGGGCCAAATAGCTAAACTTCTCTCGGAAAGGCAACAAGGAGCTTTGCCTAGCAACACCGAGACAAATTCTAGGGAGAATGTTCAAGCTATTACAACAAGGAGTGCGGTACAATTGCCCGAGGTCTCGGCCCCACAACCAACAACTCAATCAAACAAGGATCCTATTGAAGATAATGAGCCTATTCAAGCACCCGAAAAGGCTGTTGAAATGCCCAAAGAGGTTGAGCCAGAAGCATCCACATCAAAGGCTCTAACACCGATCAAAGCTTATGTGCCTCCTATTCCCTTTCCTCAAAGGTTGCAAAAGCAAAAGATTGACAGTCAATTTGGCAAATTTTTGGAAGTGTTCAAGAAGATACACATCAACATTCCTTTTTCCGATGCATTAGCTCAAATGCCAAGCTATGCCAAGTTCATGAAGGATATTCTATCCAACAAAACAAGGCTTGAAGAGCATGAGACGGTGATGCTAATTGAGGAATGTAGTGCAATCATTCAAAACAAGCTTCCTCCAAAAATTAAAGATCCAGGGACTTTTACTATTCCATGTACTATTGGTGATGTTAATTTTAGTAAAGTTTCATGTAATCTTGGTGCTATTATTAATTTGATGCCTTTGTCCATTTTCAGGAAATTGAAATTGAGGGAAGTTAAAGCAACCACCGTGTCTCTACAATTGGCAGATAGGTCCATCAAATATCCTCGGGGGATCATTGAGGATGTTCTTGTGAAGGTGGATATATTCATCTTTCTGGCGGATTTCATTATTCTAGACATGAAGGAAGATCATGACATTTCAATCATATTGGGAAGGCCATTTTTAGCAATCGGGAGGGCTCTTATTGATGTGCAAGAGGGGCAATTGATATTGAGAGTGCAAGATGAGAAAGTCACTTTCAATGTGTTAAAGGCCATTCAATATCCCTTGGAGTCCAACTCATGTTTTTGGGTGATGTAATTGATCATCTAATGGTAAACTCCTTCAACCGTGAGATTTCTAAGGATCTATTGGAGTCTTGCATTGCCCACTCTTTGACTATTGAGGATGATGATCATGAAGTTGAAAAAATGGCTCACTACTTGGAGGCATCACCACAATATCAACACAAGAGGGCCCCCTATTTTGAGGAGTTGAAAAAAAGTTCTTCACCGCCATTACCATCTCTCGAGAAGGCACCTACCCTCGAGCAAAAGCCTCTTCCTTCTCATTTGAGGTATGCTTACTTGGGGGAATCTTCTACCCTTCCGGTCATTATTTCTAATTTATTGAATGAGGTGGAGGAAGAAAAATTACTTCGGGTATTGAGGGAGTACAAGGAGGCTATTGGATGGACCATCTCGGATATTCGAAGTATTTGCCCTTCGTTATGCATGCATAAAATTCTTATGGAGGATGATTTCAAACCTTCGGTGGAGCATCAACGTCGGTTAAATCCTAACATGAAGGAAGTGGTAAGAGCCGAAGTGGTGAAGTTGCTTGATGCGGGTATTATCTATCCAATCTCGGATAGTGCATAGGTGAGCCTGGTGCAAGTAGTGCCAAAGAAAGGAGGTGTTACCATGGTGGAGAATGAAAATAATGAGCTTATTCCAACAAGGCCAGTGACGGGGTGGAGAGTTTGCATTGACTATCGCAAGCTCAACATTGCTACTAGGAAGGATCATGATGAGATTCGAAGCGCGGAAGAAACGTCGGAAAGTTCCGAACTCAGGTTGTGGTTGGACGGATGAATCATGACCCGATATTCACGACGCGATGGCTCGACGATGCGGAATAAAGAACCACGACTTTCGAAACACCACAAGGATTTGCCCAATCTCCTTGATAAGTCTCTGATTTGAACGCCACAAATATTCTCGCGAATATTTGATAAATTCGGGATGAATGCCACAAGATAATCAATCTTGATAAGTTTTGATTTGTAATGTGAATCCACACATTAAACAATTGAAATACATTCAATCTCTTTTATTTAATCATCAAAGTCTTGTCTATGTTTACAATGATGAAAAGAAATATAAATAAGCAAGAAAACCTAGCATCTAATTACTCAAAATAGTATTCTAATTATGCTAAAATTCTAAAATAGGAAAATAACCAAAACAGAAAAAAGGAAATAAAATAATGGAAAATTCCGGAAAATCTGGCCAGCTTGTTTACGGCCGTGAATAACCCTTTTACGGCCGTAATCACCTTTCTAATCAAAACTGTACCTCCAGTCTTACGGCCGTGAGGAATTTCTTACGGCCGTGAAAATGTAATGTTACGGCCGTGATCCTTGACATTACGGCCGTAATGTCAAAACTGATCCTGTTTTTCTTTGTTTGGCTTGAATATTTGAATTTTCCCGTCAAGCCTGCTATGACTCCGATTGTCGAGGGTCCGGGTCACATCATACCCTCCTTCTTTAGGATGATTCGTCCCGAATCATAGCTTTGTTCCTGGTGTTTCACTTCACCTCCTGGATCAAACGGAATTTCCGTGCCATGAGTTCAATAAATTGGAATACTTTGATTTGCTAACACGGAAGAGATGGAGCTTGAACTTCCTTTGCCATTCGTAGTGTGGTTGAAGCTTCCAGTCATAATTATCCTGCAAAAAAGATTTAAACAAAATGGGGAGGGACATGTTAGCTTCATGAGGTACAAGGTATGGATCCTTGTATTCATGACAAACCACCACCAACTCCACTTCTTGAACCACGAGGCTCTTCTCTTCGCCTCTTTCCTCCTTTGCAATTTCTTGTTCAATTTTTTTATCTTCAAACTCAACCACATCTCCGATCTCCACATTTGTATCACCATGTTCGCACACTACCTCATCACTATCCAAATGTGGATCTACCAATTCAAAACCTAAATTTTGAACTTCTACCCCAACTTCTAATTCCTCATCAACTTTTGGAGTTTGTTCACCTAACTCCACGTTATCAACACCTACCACAAAGTTCGGGGTCTCTTCAACTACTTCTAATTCATGTTTCAAGCCTCCCTCCTTCTTTTCAACATTCATATCCCGAGGCTCAACCATAACATGTATTTCACTCTCCTCTAACCATTTAATCACCGCCTTTCGTTTCTCCTCCTTTTTTCGCAATTTAGCCAAATATTTTCTTTCTGCCTCCCGTTCACACCTCAATTTTTCCTCATAAATTTCTTTTTGAAATTTCAAAATTGCTTTTGGATCAATCTCAGCTCCTCTCTTAACCCCGATTCCATCCCTAGGTTTAGGATCACGCCTATAATCACTACGATTTGCTTGAGATCGCCCCTTTTTCAATTTCACTTCCCTTTCATCTAATTTATCCAACCTAACCAAAGCTTCATTCAAAAATCTCCACATACGATCTTTGACGTTTTCATGGGAATTGGACATTGTGAAATTTTTTTTTTGTGGAAGGACACAGAAAAAGAATAATGAAAACAAAGGATCAAGAAAGTGGTTCTTGAATGGACTCTTTTTTTTTTTTTTTTTTGAATTTTAGGATGAATTTTCGGAATAAATAAAATAATAAAAAAAAATAATTTTTTTTTTAATAAATCCGAAAATTCGACAACGAACACAACAAAACAAACGGAACTTAATTCGGATAAAAATTAAGCAAAACAAACACTTTTGAATTTTGTTGGATTTTTATATGGATCAAACAAAGAAAAAATTTACTGGCACGAAGAACAAGAAAATCAAGAAAAGAAAGACTCAACAACAAGATATGAATGATTTTTATGGGACTCGATGATAAACATAAAAATCAAACTGGATAGAAAAACCTGAATTCAGAGTCCAGCTCTGATACCAAATGATGAGATTCGAAGCGCGGAAGAAACGCCGAAAAGTTCCGAACTCAGGTTGTGGTTGGACGGATGAATCATGACCCGATATTCACGACGCGATGGCTCGACGATACGGAATAAAGAACCACGACTTTCGAAACACCACAAGGATTTGCCCAATCTCCTTGATAAGTCTCTGATTTGAACGCCACAAATATTCTCGCGAATATTTGATAAATTCGGGATGAACGCCACAAGATAATCAATCTTGATAAGTTTTGATTTGTAATGTGAATCCACACATTAAACAATTGAAATACATTCAATCTCTTTTATTTAATCATCAAAGTCTTGTCTATGTTTACAATGATGAAAAGAAATATAAATAAGCAAGAAAACCTAGCATCTAATTACTCAAAATAGAATTTTAATTATGCTAAAATTCTAAAATAGGAAAATAACCAAAACAGAAAAAAGGAAATAAAATAATGGAAAATTCCGGAAAATCTGGCCAGCTTGTTTACGGCCGTGAATAACCCTTTTACGGCCGTAATCACCTTTCTGATCAAAACTGTACCTCCAGTCTTACGGCCGTGAAAATGTAATGTTACGGCCGTGATCCTTGACATTACGGCCGTAATGTCAAAACTGATCCTGTTTTTCTTTGTTTGGCTTGAATATTTGAATTTTCCCATCAAGCCTGCTATGACTCCGATTGTCGAGGGTCCGGATCACATCAGATCATTTTCTCCTTCCATTCATCGATCAAATGCTTGAGCGATTGGCGGGTCACTCTCATTAGTGCTTCCTAGATAGGTATTCGGGCTATAATCAAATTCCTATAGTCCCGGAGGATCAAGAGAAGAAAATATTCACATGCCCATATGAAACTTTTGCATATAGGAGGATGCCCTTCGGTCTTTGCAATGCCCCCGCCACTTTTCAACGGTGCATGATGGCTATGTTTTCAGACATGATGGAGAAATTTATTGAGGTATTTAAGGATGATTTCTCGATTTTTTGTACTTCATTTGATGATTTTTTGAATAATTTGAGAATCGTGCTAAAAAGATGTGAGGATACCAATTTGGTTTTGAATTGGGAAAAATGTCATTTCATGGTTCTAGAGGGAATAGTTCTTGGACACCGGATCTCAAATAAGGGGATTGAGGTTGATAAGGTAAAAATTCAAGCTATTTAAAAATTACCTCCCCCAACCTCGGTAAAGGGCATAAGAAACTTCTTGGGGCATGCGGGATTTTATAGGAGATTCATCAAGAACTTCTCAAAAATCACAAAGTCACTTTGTTCTTTGCTTGAGAAGAGTGCCACATTTGATTTCTCTAAAGAGTGCCTTCAAGATTTTAACACTCTTAAAGAGAGACTCATCACGGCACCTATTATTGTGGCTTCGGATTGGAGTTTTCCCTTTGAGCTTATGTGTGATGTAAGTGATTATACCGTGGGGGCGGTGTTGGGGAAAAGTAAGGACAAAATCATGCATGTCATCTACTATGCTAGTAGAACATTGAACGATGCTCAATTGAATTATGCTACAACCGAGAAGGAAATGCTAGCGGTGGTTTTTGCTTTTGATAAGTTTCGGTCATATCTTATTGGCTTCAAGGTGATTGTGTATACCGACCACTCGGCCCTCAAGTATTTGTTGGAAAAAAAAGATGCTAAGCCGCTATTAATTAGATGGGTTCTTCTTCTCCAAGAGTTTGATTTGGAGATTCGTGACAAGAAGGGGACCGAGAATCTTGTAGCCGATCACTTATCTAGACTTGAGCAAACCGAGGAAGTTATTGATGAAGAGATAAGTGAGGTATTCCTGGATGAGCAACTTTTCCAAATCATGGATCTTCTACAAGCTTCTAGTGTGCCATGGTATGCGGACCATGTGAATTTTCTTGCAAGTGGCATCACTCCCCCGGACCGCTCTTATCAACAAAGGAAGATGTTCTTTGCGGATATCAAACACTATTTTTGGGATGACCCGTTGTTGTTCAAAAGGGGTCCGGATCAAATCATGAGAAGGTGTGTGTGCCCGAGGAGGAGATGGAGAAGATTCTTGAGCAATGTCACTCTTCACCTTATGGAGGTCATTTTGGTGCAGCGAAAACCGCATCAAAGGTTCTTCATTCGGGATTTTATTGGCCCTCTCTATTCAAGGATGCTCACACACTTGTGTCCAAATGTGACCGATGCCAACGCGTAGGTAATATCTCTAATCGAAATGAAATGCCTTTAAATTCTATTTTAGAAGTGGAGATATTCGATGTTTGGGGTATTGATTTTATGTGACCTTTTCCATCGTCCTTTTCTAATCAATACATTTTAGTTGCGGTGGACTATGTGTCAAAGTTGGTAGAAGCGGTAGCACTCCCCACCAATGATGCTCGAGTGGTGGTGAACTTTTTAAAGATTTTTTTTTTCTCTTTATGGCACCCCTCGAGCTATCATTAGTGATGGAGGAAATACTTTTGTAACCGCCTATTCGACTCACTTTTGACCAAGTATGGAGTCAAACATCGAATATCCACTCCTTATCATCCACAAACAAGTGGGCAGGTAGATATTTCAAATAGAGAGTTGAAGAAAATTCTTGAAGTAACGGTGAATGCCTCGAGGAAGGATTGGTCCAATAAATTGGATGATGCATTATGGGCATACCGCACCGCATTCAAAACCCCCATTGGTATGTCTCCCTTTCGCCTCTTATTTGGAAAAGCATGTCATCTTCCGGTTGAGCTCGAGCGCCGAGCATATTGGGCAACAAAAGTCTTGAATTTTGATATGAAGTTGGCCGGTGAGAAAAGGCTACTCCAACTCAATGAACTTGACGAGTTGCTACTTGAGTCATATGAAAATGCTCGGATTTACAAAGAGAAGGCAAATAGGTGGCATGACAAGAACATTGTGAAGCGGGACTTCCAAGTTGGGCAACAAGTACTTCTTTACAACTCAAGACTTCGATTGTTTCTAGGTAAACTCCGCTCTAGATGGTTGGGACCTTTCACTATTGCTCAAATCTTCCCACATGGAGCGGTCGAACTTTATCATGGAAGCAAAGGGAGCTTCAAAGTCAATGGGCAACGCTTGAAGCCATACTTGGGTGGTGATTATGAAAAGGAGAAGTCATCCATCTCTCTTGCAAATCCGGAGTAATCGTATCCAAAAGTTGAGCTTACGACTTTAACCAAGCGCTTTTTGGGAGGCAACCCAAATTTCTACTCTTTTAATTACTTGTTGATATTTACTTGTTGCATTTTTATTATGTCTAACTTGGTTAATCACCAACTTTTGTAGGTTCAAAATTTTTGAAATCCTAAGAAACCTTGTCCTCAACAAGTTTGGGGGAGATTTGCATAGCAAGAGAATCAAAGCTTAGGTCAATTTGGAACATCATTCACGCATCAATCCGGGGAAGTTCCATCACCCATTACTTTCTTTTTATTATGCTATTGTCAACATTGAGGACAATGTTTAATTTAAGTTTGGGGGTGTTGGGATCATGTTTCTATGTGAACATTTTAGATTGCCTTGCCGACCCTTGGTGTTTTGATGTTTGAAATTGTTTATTTTATTTGAAATAATATGCTAGATAGCCTTTCCGGCTTATAAGATTTTGATGTTTGAAATTGTTGTTAATTCATGAGTTATGACCAAATGTGCTACTTGTGCTACTTTCTAGAAAATGCTCATCCATGTAAGATCCTATGTACATTGAGCACAATAGTCATGTTTAATTGTCGGTGAATTTGGGAATTGTTGAATGGAAAGAGGTTATAGGACTAGATGAACTAGGTTGTGAGCTTGTATGTTAATTTATATCAACCTATCCAATGTTCCTAATGCTCTAGATCTCTTGACCCTAATGTAAGACAAGTTTGGGGGTGGTCGACCCGTCAAAGGAAACGGTCTAGATGTGTGGTGATTCCATGCATGTGGAAGTAAATCTTTGTGTGGAGTGTCTTTCTTCAAGTATAAGCTAAGTATTGACCATATGCTAGAGTTCTAAGCCCATTTTAATTTTTGCATTGCATTGTCCTATCTTGAAGCCTTTTTGACTCGAGTAATTAAGCCCGTAAGAGTATCTTGAAACTTGGTGCCTTAAGTTTGAAACTTGGGAGTCACCGGCCAAAAGCTCGCTACATGGGTCAATTAGAAAGCTTATTGAGTAGGACACTCACACACACACACACTTGAATTAAAAAAAAAAACACATTATCATTGCATTCGCTTAATAAGTCTACCCCACTTCGTAGCCTTTTTGGCTCGAGTTAATAAGTCCGTATGGGTATTTTGAAACCTGGTACCCTTTGATCAAAAAAATTGGGGAGCTGCCGACCTAAAGCTTGCTACATGAGTCAATTAGAAAGCTTAAGGGAGTGGGGAAGTCACGAGCAAACATCATGTTAGTTGTTAGAAATCATACATTTGTACTTGCATAAGGGCTCAGATGAATAGTGGGTTTGTATTGCTTGGTATAAACTTGAATGTCGAAGCACTCATTAGTGGAGAGTTACTGCATCTCTGGGTTGTCGAGATTGTCGGTAAAACACACCCATACTAGAGTGGAAAAAGAAAGAGTGATTTAAGAGTACCCTCTAGAATTGCATCCCGGGAGTGGAAAGAAAATTATTCATTGGGGGATTAATGTCATGAGTGGGAAATGAAAGAATTGACCAATAATGGTGGGTTAGTTTTGACTTGAAACCTCTTAACTCATCAAGACTCTTGAATCTTATTGACGATTGAAAGTGGCTATGCACACACGCACCGATTGAACATCGGATAAGCCAAACTCATTTTTGTAGCATTATTTGGGAACATAATTGTGAATTAATTATGCAATTTCACACTCATGGAAGATTGCAAGTATCTAGCATTGTTGATCATTATGTCACTTTTTGTAGATGCATGTAAATATTCTTGTTCGAGATGAGCAAGATTTTAAGTTTAGGGGTATTTGTTGAGTGCATTTTACATGCATATTTCATACATTTATGGTAGTACTTTTTGAGTAATTTGGACAAATACCTACTTAATTGTGCATATTTTGTGGTTAAAAAGGTTTAACAATCAACTTCATGGAGAAAACACAAGAAAGAATATAAATGGATGAATAGTTGAAGAAATTGAGGAGAAAAGAGTCAAATCCTTCAAAGAATCAAAGTTTGGGGACCAAAATGTCACTTCCAAAAAGTTTTGGATCGCATGTGCAATTGATCGAAGGACTAAATTGCAAGTTTCCAAAGTTGACGGACTCACATGCACTTTCGGAAGCGCTCAATTGAAAGAAATCGGAAACTTTGGGGACCAATTTGATCTACATTGAAAGTTGGAAGACCCCAATTGCAAATCATTGAAGGATGGAGCTGCAAAATCGCTCCTAGGTGAACCACGCGATCGCATTGCTCTAACAGGTCGCGTCCGCGAATCAGGCCAAAAATCCAACCCGAGAGTTATCAGCTCAACCACGCGATCGCGTGGTCATAATTTTGAAAAATATGTTGGGCCGACCCGGTGCAACCCGGTTCGGCCCAAACGTTGTAGGACGCGGATCTACGCGATTTTTAGCTATTTTGGGAGTGATTTGGCTAGGGTTTGAGCCTTTTTTTTTCCATTTTTTATCCCAAAACTCATTTTCTATCTTTTCTTCTTCATTTTCTTGCTATTTTCTTGTCATTTCCTCTTGTAATTAGTTAGTATAGTTGATGAATGTTGATGAAAGGAAGAAATACCAACAACATTGTAGAAGAACTTTGATGTTTTGAAGCTTCAAGCATTGTTGAAGGGGAGTTTTTATTATAAATCTTCATATTTCTTCATATTCTTGAATCCATTGTTGAAATGATGTATTTAATTCTTGAATTTTATTATTATTTCATCATGGGCTAAACTATTTTGTGTTGGGATGATTGATGAAGCTTGACCTAGCCTAGTTGTTTTTAATGCTTGTATTAAGAATTTGGGCTATTTATTATCTTGTACATTTATTGACTTGCATTTATTGTGGCCAAATTTATGCTTGGATTTCATGGGTTGTGCAATTATTGAGAAATTGTTGTGTATTCTAGATCAATACAATATTTGCTCTAGGTTCTTGTTTAGGATAGAGATATACTTAAAACCCTGGATGATCCATTGAGTTATTTTCACAAATGTTTAATACAATTGATGTGTTTTTAATCGACATAGATATATAGTAGGTTAATTCCACTAATTAGGGTTGATTTCACTTGAGAGAGGTAATTGGCTAAACTTGAAAAATTGGGTCTAACATGCTTAGTAAGTTGCATTTCTTTTTACTTGTTGAGAAGTTAATTAGGTAATGGTTAAGTGGAATAAAGAATCTCAACACTCCTTTATCATCACGTTATCACCATTTTTCTAGTTATTTATTTATAATTGTGATATTAATTCTAGTACTAGAACATTACCAATCCAAACTTTATTGTGTGTGTTTCTTGTTTAAATTGATTAAACTTGAGTGTAATTGAAATAGACAATCCTTGTGAGATCGATAAACCGGATTCATTTAGTCCACTATTACTTGTAAGCGATACTGCACTTGCAGTGTGTTTCTAGCGAACAGCCTTCTCATTCAGTTTAAAATTAGACAATTGCTAATTATAGTTCTTACAAAGAACAACACTTTCACTTCATGTTTAGACATGAAGTGATTATCCTCTTTAATTAAGAATAATAGTTATTCGTTAACTTAGATGGGATACTATGGAAGTGAGGTAAGTAACAAATAGTCTACACTTTGAATATTGATAAGGCAAAGAAGAAGTCACAATTAAATCTGACGCTTGACTGATTCAATTAATAGAGATATGTATATCTCATCTTGGAAGTAAATTTACAAGTCAATTTTTCTTGAAAAAAGAAAAAGAAAAGTGGGATGGTTGATCCATTGAGCCTGTTACATTCGGATGTAAGTGGACATGTGTCAGAGTGGTCTTTAGTAATTAGATAACATTGATAGTCATTGTTATCTTTAATGAAGTTTAAATCTGAAAGTTTAAAAAGTTCAAATAATACAATTATAAATTATGAGGACATAATTTTCACATAAATAAGCCTTTCGCATACGTCTCGGTACAATAGCGAATCTGAAAGGTCAAACATTGCAATTGATACAATCATTGATGAAGCCACAAAATCTCCAAAAACAGTTTTTGGAGCTTTGCATAAAACAATTTATGTTACACACTTTGTCGTATTCCATGATAATCGGTTGATGAAAGTCCATATAAGATATGAATTTCAAAGGTCAAATCTTCCTCCCATTAAGATTTAAGACCTTGATACGTATCAGAAGTATACTAAATTTGGATAAGCTTGAGCATTAGTCCAAATATATATATATATATATATATATATATATATATATATATATATATATATTTGTGGATATCCAGAAGATTGTTGGATATTATTCCTACATTTCTATCGAGAAAGAAAGTCAATCTCGAATTCTGTCAATATCTTGGAGAAACTGTTCATTTAAGAGAAGACAGTGGGAGCAAAAGTAGAATATGAAAGAGTTCATTACTATACATGTACATACTTAACCGATTAAATAAGCTGGAATATGTGCTGGCATTGGATGAGGCACAAATCAATGCTTGGAAAGTGCACGCTACTCAGGACGTAGTGACAACTGAGAACGTATTAGCTCTATATAAAGATATTAGGATCATGTATACTCCATTGAGTTACACATCCCTGATTGCTGATATTGTATTAGTCATCAAGGATAATAAGCCTATATTTACGTAGAAGCTAAGTTAAGTGTTGACTAAACGAGATGGCAAGAAGCCATAAAATCTGAGATAAAAACAAGTTTTGGAACTTGTTTGATTCGCCTAAAATGGGTAAAACACATAGGCTTTAAATGAGTTTAATTTGAATCAATTTGGATTCTGCTTGCGGTAACAACATGCTGTGATCATGTGATTTTTGAATCCTTAATACATAAACATAGTATACTAGCTACAAAGATCTAATTATGGACTAAAGCAAGTCTCATGGAGCTAGAATCTTAATTTTGATGAGATAATTAAAATGTTTGATTTTATCAAAAATTGCAGATGAATCATGTTTGTATATAAAATGTTAGTGGGAGTAGTCAATATTTCTGATACTATATGTAGATGACATATTATTGATCAAAAGTTGAATCTCTAACTTTAAAGTGAAAGTGCAATTATTTAAAATTTCTCCATGCTGGATTTGAGAAATAAAACCTTCACTTTGGGAACCTGAATCTATAAAGATAGATCTGGAAAGTTGTTTTGATTTCTCAATCCATGTACATAGATAAAATGCTAATGGGGTTAGCATCAATGAATCTAATGTAGGATTCTATCCCTAAAGTTTTGGGTTAATCTTCTAAAAATGGTTTTTAGAACACATATTGAGAAAGAATGATATGGAGAAGATACTTGATTTTTTGATAATAAGATCTTCTTAAACGCGACGTTATGTACGACACCTTTTGTATTATTGAATACTTGAGAATAATTAATAATACAATAGACATGAGGAGAAATGTAGACTTACTGTCTTTTGGTATAGAGATACCATCCTTCAGTCTGGGAAAGGATGAAGGAAATATTAAGTCTAATTGTTAATTAACTCATAGTAGTGGTGTGATCGTTTGAAATGGTTCAAATAAAGGAGATCGCTAACTATACAATCGAGACCAAATACATAAGTGCTTGTGAAGCAATCTTGATCGTTAAGCTCATTAGTGAACTATAAGTGTTCCTAGCATTGTAGCTCCAGCAATGAGTACTGTGACAACAATGGAGCCATCGCACAAGTAAGGGAACTGGGTCTCATCTATGATCAAAGTATGTATTTAGGGGTTACTATCTCATTCGAAGATTGTAGAAAAATAGAATTCATGCCCACTAACCTTGAGAAGGTTGAATATGTGAAGCGTCACATATCGAACATCCACTTGTAAAACCACTATCCTAACAGGAATGTGATTATCATATAAACTCATTATGTATAGGATACATGAGTTTATTGGATCTAATGGGAGAATATCAATGTTATGCTCTAAAATCCAATTGTTGGATAGCATAACATATATATTATCATTGTCTCAATAAAGGTAGATCTATTATTACATTGAGTTTAACTCATAATTTAAATAATAGAGTCTGTAGAGTAAGTTTAAATAACTTATAAGCCACAAGGTGTTGTGAATGTGAGATACAAGTCATTGATAACTTATTCTAAAATTGTCTCTAGTCAAAGTAACAACAAGATACGGATATTGTTGTTGCAGTTAGATTAGCATGTGTTGCATATCTTTCTTATGATGAAAGTAGCTTATCTCACAAGCTAGAATATAAGGGACATTCAAATGAACACATGGATGCATTGTTAGATGAACAAATTATTGGATGACCTGCCTAGAGATTCCACATGGATAACTATCCAAGCGTCAGTGGGGAATCTCTAATGCGCGGTTGTGGATTTGGTCCTTTGACTTGAGGACTTCATAAAATCTTATATGAGGATTGCTATACTTTGACAAGCATTGATGTTGGCTCTTGAGAGGGAATCATCAGGATGACACCGCACGGGTATAGTGAGAGTCATATGAAGGTTGTCTGTGTCCAATATGAGGATTCGTCACTCATGTGTAGTAGGAGATTATAACATGTATTTCGCCCACTTAAGTTGATGTAAAGTCCTCGACCAAGGTGAAGTTATGAGTTGAAAATGTGTTTTCAGTAATAACAAGATCAACTAAGATAAGAGGTGAATAACATAATTGATTGAAATGAGATTAACGCTATCCATATCTCTTAACCAATTGGGTTATATTTGATGAAGGGATTATATTTCCATGGTAACAGCAAATAAACAAGTCTTGTCATACCACATAACTTTTCCTTTCACATGGATTTTCGACACATTGCTAGATGTCAATCTTGGATGGCGATGTGAATTAGTCGATCTTGGTGAGTTGATGATGAATTAGAAATAGAGATTTAATTCATCTTATTCCAATCAGATTAAAATAATAATAACATGGCATTTTCCATTGTGAACAGAACCTGATAGGTCACACACACAAGCAAGAATTGAGCATCTAGAATTGGATCTTGTATAAGTGGGAGATTGTTGGAATAGTTTCCAAGCCCAATTAGTTGGGCCGGACTTGGGTTGGCCAAAGTTCATTATCTCTACCTAATTAGGTTTAGCGTAAACCTATAAGTACTAGATTAATCACAAGACAACTAGGGCTTTCAGTCGTCTTTTTGGTTGCTAGCACAATCTCTTCCAGATCCTAGCTTGCTGTGTGGATAATTGTCAGAGGCTGTGATGAGAATCGGGAAAGTCAAACCTCGATGCACGTGCCCGTGGAACCCATGACGAGATCCGAAGTTGAAGAGGTTCAAGATTCGAGGCTAAACAATGTGAATAAATCAAGAAAAGCAAGTCGAGAATCAAGTTGGAGCCAAAAAGAAGACAAAATTGGAAACAGCCAAGTTCGGTCGACCGAAACTAATTCCGGTCGACCGAAACTTTGCAGAGGATTTTAGACCCAGCTTCAGTCACTTTCGGACGAGGGGCGGTCGACCGAAAGTCCAGTTTCGGTCGACCTAGAGATCGACCGAAATATTTTCGGTCGACCAATTCGGTCGACCGAAACACCTCATTTTTCAAAAAAAACGGGGTTTTTCTTGCAATTTCCACAAAAACGGGGTTTTTCTTGTAAATACCGAAATTGCACATTTTTCCCATTTTGTACATTATATTCACATTTCTTGTTCATTTGTAAAAAACTTGGTTTGTTCATTAGAGAGCTCTTGAGAGCTAGGGCTTGAAGTCCCCCTTCTTGAGGTAAGGTTAAACCTCTTTTGATCTTGTTAACTTCTTGGAATTTAATCAACTTTGCTTGAGTATTGTTATTCTTGTATTGTTGTTTATTTTCCGCCACCTTGGAATTTGTTTAAGTGACCCCCATTGGGCTAGGATTAACACTTGAATTTTGGGTTAGAATTAAACTTGGGTTAAGGTGTTTATCCATTTATTTACCACTTTAGCTTTCTTGGGTTTTGTATTAAAATTGTTGTGGGAATTTTCGGTCAACGCACCGAAGGGGTTCGCATCATTTGGTATCAGAGCTTGACTCTAATTTGGTAAACCTATCTTTACTTTCTTGTTGTTGTTCTTGTCATTGTGAAAAAAAAAAAAATCCGAAAATTGAGAAAATTTGGGGAAAATCTATATATCCATGTGTATTTGTTGATTCTATGTATTGGGTATATTGATTGTGTGTTGTTGGGAAGAATTCCATATTCATTCACTATAAAACCTACACTTTCCAAATTGTGTATTCAAAGTGTTTGATAAATTGTCCCAAAGAAAAATACTCCCTTATGCTTTATTGTTCAATACCCATATATTGCTAATTACTTGGGGCTATCCAATTCCCATTATTGAGAGTGTCATCAACATTTTATTCTATATATATCACTTGCTTCATCCATTGGATAATTGTTGATCATTCACTTCTTGCCCAATTGTGTTGTTGGGGAGTTATTATTTATCCACATTTTATCCATTCAAGGTCATTCAAAAATTGAGTACAAAGTGTTTGTTAAATTGATTCATCAAAATTTACACTCTTGTGCTTATTTGCTCTACATATATGCCTTGTCTAATACTTGTGGTTTTTCAATCCCATTGTTGAAATTGTGATCCTAGCATCTTATCCCACATAAATATTGTTCCTTTTGAGTATGGCAAGCACATAAATTCTACTTGCTATTTGTGTCTATTTGTTCTAAATTCCTTCTTCCTTGTTGGTGATTTCTTTAACTCCACAAGAATTATACTTTGTGGTTTAGTTGATTACCTTCCTTGGAGAACTTGAGAAAGGAGATTTTGAGTGAAAAGAGGCAAGAGTGGTGAGCTCAATAGAGGGTAAAAGCCAAATTTGAGTGAAACACGAGAGAAATATTTTCTTTTGAGAACACTTTCACACTTGCACACCATGTCCATTTTCAATTCTCAAACTCAAGATTCGAAGTACTTGTTGAAAAATCTTTCAACCACCATGGCTAGACAAATGGAGAAAAGTAGGGGTGGGTTGGAAAATTTAGGAACAAGAGGGGAGAGTACATCAAATAGGGGAGGTAAAGAAATGATGTGTAGTAGAAGAAGGGTGAGGGATAATCTTGGGGACGTAGTGTATAGGGATGGAGTTAGAAAACAAAATGGGAGTTTGAATAGGAAAATTATGAGGGATGATAATGAAGGAGAAGTTGAAAGAGATGGGAGAATGGGTAGAAGAAGAAGAGAGTGGGTAGGTAGGAATGGAGTTGATGAAAATATTGATAGTGCGAGAATGCAAAATTCATCACTTCATGGAATGGGTATAAGTGGAGAAGTGGAAGAAGATTGGAGAATGGGTAGGAGACGAAGAGAATGGATAAATAGGAGTGGAAATGGGATGGATGAGAAGATTGATATTGAGCAAATGAAGACTTCATCATTCCATAGGAGGGAAGGTAGTGGAAGTAGAGAAGTAGTGAAGGAGATGAATGCTAGGCCACTACAATCTTTGGCCCATGCTAATGAGATGGAGGAACATGGGGAGGATAATTTCTACACTAGGTGCCTAGTGAATGATAGACCATGTAGTCTCATGATAGATGGGGAGATTGACACTAATTTGGTGAGTGCTAGTAGAGTTGAGAAATTTGGGTTACCGGTTATGAGGCATCCTAGCCCTTATCTATTGCAACGGTTGAACGACTATGGGGAGGTGAGGGTAAGTGAACAAGTTCTTCTTACTTTTCACATTGGAACTTATAGTGATCAAATATTATGTGATGTGGTTCCCTTACACACTACTCACATAATTTTGGGGAGACCGTGGCAATGTGAGCGAGATGTGAATCTTGATAGGAGGAGGAACCGGTGTAGCTTCAAAATGAATGGAAAAAAGGTTGTGATCCTATCTTTGAGCTCGGAAGAAGTATGCAAAGACCAAATGAAGCTCAAGAAGGAATTCGAGGAAGAAAAGGAGAAGGAGAAGGAAAAAGAAGAGGACGAAGGGGAGGATAGGAAAACAAAAGAACCTTCAATTGATAAAATTGAAGAAAATAAAAATGAGAGCAAGAGAGTTGGGGCCACGTCCCTAGAAAAAGGAGAGGCAATGAGAGTTGGAGCCATGACTCCAGAAAAAGGAGAGGTGAGAAAAGAACCGAGGGTTGAGGATTCTACCTCAGAAAAAGGTGAGGAAGTGATGAGTGCTACCAAGAAAATTGAGAGAAAAGATCACCCCGAAATGTTCTTTACTCTTGAATACTTTAACACTTCCCTCCCTAGTTTGGTTATTTCTTTGTTGCAGGAAATTGTGAGGCCAACTTATCAAGGCAACAAAGAACTCCAAAAGCATGCCTTGTGGAAGAAATTCATGGAAACATTTTCCTACAACAACGAGTACAATCGAGGAAAAGAAAATGGGATAACCAATGCAACATCGAGGAGGTATGCTCCTAACATTTCTTTGAATGCAAGGTTATTGTGTTTTGAATACATTAGAGGGTTGTATGATCTTGATGTAGATTTGACAAGTGTGTTGTTGACTTGTGAAAATGTAACATGTGGTAAGAATCATTGCCATGATGAGTGCTTAATGTGTAAATGCAACTTTTTGCGTGTGCCCAATTGCATAAGTACCAAATCATTTTGTGAAAATGTTGCATATAGTACATTTCATGGGCATGTTGAATCCTTATTTTGTGAAAATATGCTTGACTTGCATATTTGCTCTCTAAAGGAATTGCTAGTTAGGGGAG
Organism: Ligustrum vulgare; assembly: GCA_963555705.1. Lineage (NCBI taxonomy): Eukaryota > Viridiplantae > Streptophyta > Magnoliopsida > Lamiales > Oleaceae > Ligustrum > Ligustrum vulgare. The sequence continues at coordinate 43,934,836 of OY743180.1, read as the reverse complement.
TCCATGGGAAAGATTATTTGGGATGTCTTGATGATAAAAGGACTTCGCTTCTAACATTTCTAGATGCTCCCTCATTCCGTGTTGAACATAGTAAGAGCATGCATGTTAACTATCCGAATTTGTTAAACATTCATGAATCATGTTGTGAGCAATATTTTGATGGATTCTATGGGCATGATGATTATTTATTTTGGAAAGTTGGATTGTTTCCTTGTAAATGTGTCATGCATGAATTGCTAGTGGGAGGAGCACATGATAGTTGTTTGATGGGGCGATTTAAAATCAACGGGGTTTTAGGGGTATTATGTGATCAATTTTATTGGCCTATTTTGAAAATTGGTGTTGAGCGTGTTTGCACTTGCAGTAAATGCCGAACTTATAAAATGGCTAAACTTAAGTTTTTTCCCCAAGAATTCCATACATATTTACCCATCATGAGTAAACCTGGGAGTACTACTTCTATGAATTTTATAGTGGGTTTACTTGAAACAAAGAAAGAAGATGAAGCTATTTTTGTGATTGTTGGTAGAAGAATTAAAATGTCACGTTTGATTGCATGCTATGAAACCAACAAGGTCATCAACCTAGCTAATCTTTTCTTTCAGGAGGTCGTGCATTTGCACGACGTTGGTGCTAATTTTGTGGTTGTTAAATTTGCTTGCGATTTAATTGATCATCATAATAGCAAGTTTTCTCCACTTAAAATTGCTTGTGACTTTAACCTATTAACTCTGTTGAACTTTAAGCACATGTTTATCGAAGAAAGAGTTGGTTTAGGTGGGCACGAGAATGCACCTTTGGATAAGCCCCTTTGCAGGAGGCTCGAGCTTCCATTTAGGGGAATTGGAATACAATGTATTTTCAATGCCAACCATGGTAGGAAGCATATTCCATTTGACCCGGGCGGCCGGATGTATTCCCATTCATGGAAGGAGCGACCCCCCGATCAAATAAAATCCAAATTGCTACTTTGCAGTGTTGGCACATCTCAAGCTTTTGGCAACGCCTACAAGTTGATTTTTCACGGTGAGTATGAAATTTCAGTTACATTTATTGTGTCTGAATTTTCTATTTTTATTGTAGGTGCCGATTTGAGGTCGAATCTCTTTCGAGATGGAGGAGATGATGAGAATCGCGAAGGTCCAACTTCAACGCATGAACCTGTGATCCACAATGTTGCAAGATCAAAGCTCAAGGAGTTTCACGATAGTGCATTCAAGCAAGATTCGAGGTCGAATCCTTTTCAAGAGGGAGGGGATGATGAGAATCGGGAAAGTCAAACCTCGATGCACGTGCCCGTGGAACCCATGACGAGATCCGAAGTTGAAGAGGTTCAAGATTCGAGGCTAAACAATGTGAATAAATCAAGAAAAGCAAGTCGAGAATCAAGTTGGAGCCAAAAAGAAGACAAAATTGGAAACAGCCAAGTTCGGTCGACCGAAACTAATTCCGGTCGACCGAAACTCTGCAGAGGATTTTAGACCCAGGTTCAGTCACTTTCGGACGAGGGGCGGTCGACCGAAAGTCCAGTTTCGGTCGACCTAGAGATCGACCGAAATATTTTCGGTCGACCAATTCGGTCGACCGAAACACCTCATTTTTCAAAAAAAAACGGGGTTTTTCTTGCAATTTCCACAAAAACGGGGTTTTTCTTGTAAATACCGAAATTGCACATTTTTCCCATTTTGTACATTATATTCACATTTCTTGTTCATTTGTAAAAAACTTGGTTTGTTCATTAGAGAGCTCTTGAGAGCTAGGGCTTGAAGTCCCCCTTCTTGAGGTAAGGTTAAACCTCTTTTGATCTTGTTAACTTCTTGGAATTTAATCAACTTTGCTTGAGTATTGTTATTCTTGTGTTGTTGTTTATTTTCCGCCACCTTGGAATTTGTTTAAGTGACCCCCATTGGGCTAGGGTTTGTTAATCCTTGAATTTTGGGTTAGAATTAAACTTGGGTTAAGGTGTTTATCCATTTATTTACCACTTTAGCTTTCTTGGGTTTTGTATTAAAATTGTTGTGGGAATTTTCGGTCAACGCACCGAAGGGGTTCGCATCGGCTGGACATTTGGACGGCTGTGGTGATGAGATTTCTATATCTTGCACCATAACTCAGATTCACGAGATTCATCAAAGGTACAATTCGAATCACTGATTCTATCCAAGTGCAAGGTTGATCCGAGGTATGGTTTCGGAGTCTGTTTAATTTTTGATGTACATGTACGATTGACACCTTACAAGGAGAAGGGGAGCAAAAAGAAAGTGGGTTTTTATGCAAGTAAAGGAGATGTGGAGAAGGCTTTAACGGAAAATCAACAAGTATTTTTTGTGGTATATAAGGAGTCCTTCCTTACACTTGATGAATCTCACACTTCCCTCCCAAATTTAGCTACTTATTTGTTGCAGGAATTTGAAGATGTCTTCCCGGAGGAGATACCTAGTGGACCTCCACCCATTAGATGCATCGAACATCAAATTGACGTCATTCTCGAAGCCGTAATTCCAAATAGACTAGCATACCAAAGCAATTCAGAGGAGACTAAGGAACTTCAAAAGCAAGTTGAGGATTTAATGAGCAAATGATATGTTCGAGAGAGCATGAGTCCTTGTGCCATGCCCGTGCTCCTAGTACCAAAGAAGGATGGGGCTTATAGGATGTGTGTTGATTGTCGGGCCGTCAATAACATAATGGTAAAGTATTGTCATCCCGTTCCTAGACTAGATGACATGTTTGATGAATTACATGATTCTTACATTTTTAGTAAAATTGATTTGAGAAGTGGATACCATCAAATTAAGATGAGAGAAGGAGATGAGTGGAAAATCGCATTTAAAATCAAGTATGGTTTATATGAGTGATTAGTTATGTCATTTGGCTTCACTAATATATCGAGCACTTTTATGAGACTAATGAATTATGTTTTGTGTGCATTTATTGGGAAATTTTTGGTGGTCTACTTTGACAATATTTTAATTTATAGCAAGAATTTAGAGGAGCATGTAGAACACTTGAGATGTGTGCTTTTAGTTTTAAAGGAAGAAAAATTATATGTTAATCTCAGTATGTGTCATTTTTGCATGGAAATTGTTATTTTTCTTGGCTTTGTTGTTAGTACTAAAGGAATTGAGGTTGATGAAGAAAAGATAAAGACCATTAAAGAATGGCCAACAGAAGTTTTCATGGGTTAGCTAGATTTTATCGTCGTTTTGTTAAAGATTTTGGCACTCTAGTTTCACCACTTACCGAGGTTATTAAACAGAATGTTGGGTTTAAATGGGGAGGAGTACAACAAAATGCTTTTAATGAAATAAAAGAAAGATTGTGCACCACATCTATTTTAGCCTTTCCTAACTTTGACAAAACTTCTGAGATTGAATGTGATGCCTCGGGGATAAGTATTGGAGCAGTATTGATGCAAGAGAAGAGGCCCATTTTCTAATTTAGTGAGAAACTCAACGGGGCCACCTTGAACTACCCGACCTATGAAAAGGAGCTCTGTGTCTGGGTGAGGGGCGAGGCAAGTTGAGCAAAAGACATGCCAAGTGGATGGAGTACGTGGAAACATTTCCCTACGTCATCAATATAAACAAGGTAAAGAAAATGTGGTAGTCAATGTATTATCTAGGAGGTATGCTTTTTTCACTATCTTGGGCATAAAGTTGTTGGGATTTGAAAGTATTAAAGAATTGTATGCGAATGATGTAGAATTTGCAAGTTTATTTATGTCGTGTGAAAATATTGCTTGTGATAAATTTTACTGGGGTGAAGGATTCTTATTTCGTGAGAATAAACTTTTTATCCCAAATTGGTCCATGAGAGAATTGTTAGTTAGGGAAGCCCATGGGGGAGATTTGATGGGACATTTTGGTGTGAAAAGAACCTTAGAAATTTTGCAAGATCATTTCTTTTGGCCAAAAATGAGGAGAGATGTTGAGAGGACTTGTTCTTGATTCATAACATGTAAGAAGGCTAAATCCAAGGTAGCACCTCATGGTTTGTATACACCCCTACCCGTTCCTAACGAACCTTGGACCAAGAATTCCATGAATTTTATTTTGGGTCTACCTAGGTCTAAGAAAGGAAGTGATTCTATTTTTTTGGTCGTTGATAGGTTTAGTTAAATGGCACATTTCATTGCTTGTCATAAAATTGATGTTGTCACTTACATAGCTACTTATTTTTTTAAGGAAATAGTGAGGCTCCATGGGGTTCCTTGGAGTATTGTGTCTAATAGAGATGTAAAATTTCTTAGCCACTTTTTGAAGGTTTTGTGGAGAAGATTGGGAACCAAGATTTTATTTTTAACTACTTGTCACCCCCAAATCGATGGGCAAACTGAGGTAGTTAAAAGAACTTTAGGAAAACTCCTTTGCAGTATCCTTAAAAGTAACCGAAAGAGTGGGGAGGAGAGTCTACCTTTTGTTGAATTTGCTTATAATAGGAGTGTTCATTCTACTACTACTTTCTCTCCATTTGAAATTGTTTATGGTTTTAACTCATTAACTCTTTTGGATTTGATTCATTTGTCTATTGATCAAAGAGGTAGCTTAGATGGGAAGAAAAAATGGAGTTGGTTAAATCTCTTCATGAGAAAGTCAAACTCCAAATTGAGAAGAAGAATGAGCAATATGCTTCCAATGCCAACAAGGGTAGGAAACTCATCACTTTTGAACGTGAACTGGTTTGGCTCCACTTGATAAAGGAGCGTTTTCCCAATCAAAGAAAGTCCAAATTGCAACCACGTGGCGATGGTCCATTCCTCCAAATCACTGAGAAAATTAATTAAAATGCCTTCAAGATCGATCTCGATCTCCTAGGTGAGTACAAAGTTTCTGCTACTGTTAATGTTTTTGATTGTCTCCTTTAGATGTATGTAGAGATTCGAGGTCGAATCCTTTTTAAGAGGGATATGATGATGAAAATCAAGGAAGTCAAACCTCGATACGCATGTTGGTGGGACCCATGACGAGATCCAAGGCCAAAGAGTTTAAGAATTGATTGTGGGACTCATTCACAAATTATGGAGTCGAGCCTAAACGGAAGATAACCTCGATAGCAGCATCACATACGTTGCAATTGAAGATGGAGGCCAAACGGACACGCGGGCCAAATCAGCAGCAATGGTCAGAATGTTGTGTTTAGAAGGAAGTGATCTCCATGCGATCGCGCGATATTTCCCCCACACAATCTCGCAGTTATCTTGAACCCAGATTTACTGAAAATATTATTTTATTCCGATTTTTATTTATTCCCCATTTATATATACTATAAATACCAAACAACACTTAAACCCTAGTTTCCTTAACTTTGAAGCTTGTAATTGTGTGAAGAACTTGGAGGTAAACTCTTTCTTTATTTTTGTTCTCTTAGGAATTTCTTCAACTTCATTAGAGTTTATTATTCTTGTATTGTTATTGAATCCACAATCTTGGTATTTACTTATTTATATCTATTGTGTTAGGGTTTATTCCTTGAAACTTTGGTTAGATTAAGTTTGGGCCAGGATTCATTTATTATTAATTTTAGCTTTCTTACGTTGATTCAAATTGTTGTGAGAATTTTTGGTCAACATAAAAAGGCTGCACATCAAAGGGGGACGGATAGGATGTCTGTGTGTGTGTGTGTGTGTGAGAGAGAGAGAGAGAGAGAGAGAGAGAGAGAGAGAGAGTAAAGTTACATTACGTTCGAAATGACACCGAGTATGAGCTTTTATACTAACAAAAAATGAAGTGGTTACCATTAGATTAAGTGACACGTGACTTCATCCTGAAGATTATGATCACAATAGTAGACGTCATGATCAGTTCTAGGTTGATAGGTAACAAATGCTTCTGATAAGAAGTCGCCCTAAAGGCTATGTTGGTTTTTGGGCTACAAACTGGCGATTTAATTATTTTGGTGTCTATAGCAAAGATGTTACATAAGTCCATTATGGATAGATCTTATGAAATATTCCTTGGGAACAGTGGAGCCGCTTCGTAGTGGAGGATGTGTATCACTTCAGAAAAACTTTTGCTTCGATGCTTCTGGAAAGGGCCCTCCCGCCATTAGCAATCAACTTCGGTTAATGCCTGTTATTGATGGCATGGAGTGCCGTCTATTAGCTGGAAATCACGCAGCCAAATGCATTTCAGAAGATGAGGCGTAACAATACTCTATTCATAAGGACAAGAGTTGAATCTAACATTGATTGTTGTTGAAAGTAGTTTACAATGTTATATCTTCTGATGTTGTGGTATAGCGGTGAGTACACCCACTTGTCATGCGAGTATTAGGTGTTCAATACCTAGCATTAGTGTTTCATTTTTTCACTTGTGGGGTTTCATTTTCCAGCAGAATTGCTTCAACTGTGGCTTCAAAAATCAAGGGTCACCCACATCAAATCTGCAAAAGATCAATTAAATATTTCGGATCATGTGGTAACTACTTCAAAAAGACTCCTTCCATTAATTGCAACTATTGTTATACCCGTGCAATGCACGATCATTTGTTACTCAAATATTGTAACATCCCGAGTTCTAAACACCCGAAACGTCACTTCATTCTTTCAAACTCACTTTCAAAATAACAATTGAGTGGAAAATAACTAAGATTTTAAACTCGAATAAAATTTTATTCAAAACATTCAACGGTAATAAATTCGATTTTTTTCAATACTTAAACAAACATCAATTTAAACTTAACATGAACTGAAAATTTAAATTTGAAATAAACTATTTATTTATCCATTTTTGCCACCATTGTCCATCATTCGCCACTGTCTCCAAAGTCTGCAAAAATTGTTAATAACGGGGTTAGTATTTCAAAGAAATACTCAGTAAACTCAGTACAAAGTAATTAATTTTATACTATGAAACTGCATGTAAACATGCAAATCATGCTAAACATTTTCTTTGCATAACATCATATCATGTAAGTGCGTAAAAGTAGTCTCGTCTTGTTTCAACATGCAATAATGCATGTAAGTTAGAGCGAATATAACATCATCAATTCACACAACATATATGTGCAAAAAAGTAGCGTCGTCTTGTCTCAACATGCAATAATGCATGTAAGTTATTGCGCATATAACATCATCAATTCATACAACATACAAGTATCAAAAAGTAGCCTCGTCTCGTCTCAACATGCAATAATGCATGTAAGTTATAGCACATATAACATCATATCTTCTTAGTTCAATTTCATGAACATAACTTAGTCTCATCTCAGTTCATATTAACATATGAATAAATCACATAATTGCATTTCACATGCACATCATAGCTAAAATCAATTATTAAGAATGAGTCTACCTCAAATTCTATTGGGTTCAAGTCGAGCAGGAAAACCTCAAATCTCTAACTTTACGTTCACGTCCTCTAGCCAAAGAAAATAAATTTTAATTAGAAATTCTGGAAATTTGAGTGTTTAAAATAAAATAAAAGATTGGGGACTAATTTTACAAATTAACATAATTTAAATTTTAAAAGGTTTTGGACTGAATTAAAATTTTCAGAAAACAAATGGGCTAACTCAAATATTTTAAAACTGCAGGGACTAAAATAATTGCTTTTGAAAATTGGGGACTGAAGACAAATATTTTAAAAACTAAAGGGTTTGAACTTAATACATCCTTGAAAGATGGGGGACCTAAGGGATAGTTTTCAAAAAAAAAAATCAACATTTAAATTAATCAAATCTCTTCTCTCTCTCTCTCTCTCTCTCTCTCTCTCTCACTCACTCCATTTCATACGAACAGAGGGGAGAGGTGTGATCGAAGGCCATTCGGCCTCTCTCGACCCAACGTCGCCGAGCGTCCAACTGGCGGTGGTGCCGCCGAGCTTGGCGGTGCTCCATTGTGTGGATGGGTGAAAATGAAGTAGGGCTCTAATTTTAGTGCAAGAACCGGGGCCGTGATTCAAGATTTTTCGGTGTTATTCCAGTCAATTGGGTGGCGGTCCAAGGTAAGGTAATGGGTTTTGTTTTGGGTTTTGATTTTGGTTGGTGGCTTGCGGTGCTGTTGGGCGGCAATGATGTCTCGGTAATGAAGATTGACAGTGTGTTTGGGTATCTGGAAATTTGGTTTTTAGGCTTTTAAGGTGGTGGGTTTGGTGGTTGTTGATGGGGGATGGTTGTGAAATGGTGGTTCAGGTTTCAGGAATGAGGGTGGTTTTGTCAATGGGTATGGGCGGATATGGATGTGGACTCGTGAGATGATGAAAGTGCTTTTGTGTGTGTGTGTGTTTGGGGGGGGGGGGGGGGGGGGGTTGTTTTTGTGTTTTGAAACTGGAATGTTTTGGCCTTGGTGTTTCATGGTGAATTCTTGGGCTAGTAATAGCTTCGACAGTGACATGTGTGATGATGAAAGGCAGTAGAGAACTTACTGCAAGTTGGCAAAATTGTGTAAGGTATGGAAGTGGGGAAGAACAAGATGATTTTGGACAAGTTTAAAATCGCAAATTGGACTTAAAGATTTAAACGAATTTAAATTTCTTTCTTAAAAAAAAAAAATTTAAAAATAATAAAAATATGGTTAGACAAACACGTTTTCATTAGAAATTGGGTGAAGTCGTAGCGACACGTTTTAATAAATTTAACTTTTAATATAATAAAATTCTCGATCGCTACAAATATATTGAATTTATATGTTTACATATAAAATGAATATTTAATTAAAAATGAGAAACGAAGGAAAACAATTAATTACAAAAAATATACATTACACATACCTTAATTTTTTTTATGGTTCGTATGTTTATCGTTCCAGGAAATTTATTTAAATATTGTAATTTGAATTGATTTAAAACTTAAAATGGAAAATAAAAATTAAATTTAAATAGAATTTGTAATAAGTAAAATATATATATATTTGATGAACGCTCTTATTTCATCTTCTTTCATTTTATATTTTTAAATAAAAGTATTTGTGTGATATTGACAAAGTTTTTTAATATTTTATTTTAACGAATTTAAAAAAAAAAATGTAATTGATTTTCTAGAGAGGAAGAGAGACCAAGAAATTTCGGGACATGGAAAATGCAGCTATTTAAAAATCTGCATTCAACTGAATTATTTTAAATCTCAATTTTGTCCAAAATGAATAATAAATAAATAGTGAATTAATACTACTAATTACCATTATAGAAAATGTGTTTTAGATAGGAAAATAGACCAATACCTGTTTTTGGGATGTGCTCTCCCTTTATGTATTATGTTTTTCTCTTGTGGGCATACTTAGTCCTTGTTTGAGCCGTTATTATCTACAAAATTAGTTTTATAATAATGATTTTTTCTAGAATGTATACTTAAGCACCTGTTTTGAGACTCATTATTTCAAATAATGTAATTTTTAACAATAAATTTTGGTACAACCGGCTGTTAAAAAGTATGATTTTTTTTTTTAAAAAAAAAAATTATATGTAGATTATTTTATTAATAGAATGTTAGTTGAATATGAGTCTTAAAAAAAATAGGGTTTTGAATAAAGTTTACCTAATAAGGGCATTTTTTTTTGCTAAGTTGCCACAATTCTAATAAATAGGAACTTAAATAACTTACTGTTAAAAGAAAAGAAAAGAAAAACTCATATGACCATTTGCATAACTATTCAATTTTAATGATTTTTGACGTAATTAATCTTTTCAAAATATAATTTTAGATTATCAAAAATAATTTATCACTATCTGAATAGTACTATTAGAATTGGTACTAACTATCTTATTACAAATAATGTTGTTTGTAACAATAAATTTTGGGAGAATGAGTTTTTAAAAAATGGGATTTTTTTGAAGTTATACGCAGATTATTTTATTAATAGAATGTTAGTTGGAAAAAAAAAAAAAGAGGTTTTGAATAAACGCCCTAGTAGGGGTCAATTTTTTTACCAAGTAGCTACAATTGTAATAGTTTGGAACTTGAATGAGTTAATAGGAAAAGAAAAAAAGAGAGATTTCAATGACAATTTGCGTAACTATTCAATTTTAATGATTATTGACGTAATTAATCTTTTCAAAATATAATTTCTGGATTATCAAAAATAAATTTATCTCTACCCGAATAGCGGAATAATACTATTAGAATTGGTACTAATTATCTTAATAAAATATTTGATATTTAAATATAATAAGTAACGAGTCTCAGATAGGGGCTAAAATAACCAAGCTCAAAGTTAATGTACAAAATTTTCGTCCTACACGACATTGTTCTGGTTATTTTTCGCACTTTCCTTTTTTCTGATCCACTCAAGAATACTGATAGATTTCATTTCCACCATCACGCTTTGTACCAGCCATCCCACTTCATTTCTCATCTCTCTCCCAACCATTTACCCACACATCAAGTTAAATGCCTCTACTGTCACTGGATTATTACAAATTGTTGACACCCAAAAATACCCAAGTTCACAAGGCACAATTCAGTAACCCAGAAGAAATGATTTATTAGAAGAGGTTTTGTGAATATGCCCAAATGTTGACACATAGAAGATCCAAGGTAGAAGCCCAACATGAAATACTTGAAACCTGCGACCCATTTCAGGTAATGTGAAGGAAGTTAGGTGATTGGGCAGTAATTAAGAGTTCGGAAATTGGGTGATAATTAAGACATTTGGACGATTGGGCGATTGCTAAGAAGATGAGCAACATGGTAATATGATAAACGCAAAAGCGACTAGGTGACCAAGTCAGATAGAATTAAAAAGATGATTCTGGGTACTCATCCTGTGATTCATTCGATCAATCATCAATAAGACTCGCGTAGTTGACGGTTAAGAGAAGTCATGGAAGTTAATTAGAGCAATGTAGTGGATGTCGTTACATGAGGAAGTGGGGGACAGTTATTCCAGGTTAGTTACAAATAGAGGCGGAAAATCAATAATTCAAGTATTAGCAGTTAAAGGCGATTTGTATAAATTGTAAAAACTTAAATGTATTAAGGAAAATCAATCAAACTCTCAAAACGAGACTATGTAATTTTCTTTATCTTTATTTTTCCTTGTCAAAATCTTAGTGTAATTCGTGTGCTTGTGCCCCTTGGAGGTGTTTTGTCTTCACCATAATCTTCATAAATAAAGCACCCCTCGTTGGGACTTTGTCTCAAGAGGTTGTCATTCCTTACACATTCACCTGATTCCACTTTAATTGTTAGCTAGGGAATCTGCGCGAAACAATTTGGCATGCCCAGTGGGACACTTTGGTGTATTTTTGAAGATACTAAGTGAATCATCATGCCTCACAAGAATTCCGACAAGGAACCAGCAAGCCACCATCTCCCGTCTATAATCGAAAGATATGGAGAGGAACAGAGTACTCCAGGGACAGAGGGAGAAAGTCAAAGTCGTTATGAGCCCATGACGGATCCAAATCCTTGAACCACGTGTACGCTATTTGGTGAACTCACTCAAGACGTGGTTGAACGGGTAAATTTACAATATGTCCATAGTATAGAAAAAAAAATCAGAGAGAAAGAGAACAATTTGACAATATGGCCAAACAACTAAGAATGTTACATGATAACATGAGTAAGTTAGTAGGCCAAGTTTGTCCCATGTTTTTCAGTCAACTTTTCCAAACATGGGGGTGGAGGGATGGTTAGTTTGGGTAATAATAATAGCATATCAAACTTTGGAGTAAACCCAAATATGTTAAACTTGGGGGGTAACCCAATTGCAAGAGACAATGTCCAAAATAATGGACAGAATACTCCATGTGTTAATGATGGGGGAATGCTCAAGTCAATAATAATAATTGCCCAAATAATGACAACTTCGCTACAAACCCATTGCCAAACTCTAGGCCTCAAGTGATAATGTTAGGGAAACAACACATAGGCGTTCCTTATGACCCCAACATCTTTTTGAGGGATCAAATCTCCGAAATAGTGCGAGATCAAATGGATGTTGGAATGCGTCCTTGTATTAGGCCGACTTACACGAAGTCATGCCCTGATTGGGTAGATCAAGCATATCTATGGCCTAGAGGCTACAAAGATCTAAAATTCTCATTGTTCGCTAGTTTAGGAGAAGTTTCTACCCTGATCATGTAGGGCGTTTACGTTGCAATGTGGTGAAGTAACTGAATACCATAAGATGAGACTATTCCCGAGTTCCTTAACAAGGATAGCTTTCTCGTGGTTCATTAACTTACTAGCAAGTTCAATACAGACGTGGCAACAGTTAGAACAATTGTTCCATGCTCAGTTTTACAAAACTGAATCTGAGGTAACTCTGGTTGATCTGGCTAATCTAACGTAACTGCCCAATGAATGTGCAGAAGGTTTTCTCCAAATGTTCAAAACAGCCAGGAGCAAATGTTTTGTACTTTTCTTGAAAAAGAATTCGTCAAAATCACTCAAAGTTGCTTGCATTTTGACCTTAAAAAGAAATTTCAGGATAGGGAATTCCCTGACCTTTTTCAGTTGAGTGCCAATGTGATAAGGTATGAACGTCTGTTAAGAGAGGAAGAATAAATGAAAAACTCTAGTAAAGAGACTTACTATAGGGACCCAAACTTTGATGTTCTTATCAAAGAGCGATGAACTTACTTTTTCACGACATGATAGGCAAGTTCATTGAAGTCTATGTAGATGGTATAGTGGTCAAATCACTAAAAGAAGAAGACCATTTTCAACAGATGAGACGTTCGTTCGAACGAATGAGACAATATAAGTTAAAGTTGAACCCTTTGAAATGTGCATTTGGTGTTAAAGCAGGGGATTTTCTTGGTTTTTTAGTGCACAAGAGAGGGATCGAACTTAATAAGAACAAAGTGAAGGCCATATTAGAGGCCAAACAGCCTAATAATAAAAAAGAGTTGCAACGATTTCTAGGCCAAGTGAACTTTTTTAAGGCATTTCATTTCTAATTGTGTAGGGTGAACGAAAGCTTTTTCGCCACTTTTAAAGCTGAAAAACCAAGACGACTTTTAAAGCTGAAGAACATCAAAAGGCTTTTAACTGTATGAAAAAGTACTTGTCAAGCCCAGCTATGCTTGTGTCACCTATCCAAGGAAAGCCACTGAAAATATATATATCAGTTCAACAAGAATCCATAGCCAGAATGGTTGCACAAGAGGACCAATTTGGTGGAGAAAGGGCAATTTACTATTTAAGTAGACAGTTAACAAAATGTGAATGTAATTATTCGACTATCGAAAAACTTTTTCTTGCTTTACACTTCACATGTATGAAACTAAGGGCCTATTTACGGCATGTAACTATTTATTTAATTTCTAAAGTAAATTTAGTCAAATATATGTTTTCTCGCCCTGTTTCACATCATAGGATTGGCCTTTGGAATTTGGCGCTTTCTGAATTTGAAATAAAATATGTACCCTAAAAGGCAGTTAAGAATCAAGGGTTGGCTAATTTTTTGGCCGATCATCCATGCTTAGATGTGCCTACGAAAATCGAGTTGGAAGTTGCTTCATTCGAACTAAAACCATGTGTGTTATATTTTGATGGATCAAAAACTTGTAAAGGTGTCGGGGTAGGAGTAGTTTTGAATCTTTTGATCAACCCATTGGGGGTATGCTATAAATTTGCTTTCACCTTAGAAAGGATATGTACTAACAATCAAGCAGAATATAAGGTGAAGAATGTAATTATCAGAGGCAATTCTCAATTGGTAATTTACCAATTGATTGGTGATTTTAAGTGCTAAAGCGAATCTGTAATAAGTCAATTTAAGATCGCCCAAGAACTATTGGACGAGTTTGACCAGATGGAGCTCCAATATGTAAACATAATATATAATGATATGACAAATGAATTAGCCCAAATGGCCTCAGGATATTCAAAAGTAATAAATCCAATGACCATGTGTGAGTATGGAATAATACCACCAGTTGTACAACAAAGGATGAAGAAGGTTAACATCCATTGTATACAAAATGGAGATGCGATAGATTGGAGAGAAGAAATAAGAAGGTTCTTGAAAGAGCTTGATAAAAGGAGCAATAAGAAGTTTAAGTTACACGCATTCAATTATATATTAATAGATGAAGAAATATACAAGAAACGCTCAGATTGTGTGCTATTGAAATGTGTAAGTTTGGGTGAGGCCAAAACCATCATCGTAGAAGTCCACGAAGGAATATGTGGAGCCCACCAAGCTGGCCAAAAGATGAGATGGTTAATCATTAGGAATGGGTACTTTTGCCCCAAACTGGGAGAATCACGTGTTCAATATGCAAAAATTTTCCTAGCATGTCAAAAACATGGACCGATCCAAAGAGTGCCAGCAAGGGAAATGGTACCTATTATTAAGCCTTGGCCGTTTAAAGGTTGGGTGATTGACCTGATAGGAAAGATTTATCCTCCATCGTCCAAGCAACACACCTTCATAATAGTTGCGATAGATTTTGTCACTAAATGGGTGGAGGCAATACCCTTAAAAGAGATCTTTCAAAAAAGCATCATAGAATTTGTTCGAGATCATATTATCTATAGGTTCGGGATACCACAGACCTTAATGGTAGATCATGGAACCTCTTTGAATGGAGATCAAGTGAAGGAGTTTTTGAGCAAATTTGGAGTCAAGTTAGTTAACTCAACACCTTATTATGCTCAATCTAATGGACATGCCTAGTCTTCCAATAAGATTCTAAAGAATATTATACGAAAGACGGTAAGAGAAAATGCAAAAAATTGGCACGAATATTTAAATAAGGCCTTGTGGGCTTACAGAACATCTCCACGTTCAAGCACGAGGATAACTTATGGACAAAAAGCAGTGCTACCTAGGGAGATTAATGTGCAGTCCATTAGAGTGGGTTTGCAACACAATTTTGGTGATGGCATTTATGTAGAATCAATGGTCCAAAATTTATTACACTTGGACGAATTAAAATTGGACATCCTAGACAGATTGCAAGTCCAAAAGCGAAAAATGGATAAGTATTATAATAACAAAGTTATAGCCAAATTATTTAGTGTGGGAAATTTAGCTTGGAAAACTATACTCCCTTTGGGTAGCAAAGATCCAAAATATAAAAAATGGTCGCCCAACTGAGAAGGACCATATAGGGTGAACAGTGTGTTCCCCAACGGAGCTTATCATTTGGAGGATTTAGATAATAAGAAACATGTGAGATCTATTAGTGGTAAGTATTTGAAGAAATATGTTCCTCCCGTATGGGAGAGCAAAAGAATATAGAAAAGTACTATGCCTAAAAGAGAATAAAGGTGTCGCGATTGCCATAATAATTGGAACAGATGTGAACGATTGCATTTGACACAAAAAGAAAAGAAAAAAACTTTAGTATGAAATTTGTTTATTACTATCAGGTGTCCATACAACTTAGGGTTACAACTTAAGGGATGCAAATACAACAATTTTGCTGGCCGCAATTGGAAGCAGGCTACTATTATTCTCCTACCAACTACCGCGAAGGAAGTAAGCCAGTCTTCATCGGGGCAACTTGTGAGGATTCCATCATCGCCTTCCTAAATGCATCGCTGCAAAGGCAAGTGTTGGAAACAATCCCAAAAGGCAAATAGCCGAAGAAGCACTCTCAGCAGGCGAATCCATCACACCCAGAATTTCGCCAGAGATCATAAATGGAAGGGGCACTGGAAGGACATTTATTGGCCAAGAGACAAGAAATGGCCAGTGAAATGCTCTGGATAAGCCATCCTTGCCATTCTTCTACATTTATGATCCTTGAAAGGGATCACAAGGGGAAGAATCGCTAGAAGGATCTCCTTCGGCCAAAAAGTCTTTTCCTAAATCTCCCATATCGAAGGTAGAGATAAGGCAGACAGCAAAATTAGAAGAAGGTCAAACAGTTCGTTTCTGGAAAGAAGAGGAACAGTTGGTCTTCTGGCCAGAGAGGATCACTCATACACATTACAAATGATGATAGTGTATAAGATTGAAGAACAGGAGATGGGAGATAGGAGTATGCAATAGAATCTGCAACTTTATAGGAAGACAGAAGGCGAAAAGGAGGAATACAAATGGTCAGGTACAAGCGTAATAGGCGTAGCTGTCTAAATATTGGAAAATGGAGAAGTTTGAATGATAAAATGAACACGTTGGAATATGGCATAAAATTAATAAATTGATATTAATTCTGCCATATTGGGGGTAATTGTTGACATCCAAAAATACCCAAGTTCACAAGGTCCAATTCAGTAACCCAAAAGAAGTGATTTATTAGAAGAGGTTTTGTGAATATGCCCAAATGTTGACACGTAGAAGACCCAAGGTTGAAGCCCAACATGAAATACTTGAAACCTGGGCCCATTTCAGGTAATGTGAAGGAAGTTGGGCAATTGGGAAGTAATTAAGAGTTGGGCGATTGGGCGATAATTAAGACATTTGGACGATTGGGAGATTGCTAAGAAGATAAACGACAGCGTGATATGACAAATGCAAGGGCGACTGGACGATCAGGTCAAATAGAATTAAAGAGATGATTTTGGGTACTCATCTTGTGATTCATTCGGTCAATCATCAATAAGACCCGCATAGTTGACAGTTAAGAGAAGTCATGGAAGTTAATTGGAGCAATGTAGTGGACGTCAGTTACATGAGGAAGTGGGGGACAGTTATTCCAGGTAAGTTACAAATGGAGGTGGCAAATCAATAATTCAAATATTAGCAGTTAAAGTCGATTTATATATATTGTAAAAACTTAGATGTATTAAGGAATCAAACTCTAAAAATGAGACTATATAATTTTCTTTATCTTTACTTTCCCTTGTCAAAATCTTAGTATAATTCGTGTGCTTACGCCCCTTGGATGTGTTTTGTCTTCACTGTAATCTTCATAAATAAAGCACCCCTCATTGGGACGTTATCTCGAGAGGTTTTCGTTTCTTACACATTCTTCTAATTCCACTTTAATTGTTAGTGAGGGAACCTGCGTGAAACACAAATGCTCTCCAAATGCCATAAAACTTTAAATTGTTTGTGGTATGCCATTGAACTTCGAAGTTTAAACTTTCATTGTCACCATAGTATTTCTAAGGTACCCAAAATGCCATTGAACTTTAAATATCATTCGGTGTGCCACTGTACTATTTAAAATGTGCCCCATTTGCCATCATTTTCAAACTGTTTTATTAATTATTATTATTTTGTTTGATTCATGTAAAATGATTTATTAATACATTTTTTTTATTTAAAAAATAATTTTCTCTTCATTATAGGAATATTAATGACTTTTAAAAATATATTTATATGAAATCTTTCAATGTTTTTTTTTTTTTTTTTTTTTTTTTTTTTTTTTTTTTTTTTTTTTTACAGAAACGTGTTGCCCGTATTAATCGAGAAAAAAATTTAAATCCATTTACAATAATGAAATTGAGACAACATATATAATGAGTTCTTTTTTATATAAAAGTTTATGTGTAAAAATTATATAAATCCATTAACAAAATGGATTTATTCATAATTTTTCATTTTTTGATTTAAGAAATAAATTTCTCTTCATTCTAAGAATATTCATGACATATAAAAATATATTTGTGTAGATTCTTTTAATAATTATTTTTTATAGAAAATTGTAATGTTCAGATTAATCGAGCATTGTTTCAGATAATAAATCAATTTACAATGATGTTTAGAATTATATTTGAATTACTTTTTTGATCAAATAAGAAATGTAATAAATTCATTTACGATAATGTCCAAAAGATTAACTCTAATTATTTTTATTGTAAATAATTTTCTTTTTCATAAAAAATTATTGATAGAAGAAATCATTTTTCAAGAATAAATGCTAGATTAATATGGACAACCATGTTTCTCTAAAAAATAAAAAATAAAAAAACCACATAAACATATTTTTATCCATCATTAATATTCGTACAATGAAGAGAAGATTATTTTTTGAATAAAAAAATGAATAAATCCATTTACAATAATCAAACAAACAAAAAAAAATTAATAAAACTATTTAAACGTTTTTGAAGAGAATGGCAAATGAGACACTCTTTTAATAGTTCAATAGCACACAATATTTCATTTAAAGTTTAATGGCATTTGAGAAACCTTTAAAATAATACGGTGATAATGAGAGTTTTAATTTTGAAGTTCAACTAGTATCATACTCGTGCATTGCATGGACATATTTTATTTTCAAATAAATTTTAAAAAACCAAGGAAATTTTAACAACAAACAAGAATTATTGTATTATCAAAGTTGATACCAATATAAAGATAATAAATTTTCAAAAACAGTTGGCGATATAGAAATATTAAAAAATTCAAAAAAAAAAACAATTACGTACTGTAGTATAAAACACTTGTTCTAAACGTCACTAACTAATAATACAAATCTTAGTTTAAATTAATTGATATTTTAATTAAAAATTGCTTGTCAATTTGAACATACATACTATTAAAGGTTGAGGGTAAGTTCTTACCTTGATGTCCATAAGTACTAATTTCAAACTTGGGGAAGTTTTAAGTGATTCTTCACTAACACAGTTCATTTCCGGGCGAGAAGAACCTTTAAAATCCATTCACATCTTCTTTTGTGGATGTCAACCATCATTAGGATTTGATTAATTTTATTTATTAATGTATTGCTTACATATATTTTAAATGTATATATTAATTAATATTTTTTCATTTTCATTACACTTGTTCTAAACGTCACTAACTAATAATATGAATCTTATTTTAAATTTATTGATATTTTAATTAAAAATTGCTTGTCAATTTGAACAAACACACTATTAAGGGTTGATGGTAAGTTCTTACCTCGATGTCTATAAGTACCAATTCCAAACTTGGGGAAGTTTTAAGTGATTGTCCACTGGAACGGTTCATTTAGGGGCGAGAAGAACCTTTAAAATCCAATCAGATCTTCTTTTGTGGATGTCCTTTAGAAGGGTTGCTACGGAAACCATCATTAGGATTCGATTAATTTTATTTTTTAATGTATTACTTACATATATTTAAAACATATATATTAATTAATATTTTTTATTTTTTGTCATTTTTTAAAATGTGCCAATTTCTTGTCAAAATTAAAGAAATGATTAAATATTACTTAATTTATGCATCAGTAAAAAAAATAAAAAATAAAAGTTGATATCAACAAATTAATGATTCTTGTAATATTCACATTGAAGAACACACTCATTTAATTGACATATTAGTAAAACTTCAATGATTTTATTTATTTATTTTCAAACTATATTAATCCAATTTTTGTCAATTCTAACGAAACATATTTAATAGAATAAATTTATTTCAACTCTTATTTGAATAAATATATTTTATCACAAAAATAATATCTTTGTTTGTAAACAAAAACATAGTCGAAGGAGGCTTAAATTATTAAAAATAGCTAATAATAAATAAATAATTTCAAGAAAATATAATTTATAATATTTAGGATAATAAATAATTTTTTTAATAAGGATAATAAATAATTTTAATTGTTAAAGATTAAAACATAATTTTAATACCGATAGTTACACATGATTTTTTTAGAATACAGTCCAACATGGGAGAGTTATTATCCGTGACTCTTGTTAATGGTCATTGACATACTATGCAATCAAAGGAAATTTTTGACAACAATGCAAAAAACCAAGTTCTAGTTAGCATGTATTCAGTAAACTACAAAAAGGTTTATAAACATTATCATAAACCAAACAATTTCTCAAATCACTTTTTAATTACACACATTTTCTCTCTCCAAATTTCAATCACTATTTTTTGTCTCAAAATCATAAATAAACCAGTTTATAAATTAAACAGTGATACAAAACGGATGCTTCATTTAATTTCGAAGGCAATATATTTTAACTTTTGATTAAGTTACTTTATTAATGTATTGCTAACATATATTTCACTTAATATATATATAAAGAATGATTGAACTTTATTTAGCATCCGTTTGGTAAACCAAATAAACTGGTCTATAAATCAGTTTATAAACTATATAATTACCCAAAAAATAAATAAACAAATTTATAAATCAAACAATGTTACCCAAAAGTCTATGCATTGGTAATAAAGAATTGATATCAACAAATTAATGATTCTTATAATATGCACATTGAAGAACATACCCATTTTTAATTGACATATTAGGAAGTAAAAGTTGAATGATTTTATTTATTTATTTTCAAACTATATTAATCACAATAATTATAAACGTGTTTTTAATCTTAATAATTATAATAATTTTTTTTTCTAAATTTCTTTTATAAATAATAATCGTAAATGTATTTTTAATTTTAATCCAACAAATATTTATAGGGTCTTAGAGCCTTCTTACAACAACTTTTTTTCTCCAGTGGCAATTATCCTTTGTTTATTTTTGGCACAACTAGTATTTTTCCCGTGCGATGCACGAAAATTATTCAAAAATATCAATTTCAATAAGTATTTGTAAAACTTTAATACTCATACATAATTAAAAAAAATTCAAAATGTATGAAAAATGATATTATATCACAATAACTATTAAAATTTATTAAATAATTTAACTAATTCAAATTATAATAATTTCTTTGAATAACAAGTCAATTTATATATTTAAGTAATACATGTCTGTTAATTTCAATAACTTTTAGAAGCTATTATAATTTCAAAGAAAATGTAAATTTAGTAGTTTATTTAATGGTATATCATATTTGATGTAATATTATGATACAATATTAATTTCGTGGAAGGCGAAATATATTAGTTTGTTTGTACATTATTTTTTGTTGAGCAAGTTGAACGTGAACTTGAGACCTAAGGTTATAAAAAAAAAAAAAAAAAAGCAAGAATATTCGAACTGTTAGAAAATAAAATATATAACATTGTCTAGTTTTAATTTTTTTAAAAAAATAATAATAATTCAAGCATTTCCTTCAAAACATGAAGTATTTTCAAAAAAATCAATTAAGACTCCGGTTGGATGCTGAAATAAATGAAATTTGATTTACAATATGTATTATTTTGATTTTATAGGTAAAGTGTGTGGCTAAAAATTGGAGAGAGAAAATGTATGAGTTTAAAAGTGGTTTGGAAAATTGTATTCATTATAATTTGAAATTTTAAATTTTATTGAACGAAGCCTAAAACAATCAATTGCATTTAAATAATTAAATTCAAATTTTCAATTATATTAATTTTTTTTATAGATTATCACAAACAAATTGGTAAAATTTTATTACTAAAAATGGTATTTTTCCCTTCAGTACAGACAATTGTCACCTTCCAGAGTTGTTGGATTATGATTGTCAAATTAATAAGGATCGTAAACCCAGTACATTCATTATAAAGAAAATGAAAAAAAAAAAATAATAAGGATCATTTGGTGTTTTTTTTTTTCTATTTTTATAGGAAAAAAAGAGGAATTGGAAATTTCGTGGGATCATGGAATTGGAAATCCGAGGGTCATGGTCGGATTTGTTGAGGAATCTTGCCTTCATATTTATGGTTTAAAATCAATCAAAATCCTTACAATTTCATTCATATTAGAAAACCATTGAAATCCATAGATTTTTTAGGACATCGACACCTTGTGGAATTAATAAAAATTCATATTGAGGACTTTGAATTTTGATAGATTCTATAAAATTCCAAATTGAGGATATGTGGAAAGTTATGAAATTCTAAAACTAATTTTCTACCACATTTTACCAATAAAATAATGTAAAAATAAACTAAAAAAATTCTCTACTTTCAACCATACATTCTGAAGAAAAAAAATTACTATTTCAAACCTTGTTATTTGAAATAATGTGTCTTGTTATTATTAGCCCCCTTATTTGAGATTCGTCATTTCAAATAATATGGTTTATAAATTTTTTATAGAATTTATAGTAAATGATATTTTGAAAAATGAATATCAAGACAAAATAGACATTACATAAATTAGATAAATAAAATCTTATGTTTTTTAATGCAATTATTACAATTTATAAATCAATCTATAAATAACATAATTTCTTAAAATATTTTTTAACCACACACATTTTCTCTCCACTTATTCGAAACATCATTATTTTTTTAAAACTCATTTTATGCCACGTTTGACCAATAAAATAATTTTAAAAAAAACTAAAAAAATTTACACTTTCAAACCTCATTATTTGAAATAATTTGTCGTGTCCTGTTTGAGGCCCATCATTTCAAATAACATGATTTGAAAAATTTCTGTAAAATGTGTAGTAGATGATATTTTGAAAAATGAATATCAAGATGAAATAGAAATTGCATAAATTAGATAAATATAAGATTTTGTTTTTAATGCAATCATTACAATTTATAAACAACATAATTTCTCAAACTATTTTTTAACAACACACATTTTCTCACCACTTTTATTCACACGTTTTTTCTACAATTGTTCAAAACATCATTTTGTTTTCAAAACTCATTTTCTGCCAAATTTTACCAATAAAATAATCAACACACGAACTTCTAATCTTACATTCTGAAAAATTCACTATTTCAAACCTCATTATTTAAAATAATTTGTCGTGTTATTATTAGCCCCCTGTTTGAGACCCATTTATTTTTAATTAATGTGATTTGTAAAATTTTTGTAGAATGTGTGATCGAAACTAAATACTTATACGTGTATTAAAAATTATTATGAAAAAATAAAAGATAAGAATGACACATAACAAAAGACAAAATTATAAAAATATAGATAGCAAGACAAAAAAAAAAAAAGTTAAAAAGAAAAATAAATGATAAGGCAAAAATAAAAATAAAAATGGTACGTAGCAGCTGACACCATTAAATTACTTTCAAAGCAATAAACAACATAATTTCTTAAACTACTTCTTAAACATATACATTTTCTCTCCACTTATTCAAAACATCATTTTGTTTCAAAACTCATTTTCTTGCACATTTTACCAATAAAATAATACACAAATAAACTAAATTTTTTTCTACTTTGAACCTTAGATTCTTATAAAAAAAATAAAAATACTATTTCAAACTTCATTATTTGAAATAATGTATCTTGTACTGTTTGAGGGTCGTCATGTCAAATAACGTGGTTTGTAAAAATTTTGTAGAACGTGTAGTAAATGATATTTTGAAAAATGAATATCAAGATGAAATAGAAATTGCATAAATTAGATAAATATAAGCTTTTGTGTTTAATGCAATCATTACAATTTATAAATCAATTTATAAACAACATAATTTCTTAAATTAATTTTTAACCACACAAATTTTCTTTCCACTTTTAATCATACGTTTTCTTTACACTTATTCAAAACATCATTTTGTTTTCAAAACTCATTTTCTGCCAAATTTTACCATAAAATAATCTACACATGAACTAAAAAAAAAAAAAATCTACTTCTAACCTTACATTCTGAAAAATTTACTATTTCAAACTTCATTATTTAAAATAATGTGTCGTGTTATTATTAACCCCCTGTTTGAGACCCGTTATTTTTAATAATGTGATTTGTAAAATTTTTGTAGAATGTGTGATCGAAACTTAATACTTATATGTATTAAAAATTATTATGACAAAATAAAAGATAAGAATGACACATTACAAAAGATCAGATTATAAAAATATATATAACAAGACAAAAATTAAAAAGATAAATAAATGAAATGAAAGAATAAGCATGTGTTTAGTAAAAGTCAAAAAATGGTTATAAACATGTTTATAAATCACATAATTTCCTAAACCATTTTTTAACCACACACATTTTTTCTTTCCAAATTTCAACTACTATTTTTTATCTCAAAAAATTATAAATAAGCCAATTTATAAATCTAATATATTACCAAAAGGAGGCTTATGGTGCCCCAAAAAAAAATTAAAATTAAAATTGTGTCAACCGCTTCTTTAATTAATTGCATCAAAGAAATTAATGAACCCGAATAACGTATTTTATTAAAAAAAAAGTAAGGAAGCTGGGCGGGAAAAATAATAATAAAAATTGGTCAACACTTCACTTTCAAATATAATATAGAAGTATCCTTTAATTAATTGCTTCAAAGCAATTAATTGTCACTTTTTTATATTAATTTATAAAAGTAGCTGAGTCAACTTGGGTCAATTATACAATTTCCCCCCCAAAATTTAGGTACTCTACACATTGAATTTTTTTCCCTTTTTTATGTTGATGGGTCTTTTCCAAAGCTTTTTTTATTGGCCTGCTGTAGCTAATGTGTTACACTAATCTTCTAATCCTGCCCAATAATCTGGCTCAAGATTCAATTTTTAAAATTTTTTTCTTGCTGTTATTTTCAAAATCTGTTTGTTTCTATCATAATTAAATTTTTATAATTAAATCTGTTTGTTTCTATCATAATTAAATAGTAATTATTGATTTTCGTTTTTCGTTTTTCTAATGATTTTAACATTTTCGAAATTTAATTCTAAACCCCATTTAAAGTTCACTCATTTATACAAACATATAGTACAAACTGTTTCACAACAATAATGTTCAAACCATTGTTTTAATTTACTTGAGTTTAATATTTTAATTAAAAACTATTTTATGTATGATGATAGGATATGAGAACTTCATTTATGCCTTCCTGTGTTATTATTATATATATTTTATGTATAATAATATAATTAATTATATTATCTATATCTATATTCTATATATAATAATATATATAAAAGTAGTTAAGTTAACTTGGGTCAATTATACAGTTTCCTTCCAAAACTTAGGTACTCTATATATATTGAATTTTTTTTTCCCTTTTTTATGTTGATGGGTCTTTTCCAAAGTTTTTTTTATTGGTCTGTTGTAGTTAATGTGTTCACAATAATCTGCCTCAAGATCCGATTTTCTTTAATTTTTTTCTTGCTGTTATTTTCAAAATCTGTTTGTTTCTATTATAATTAAATTTTTATAATTAAATCTGTTTGTTTCTATCATAATTAAATAGTAATTATTGATTTTCGTTTTTCGTATAGTTTTAACATTTTCGAAATTTAATTTTAAACCCCATTTAAAGTTCACTCATTTATACAAACATATAGTACTAATGGTTTCACAACAATAATGTCAAACCATTGTTTTAATTTACGTGAGTTTAGTATTTTTAATTAAAAACTATTTTATGTATGAAGATAGGATATAAGAACTTCATTTATGCCTTCATGTGTTATTATTATATAGATTTTATGTATAGTAATATAATTAATTATATTATCTATATCTATATTCTATAAATATATAAAATTAGCTGAGTCAATTTGGGTCAATTATACAGTTTCTTGCCAAAACTTAGGTACTCTACTACATATATTGAATTTTTTCCCCTTTTTTATGTTGATGGGTCTTTTCCAAAGCTTTTTTATTGATATGTTGTAGTTAATGTATCACACTAATCTTCTAATCTTTCCCAATAATCTGCCTCAAGATCCAATTTTCTTTAATTTCTTTCTTGCTGTTATTTTCAAAATCTGTTTGTTTCTATCGCAATTAAGTTTTTATAATAAAAGCTGTTTGTTTCTATCATAATTAAATAGTAATTATTGATTTTCGTTTTTCTAATGGTTTTAACATTTTCGAAATTTAATTGTAAACCCCATTTAAAGTTCACTCATTTATACAAACATATAGTACTAACTATTTCACAACAATAATGTTCAAACCATTGTTTTAATTTACTTGAGTTTAATATTTTAATTAAAAACTATTTTATGTATGAAGATATGATATGAGAACTTCATTTATGACTTCCTTTGCTATTATTATATAGATTTTATGTATAATAATATAATTAATTATATTATTACAATAAGTTTAACTATTTGTGTTTTGAAACTTCATTTATATATGTTCTTATAATTATGGTTATGGTTGATATAACCATAATCCTATTTCTAAGTGGAATTATGCAATTCATATAAGCAGTATAAAAACAAAATCCAAAGAAATAGTACTTTCAATTACATCATGCGTTTTTTTTCTCAAATATTAAACTTATTTGGGCACATAACATTTTAATGGGTAGTTTTATATACCAAAAAAAAAAGAAGAAGAAGAGCTTTGCAGGGGTGGATTAGCTCTCTCAGTTTTAAAATTATTGTGATATTTTATTGGTCTCAAATCTTATGGATGAATAATTTCGGTTAGAAATACAAAACCAATTTCGAATTTTCATTTACATTTATATCGAAGATTTAATTAAGTTGTACTAAATTTTGTTTTAAATAATCATATTTTCAAGTTATTTGTTACATATACATAATAACCTTCTTTTCTATATCAAATTATTTATCAAAGTAATTTTATTTACAATTACATTTAATTATTATTTTTATTCCAGAAAGTCTCATATCACATTTTTTACATTAACGGTTAACAGATTTATTTATATTGTTTTGAAATTATATAGTTATTAATGGTTCTTTTTTTTTCATAATTGTTAAGTCTAAATTTTAAAAAATAATTAACTATGACATGATTTTAATTGTTATATTTTAATTTAATATTTATGATTCTTAAATTTCTACAATAATAAGTGAATTATCTCCCGATTTACTTAACTGAAAATTGAGATGATCAATGCTATATTATAATTTTCATAAAAAAAAATAATTACGTTGTATAAATATTGCAAAAACCTATAATACATGAATTTGATGCATCTTTGTCAATCTCAAAATTTTAGTTTTTTTTTTCTTTTTTTATGATTATCGAATTTGTTTCTTATACCTATTGTCTTGGATGATGATTATGAATTGTAGGAGCAAGAATTATTTCCAAATGATTGTGAATTTGAACAAATTAATCTTTGACTTAATTTTGATTTGTTGACAGTAAAAAGTGTGTTGCGTTTTTTTAATTGAACGTTTGCCTTTATTTTTATTTTTTTATTTTTTTAAAAACAATTTGGCTGATTGGTGGTTTGAAATCGTGGTTTTGAAAATTGAAACATAAACCAAATCGTTTAAGGCGGTTTTGAATTTTTCCAAGCCGAACCAAACCAAACCATTTGTTGTTGTTTAATTCGATTTCGCGGTTTATTTATTCACCCTTACTTTGTTGTATACAAGAGAAAGTGAAGATTCCTCTTATGGAAGATCATCATCTTATTTTTGAAAATTTTGTTATATGGTAGGGACGACAGGATTAAGAATTTCGTTGAGAACATTCGGACATATAATATGATATTTTCGTTCACTTCTATGGGGGGATTAGATAATGGGCTAAATGATGCCCTCCTGTCTTCAGATTACATGGCAAAAATTGTCATAAGATTGGGAGTCTGTTGCCGATGATGGGTCAGCTCTACAAGTTGCTCGCTTTACATTGTTCACAATGTGAAGAGCTTGAAAGCAGTAAAAGGGTCATGGGGTACGTATTATGTATTTATTGCTTTTATATTTATATTTTTTACGGATAATTTTGTTGTTATAGTTTGAAATTTAGTTTATATCTTTTAATGTCCCTTGATAGGAGTAAATCATGCGTTTCAATATTGCATGATTGTATAATTTCTTTATTTGAAAAATATGCTAGACAAATACAACAAATTGTTAAGGAAATTTAAGTTGGTTTGAGAAAAGATGATTGGGGAAAATATTTCAAATGTAATACTTATACTTATTGGTTGGTGGGCGACCGGTGATAGCCAATATGATTTTCATATTGTCGATGAAATTTCCAAATTGATTGTCGGTGGATTTAGATACACGACTTGGCCATAGGGATATCGTTATTACGCCACATGGTGGACCGTTGCATCGGATAAGTGAAGGACACAAGTTCTTTCTATGAAATATTGATCATACACAGGGATTGTGCAATGGAACAAGGTTGATAGTTACAAAACTTGGCGATCATGTTCTATAAGATCAAATTCTTTCTAAGATCAATGCAGGACACAAGTTCTTTATTCCAATGATATCGTTGAGTCCTTATGATTCTAGAAAACCTATTAGATTTCAAAGAAGACAATTTCCATTGATGGCGTCCTATGTCATTACTATCAATAAGAGTCAGGGACAATTATGTTCGCATGTGGGACTTTTTCTTAAACAGCTGGTGTTTACACATGGACAACTTTATGTTGTGATTTCTAGGGTGACAAATCGTTCAGGATTAAAGTTATTGATTTGTGATAAAATTAATAAACAATGTTATGTACAAAGAAGTATTCCAGAATTTGTAATTATATGAAATCAATAAATGATGATATCTCTTATTTACAAAATTTATTTATTTTATCTAAATGATTCATCTAATTTCACATTGAATTATTTTTATCTAGACGTTTTTTTTCGTGCATCGCACAGGTGATTCACTACTGTATTTAAAAAAAAAAAGGAAGCTGGGCGGGAAAAACAATAAAAAATTGGTCAAGTTTTTCACTTTCAAATATGATATAGATGCAATCTGCACAGCAAGATGAGACTCTTTGAGATGTAAATAGTAGTAGTAAATATCACAAGCAACAAGACAATAGTCATAATTATATGATGGGTCCCACATTATTATTGTTGGCATTTCGGGAGAGATTTCTGGAGGATTCTTGGGCGGTGGCGGCTATCTTCATTTAATATTAAATTAAACTAGCATTTCTTCCTTGCGACGCACGAAAACTATTTAAAAATATTAATTTCGATAAGTATTTATAAAACTTTAATACTTATATATAATAATTAACACAAATTCAAAATGCATGAAAATAATATTATATTAAAATAACCATTAAATTTTAATAAATAATATAACTAATTCAATTTATAATAGCTTTTTTGAATAGTAAGTCAATTTATATATTTTATGAGCTATTATTAATTTTAAAGAAAATATATTTTTAGTAATTTATTTTAAGGGTATATCATGGAGGGGTGAACGCGATCCAATTTGGGTGGATTGTGACATATTTTCAAGCCAAACTATTTTAGGCAGTTTGATTCGATTTTAATCTATGTTTTACCTATCTACATAATATAACAAATTTTAGATATCAAATTAATTCGTATTTCTTAATATATAAAACTAAAATAAGTTAATATAAATTAATATATTAACATTCATTGATTTTTTGTTTATCTTGTTACCCTTGCAAGTGATAAGTTGATAACATAGCATTAAATGTACCAGTCACATATACATATATATCTAATTGTGATTGATTATCATTCATAAAGCACATTATATTATTAAGAATTTCTCTTTTGATGTCAATCTCACTGAGGCTATAAATACATGTCGCTTCCACGCAGTAAGAGATGAGCTTAAACAATTGATTGGCTTCTGATCGATGAATTAAAATTTTGGCCTACTGGAATGGAGCTTTTTTGGGGTTGGTTATATAAAGTTTCAAGTATAATATGAAGTTGAGAAACCTGATTTTATTTTTTGATTACGTTTTTTTTCTTCTTATCAATGATTTTTGAATATCTTCCTAACGTAGGTTATTTGAGGTTATAGTAAATGGGATTGAGCAACTTTGGTTGAGTGGTTTGTGGATTTCCTTGTATGAGATTGGTCATCATACTGATTCATAAAAATCATTAGTCAGTAAGAAAATAGTAAAGATGTCGTAACTAATTCGTCTCTTGATCTGATAATAGAACTTTTTTCTCAAACTATAGGGGTCATCATCGATGTATCAATTATTCCTAAAAATGTCCTTATTAAGGAAATGAGTTTTCAAAAACTCTCATCTTTCTTAGGTTGCATCATTCATCACTTATGGAAGTCAAGTAGGAAGGGCATTTGTGATTTCGAAGGCTTACAAAATTTTGTGAAAATCTTGTATCGGGAGATTAAGTTTGCTAAACAATCAATTGGGATTTCATAGGAAATTTACATTAGATGACTACTGAAATTTATTCCTACGTAAAGAATAAACAAAATCTCCAACTTCAAACACTAGCGATTTTTTTCTGAGATCATCACAATACAATGAAAACAAGAAAATATATAAATGATAATTTTATTTTATTAGTTAAATTTGACTCTTTTTTTTGTGGAAAGTAAATTCAAATTAATAAAATTAATTTTTTAATTAAAAAATAAAAGCGGTTTGGTTCGATTTATTGCGATTTTTGAAAATAAAAACTTAAACCAAACCATTTTGAAATGTTTTGTTTCGGTTTGAGGAAAATAAAACCATGGGTCCATGCGATTTCAAACCAAGGAGTTAAGTTTGGTTTGCAATTTCGCGATTTTTTTGTGCAGCCATAATATCATGTTTGATGTAATATTATGGTACAATATTAATTTTGTAGAAGACATCAATATATTTCTCACGATTTTTGCATTTTCCTCTCGGATTTAAGTTTTCCCAACTTTCATTAAAAAATGTCATTCACAATAATTATAAATGCGTGTTTAACTTAAACCAACGAATACTTGTATTTAACCAATAAATTATATTTTTTTACTTATAAAGGCTCTGTTCGGCTCCATTTAAATGTAATGTAAATTGTTTTGTTGGTTTATTTGTGTTTTCTAGGTAAGATGAATAGTTAAAAATTGTTGAGAGAAAATATGGATGGTTAAAAAGTGGTATGAAAAATTGTGTAAATTAAATTTTTGATTTTTTTTTTTTTTTGTCTTCTAGCCAAATTAAAGGGCGCCGCCGAATGGACCCAAAATCAAATAGTCAAAAATAATAATTACGTAAATCTAGCAATTATCATGATATGACACATGCAATGTTGGAGTTATTAGAAAATAATACTGAAAATCGTATATCGCATAAATCAATTTATAAACAACATAATTTCTTAAACTACTTTTTAATCACATAGATTTTCTCTCCACTTATTCAAAACATCATTTTTTTAAAAAACTAATTTTTTGCCACATCTTACCAATAAAATAATCTACAAATAAACTAAAAAAATTCTCTACTTTTAACTTATATTTTTAAAAAATTTACTATTTCAAACCTCATTATTTGAAATAATGAGTCGTTTTATTATTAGACCCTTGTTTGAGACCAGTCACTTCAAATAATATGGTTTGTAAAATTTTTGTAGAATGTATTGTAAAAGATATTTTGAATGGTGAATATTAAGATGAAATAAACATTACATAAATTAGATAAATATAAGCTTTTATTTTTAATGCAATCATTACAATTTATAAATCAATTTATAAACAACATAATTTCTCAAACTACTTTTTAATCACACACATTTTCTCTCCACTTTTTAATCAAACGTTTTCTCTACACTTATTGAAAACATCATTTTTTTCAAAACTTATTTTCTACTACATTTTACCAATAAAATAATCTGTATATAAACTAAAAATAAATAAAAAATCTCTACTTTTAATCTTACATTCTGAAAAATTTGCTATTTCAAACCTCATTATTTAAAATAATGTGTCGTGTTATTATTAACCCCTGTTTGAGACCTGTTATTTTCAATAATGTGATAGAAACTTAATACTTATACGTATATTAAAAATTATTACGACAAAATAAAAGATAAGAATAACACATTACAAAAGACCAAATTACAAAAGAAAAAAAAGTTAATAAAAAAAATAAATGAAATGAAAGAATAAAGCAAAAAAAAAATGTTGTTATTAGCCCCATATTTTATATTTGTCATTTCAAATAACATGATTTGTAAAATTTTTGTAGAAAGAGTGGTAAATGATATTTTGAATAATGAATATCTATACTTATCGAAAACAACTTTTTTCTTTTCAAAACTCATTTCCTGGCACATTTTACCAATAAAATAATCCACATATAAATTTTTAAAAAAAAATTCTCTAATTTTAAACTTATATTCCGAAAAATTTAATATTTCAAACTTCATTATTTAAAATAATGCGTCTTGTTATTATTAGTCCATTGTTTGAGACCCATTATTTTAAATAATGTGATTTCTAAAAATTTTATAAAATGTGTGATAGGAACTTAATACTTATACGTGTATTAAAAAATATTATGACAAATAAAATATAAAAATAATACATTACAAAAGACCAAATTACAAAAATATACTTTGCAAGAAAAAAGTTAAAAAAAAAAATAAATGAAATGAAAGAATAAGGCAAAGAAAAAAAAAGGCTGACACAAATTATTTTCCAAGCAATTAATGAGCACACGTGTGCTATGTAAAGTTTTAAAAAAAGTGTTATTATTAGCCCCATGTTTGATATCCGTCATTTCAAATAACGTGATTTGTAAAATTTTTGTAGAATGTGTTGTAAATGATATTTTGAATAATTAATATATAAATTTATTGAAATCATCTGTTTTTTTAAATAAACAAAAAAAAAAACTAATTTTCTGTTACATTTTACCAATAAAATAATTCACATATAAATTAAAAAAATTCTCTACTTTTCACCTTACATTCTGAAAAATTTATTATTTCAAACCTCATTATTTAAAATAATGTGTCTTGTTATTATTAGCCCCTTGTTTGAGACTCGTTATTTTAAATAATGTAATTTGTAAAAATTTTGTAAAATGTGTGATTAGAACTTAATACTTATACGTGCATTAAAAATTATTATGACAAAATAAAATATAAGAATGACACATTACAAAATACTAAATTACAAAAATATACGTTGCAAGAAAAAAAGTTTAAATAAAATGAAAGAATAAGGAAAAAAATGGCTAACACAAATTGCTTTCCGAGCAATTAATGAGCACACATGTATGCTATGTAAAGTTTTTTTTTAAAAAATGTTATTATTAACCCCATGCCATGTTTGATATCATTCATTTCAAATAACGTAGTTTGTAAAATTTTGTAGAATGTGTGGTAAATGATATTTTGAATAATGAATATCAAGATGTGTTTAAAAATATTTTTTTTTATATTCTTTAGGTAAAATATATGGTTAAAAATGGAGAGAGAAAATGTGTGACAAAAAATTGATTTAGAAAATTGTATTGAAAAATTCTTGTTTTTAAACATATTTGTCAAACAGAGGCTAAAAGAAATGAAAGGAAAGGTAAGAAAAAAAAAATTAAATTAAATTTAAAAATGGTGTCACCATTTGCTTGGAAAGTCACATGCGTTAACCGAGAGAGGGGGAAAAAATGCTTTATGCTAGAACTTTTCCATTATCAAATATAGTATCGAAGTATAGATTAATAATTAATTAATAATAAATATAAGATTAAGCTCCCGTTTTATAGATATTAAAATTAGATTTTTAATGAATTTTGATAAAAATTGATGCGATGTGTGATTAAAAAGTTGTAAGAGATGAAATATATGGTTGTGGTTATTTATTGACTTTGACTTTGATAAAATTTTGATTTTTTAATGAGAATCAAACAAACACTAATTATGCACTGTTTGGTAATAATATTTTTTTTTTTTAATAATCGTTACAATTTTCAATACAACTTTTTAACCATACATATTTTCTCTCTCTAATTTTTAACCTTTTATTCACCTCGAGATTTGAAATAATCAGTGTTTATAATCCAAAAATAGCCTCCGAAAAGTGGCTTACCCTTTGTTTGTTAAAATCTTGATGTTTAAAAACATGTTTTTTTATATTTTCTAGGTAAGATGTGTGGTTGAAAACATGTTTTTTTTATTTTTTTATAATCGCTACAATTTTCAATACAACTTTTTAATCATACATCTTTTCTCTCTCTAATTTTTAACCTTTTATTCACCTCGAGATTTGAAATAATCAGTGTTTATAATCCAAAAATAGCCTCCGAAAAGTGGCTTAATATAAGTTCTGCAACATGGAAAAAAAAAACATTTGTTCAGGCAGGAAAATCAGTGAGCCCCAATTACAAGAACTGAGTAGATATGTAATATGTAATAGATGGCATGCTAAAGACAATTTAAAGTGATATGTAATATGTAATAGATGGCATACTAAAGACAATTTAAAGTTGAATGACATTTATACAACATTTGTAATAGTTAAAAGGGAATTGGAATTAAAATATTGATTTATTTGGATTTTTTAGGTAACATTTATTTGAGTTTTCTAGGTAAGATGTGTGGTTAAAAATTGGAGAGAGAAAATATATATTGTTAAAAAGTGGTTTGAAAAATTGTAGTAATTAATTTGGGCAATCACTGTCATTTTAATATGGCAGCCGAAAGTGAAGTGGATGCATTTAGAGTATCCGCATTGAATATGCTAAATTTAGATAGTCACATAATCAAAAAGTTATATGTTAAATGTTAGATCTACATGCTAAAGTTAACTGATAAAAATTGCTACAATTGATGAGTTAACTTCCAGCTAAAAGTTAAATGTTAAACTTCTAGCTAAAAGTTAAATATTAAACGTCACATCACACATGTACATAACAGATTTTTACCAAACATACAGCAAATTTCATAATTTCTGAATAACTCTAATTTCATACGTATGAAATTAGATCAATTTGGATAGATAGGAAAATAGTTATAGTTTTATACGTATGAAATTAGACCAATTTGGATAGATAGGAAAACAACTATAATTTCATACGTATGAAATTTTCTATCTTTCTGAATTGATATAATTTCATACATATGAAATCAGGCCAAAAGGCAAAATATTTTAAATTACTCGATTTTGGAGTTTAAAGGTTGTAATATTTATTTTTAAAATAAGAAAATTTATATATTTATATGGTACTCATTTTGAAGATCTCATTAAATTATATAATATGAAATTAAAAAAAAAAATTATTTTATTTATGAATATTAAAAAAATTAAAGAAGAAAGAAGAAAAGAAAAGAAAAATAAGAATTTGGGAAAAATTTTCAACTTAATATTGCCACGTCATCCACTAAATTGCTAGTTAAATTTAACAAACAAGTTAATATGTGTTAAAAAAGATTCACTTAGCATGTGATTTAACTTATCCATTGTATACCGTTTCCCCTAACAGCTTTATTTTACTAACACGTAGTTTAACATATCAATGCGGATACTTTAACTCCCCCACACATCTCCCTTCTTCTTCTTCTCCTCCTCATCTTCCCCCTCCTCTTCTTCGCGATTCTCTATATATGTTATGTTGTTGTTGAGGGATTTGAATGATCAAAATATGAAGTCGAGGTCGGTTGGAGCAAGTCAGTATGGACAACCCGCAAGTAACCGTTGGCGAACTCAGACATGCACTCGAGTCACTACTCCGGTTTCCTACCCACTCCTAAACCTTGTCAATTAATCAAAATCTTCTTTTGGCCAAAAATTCTAGATGAAATAACCCAGTTCACTGACATGTTGGACTCTAATACTCGGATCTCGACTCTTAACATTGGGCATGGATCTGTAGTTTATCTAGCTCATGAGGTGGAGCGGACTGTTGCGAGCTTGGTGTTCAACCCGACTGGGTTTTTCGGGAGTAACGACACATACGTGAGCATGTGCTATTGAGAGCTATATGAATAAGGGATGGCACATGGTGGTGTTTAATAGCAGAGGTGGATACAGGCACGTTACCACGCCTCAGGTAGTTTTTCAAATGCTTTAAATTTTTAATTATTCAGTTAAATTAACAGTAAATGGGATCATAGGTAGTGCATAGATGCTATGGTTCAATTACTTAGCAGTAAATCAATCTAATACTTTAGTCAAATTTCTTGTTGTGGTACGTTAATTAAATACTGCAGTTTTATTCAGGTTCAGTTTTTGAGAATGTATCTTTGGTTTTTTCCACATATTGGCAACCGCTATCCAAGAGTTGTTTATATGCTGTTGGCTGGCACCTTAGAGGCCCACGTGACTAATTCCAAAAAAAAAAAAAAAAAAACTCTTTATGTCTTCTTTACATTTTTCTTAAGCTAGATGCATGTTAAGATGAAGTATGTTCACAGAATTATATGTTATTTGAATTTAAGTCCCAAACCTACATCAATTAATTATATTCGTTTATCATACATAAGAGATGTCATTTCATTTTAAGAATTAGAAATCTTAATTCTGCCAGGAAGAGCTATAAAATCGTGGGAAAATAGAGACAAAAGGTTGCAAGATTTATATAAGTTCGCCTCAATCCTTTATATTTTTTGATTGATTTTCTTTGTATTATACTGGTCTGTATTATTTAATGTTTCAATGATGAATATTTTGTAATCAACGTGTTTCCACATGTGGGCAATGGGCTCTACGTTTCTTTTTATTACATTCAGTATCCACATTATTATATTTATCCAGCCATATATTTATATTATGGAAACATAATTTACATTTAATCATTGTTATTCGATAAATGGAAAAGAGTATTGTAGATTGGCACCTATAATTGTTCATTATAATGTGATCTGGATTTTGTTATTCGATATGTTGCATTTGCGCGCATTGAATGTTTAGTTTAGCAAAATAATAATTCTCCATGGTACATATAAGTACAAAGTATTTTGCTCGGTTTCGTTTAGCTGCATTTTTTTTAGACCAAATGGTTTCTGGTTAGAATTTGATAATACTTGTTTTTCATCATATGTTTTGTAGTGATTGCTCGTGGAATCAATGTTGGAGATGTGAAGAAACTGCAACATGTAATGGCTTGATCATGATGTATACTATAACGGTGAGGAATAGCAACTTGATATTGCAAGTGCATTTTGGTCTTCGACTCAAGTTCAAGAAGCAATTTATCATCAAATGTTGGCACATGGAATTCTTCCTTAATAACACTCACATACCCCCATAAAAATGGGCTTCTCATTCTGAATTAGGAAATAATATGAAAATTCTGTTACTTAATTTCACAACTTCATTGAAATGCCACCAGAGGATTGCAAATGATAGGCAGAAATTGAGAATGAGTCAATGTTTATTTTTAAAATTAAAACCTTAATCAGATGCATCCTAAAAAGATTAACAATCAGCATCTGTTTTGTTTACAATCACAGGGTGATATGGAAGAACATGTTAACATAAAGAAGGATGCAAATGTTAATTCTGAATTTATTTTAAAGAATATATTTACTTAGGCTTTGTATCCTAAGTAAATGGCATCTCTGATTCACCATCTTTTACCCAAATGGTAATGTCAACTGGTATTGTGTAGTAGGTATCTTCAATCTTTTTAGTGCCTAAACTATGTGTTCATAATAGTATTGTAAGTTTGTTTAAAGGGGTATGGTTTGCACAAAATTGATCCTCTCCTCGTAACAGGGAGGGGATCAATTTCCCCAACCCCTCACGACGGCATTCTCCTCACCATCACAGGGAGGGGAAAAATCCCTAGGGTTTGCATAGAGAAGCAAAAAAATACCTTTCTTTCCATGTGCTAAACAACACTATTTATTCTACGGATGTTCATATGATCCTTTTGACAATTGTCCTGTGCCTTTTTTAGTTAGGTTCTTTACTCCTATGAAAGATAATCCCTTTTAGATATTTGATTATTATATGATGTTCACGCAATTGGAAATTTATGGTATGACATGCAAAAGGAACTTAGCTATAGCCAATTATTTTTGGTACGACATGCACAAGGAAAAAGGCATGAAGCCATACCTCGAAGGGAAAGGGTGGGGGGGGGGGGGGGTTTAGTAACTTTTTTTTTCCTCATGTTTCTCAATCCCGATTTATATATTTTGTTGGTTCTCCTCACATGATACATTGATGTGTGTAATAGGTGACAAATGGATGGTACAAAAAGATGGGGAGAGAATTTGGACTCCGCGGTTTATTAAATTTATCATTTCTTACGGGTAATTCAATTTTTTTTACCAACTTTTTTTTGCGAGAAAGGCACTCAACCTCTGTCATAGAGGTGTTAGAGTTAATTATGAGAAAACAACCGGACACGATTTTTACTCACTTGATGCAAATTCTAAGGATTTCAAATTTGAGTTGAATTTATGTTTTGTACTTGATTGAATCTAATGCATGTAGATTTTCATTTAGAAATATTGACGCGAACCCAATTGGGAGCACGACTAAAACGCGAAGTAACAAAAATAATAACATAGGAAATATCTAAATCAGATTAAATACAAGAAAACAAGAAATAATCAACGGAAATCACTACAAGAAATCGGACCAACAGCGACGAAAATTAGCGACGACAAAAAAAGTCATCGCTAATATTGCGACGACTATGTCGTCTCTATAGGTTCGAATTTTTTTTTTTTTAAATGCATTTCGATATTTATAAAAATAATATTAAAGTCAATGTGCTGGAACAAATGTTTATATACTATTATTATTATTAAAATGTGATTCGTTAAAGTTAACTATTATATATTACTTAAAACAAAACAAGATACAAGAATTTATTTGTCAAAATGGTTGGGACATCACTCACCCAACTACTTGGTCAAGAGTTCGTTTCTTCAAGCCAACACTATCATCATATGAATTAAAAATAAATACTTGAGGTTCGGGTCGGGTTCAAATTCGGGCCGGGTTCAAAATGGGTCGGATCGGGTCAAGTTAAATTAATAAATTATTAATAAAATATTTTTCTTTATTAGAGACGACTATGTCGTCGCAATAGCCTCCGAAGAAATAGAGACGACGGTGTCGTCGCTATTGACTTTCAGCTACGAGCTTAAAGCGACGACAATGTTGTCGCTATTGATCTATAGCGACGGTTTTTAGGCTTTCAGCGACGACTTTTGTCGTCGCCTTTGGTCCAATTTCTTGTAGTGAATAAAGATAGATTTGACGGTAAAACATTGACTCATTATTCAATATGCGAGAACGGTGCGGAATATGAATCAAGATTGGTGAACGTCACAAGGGTTGTCAATTCCTTGATAAGTTCGTTGGGTGAACGCCACAAAGATTCAATTTTTGATAAGTTCAAGAAAAAAGGACTCCTCAAAATTTTCAAGTGAAAACTCTCTCACAATTAATTCAATAATCAACCAAAACTGTATTACAATAATGAATTGTGAATAATATAATGAAAAAACGACCTAGTACTAACCCTAGCCGCATTAGGGTTGGAAAATTGAATTAATAATTAATAAATACAGGAATTAATTTAAAAATCGTGAAAATCTGCTTCTGTCACAACCGCGTGGTCGCTTGGGCTTCGGTGTCGCGATTGCGTGGAGTCGCCTGAAACTCTCAGGTGAAAATTTGATGCTATGGCGCGATCCTCTTCACCACGCGATCGTGTGGTAGTCTTGGCTGCACCTTTTTTCTTCCTTTTGAAACAACGTGATCCGGTTTGATTCTTGATTCGGGCTCAACATGGAACTTGGTCCTTTTCTCACGTAAATCACTGTCTATCGCCAATGACTCGACTTCTGCTTTCGACACCTACTTCGGGTCACTTCAAATATAGTCATGAATTGGTATTAGAAGGAAAGCTTGTACAAATTGTCGTCTTACAATTAGTGTACTCTTTTTTTTTTTTGCAAATCTATCTATATATAAAAATAAAGTAGCCGTCACCGAAAAATATACACACACTTTCCCACTTAAAATTACTTACTAAATTTGGAAAGTTTTTGCATAAAAATGAAAATAAAATAAATAAATAGAAAGAAAGAAAAACCCATTAAAGTGCAGTGGGAATTGGAATCATTTCAATCACTAATTTTTACCTCGAAAACATCACATTCAATTATATTATTCTCGATTTTATTTTTTTTATTTTATTTTATTTTGTGTGTGTGTGTGTGCGCGCGCGCAGTGACAATGTTCTAATTTGGAAAAACACTATTAAGTATTCTATAAAATTATATTTAAGCAATACATTAAAAAATGAACTTCATCAAAAGTTAAAATATATTTTGTTCGAAATCAAATTAACTATTTTTTTTTTTTTCATTTTTATGAAAAATATACTTTGATTGCGTTATATGCAATGACAATTAACGTGAAGTTTAATACAAGATAACAAGTGAGAGCAAACTATAAATACTTAATTTGTTCGTAAAAAGTCACAAAGGTCAAATGTAAAATTTATTATATATTTTTTACTTTTCCTTAATATCTCATTCATTTTAAATTATATCATTTAAGTTATATAATACTCAGTATTCAGAAAATCTAAAATTGGTTCGATCAGAAAATGGCAACATATCAAAGATCGAAGGTTGAATCAGGTCGAACCGGGTTCGAACAAATTTTAATTAAAAAATTAATAATTGTTTCAAACATCACAAAATTTTCTAAAAAAAAGTTATTTTAGAAATAAAGCAATATTTACTCATTTGGAGATTAACATATTTCCATAAATTTTGATCGAAATCATTATTATAAACATATTTTTGTACATCGCACGGGTGAAAATACTAGTTGACTTGACATTACTCGCAAATGTCAATATGTTTCATGTCTTCTTTTCTTCAAGCCTCAGGTGTACCGGTTTTTCATTGTAATGTGCTCGTTCGTCAAAAAAAATTTATCATTAATAACCATATGAATTAATGCAGATACTTATGTTGACAACATAAATTGCTAATATGATCCACGCTAATTGATCCTTAATTACGAATGCAGCACCTGCAAAAGCTAGTTGTTCCAAGAAATGCAATAACATTGCATGTAAACAAAAGTATAGCACAAAAATCCTTGCAAAAAAAAAAAATAAAAAAAAATGACAAACTAAACCGAATCCCGTTATACTCGATTCAATAACTTTAACTAGCAAAATGTGAAAAATGAAAACTTTGAAAGCCCAGTTAAAAAATAGCAGACAAAATCAAAATCTACACATAAGGGCTGTTGCTCATTGTCAAAGATTGCAATGCCATTCTTCTTTATACAAGAGTATATCACCTAAAATCCAAGAATTGTTACAATAAACTAATCCTTATTCACCGTAAACACAGATTTAGGCTATTGTTACAACTTAAATATACATACACGAAAGATGAAAATCTTAAAACCCCGGTTCAAGAATTGGCAGCATCGTTCTAGTTCTGCCTATGAGCAATGTAGTCAGCCAAAGCAATTAATGGAGCTGCCTTATCCGAATCAAACTCCGCCAATTGTTCTTTAGCCTCCTCGTTCAATTTCTCAGCAAATTCCTTGGCCTGATCCAATCCCAACAATTTAGGATAGGTTGCCTTATCAGCTACCAAATCTTTTCCTGCAGTTTTTCCCAGTTCTTCTGAGGATTTGGTCACATCCAATATATCATCGACCACTTGAAACAACAACCCGATTTTCCCTGCAAATGTTCTTAATTTTTCGACTTGTTCATCAGTTCCACCACCAAGAATTGCACCCAAAACAACCGATGCTTCTAATAAAGCAGCAGTTTTGTGGATGTGAATGAATTCTAATTGGGGCAAACCTACAGTAGTGTTGTTCCCAGTACAGCTTAAATCAACAACTTGGCCTGCCACCAGTCCTTCTGTGCCAATGGCCTTGGCCAATTCTCCGACCGCCGCCAGAACCCGATTGGGTGG
The DNA here is from genome assembly GCA_963555705.1 of Ligustrum vulgare. Taxonomy (NCBI): domain Eukaryota; kingdom Viridiplantae; phylum Streptophyta; class Magnoliopsida; order Lamiales; family Oleaceae; genus Ligustrum; species Ligustrum vulgare. Next base: position 43,893,662 of record OY743180.1, on the reverse strand, counting down.
GGCCCTGTTGGCGGCCGTGACGATAAATTCGAAGGCGAAGGCCAATAAGGAATCGCCGGCAAGAACCGCCACATCCTCGCCGAATACTTTATGATTAGTGGGCTTTCCACGCCGAAGATCATCGTTGTCCATACAGGGCAGATCATCGTGAATGAGTGACATAGTGTGGATCATTTCCACCGCACAGGCGGCAGGCATGGCGGCGGACTGGTGGCCTCCCACCAGCTCACAGGCGGCGATACATAACATTGGGCGCACCCTCTTGCCACCTGCCAACAAAGAATACCGCATTGCTTCGTGGATCTTCGGTGGGTTCTTCACTGAAACAGCTTCATCCAATGCCTTGTTCACATAATTAGCCTTTTCAATCATATATTCCTTGAAATTAAAGTTGGGTCGCTCTTTCTGGGTCTCAATTGTTTCTTCGTCTTTGGTGATAATGGCTGATATCGAGAAAGAAGAAATGGGCCTCTTGCGTTTGAGCGAATTCTGTTCGAATTTCTGATTTTTGATTACGGGATTATTAATTAAGCCAATGAAATTCAGGGATTTAGATGGGGATTGATGGTTGAAAATTGAGAAAGTTTGTACCCATGAATCCATAAGAGTCATAGATCTCATCTTCTTGATCTGAAGGCTTCAAAAAGGAAAAAAAATGAAGAAGACAGATCCAAAGATGAAAGATCCTGCGTAGAAAAATTAGTTAAGTAAATTTTAGAATTTCAAAACTGAAAAAGAAAGTAACATGGAAAAAATAGACGGAGTAGATAGGGTTTTGGATGAGAAGCACTCGACAAATTGCACTTGTAGAAGTGTGTTGGATTCTTGTTGGGGACCATTTGCAAATTAATAAACAACAATTTTATGGAGACATTTTTAAGTGATATTGTAACATGTCTTACATTCATTGAATGATGAAAAGTAAGTGATTTGATAATTATTTTCACCATTAAATGAATGTGTTACATGTCATAGTATCACTTAAAAATATCATCAAAAATATTTCCATAGAATTACTCATAAATAAATGGGCTAGTCTGCCAATCACAGGCATTCTAAAAGAATTCGGCTAATTTTTCATTTGATGATTATTCTCAAAATTATCGAACAAGATTTGTCTAAAAGCATAGAGGATTGGGCCATACTAGTAAATACATGTATGAAAATGCATGTGCCTAAGTGCGTATGAGGTGGATAGAAATGAAAGGACGTGGTGTTGCATTCGACTGGAAATTAGTGTTTGTCTATCTAAATAACACTAACTTGGTACATTGGGAGATTTTTTTTGTCAACTAGTGATTTTAACTTTTAACGCGATTTCAAGAGTTTTTGAAGTTTATGGGAGGAGAAATAAGTGAAAAGTTGTGCATAGTATAATTACTGAATAAGCCTCTATCCGGCAACTCGTTAAATCAAATTAACAGCTCGTTTGGTCCATCAATAATTTTTACCAAAAATTTTCAAACTCAATCATCTATCCTTAGTCACGTCCACAATTTATTATTTTTCAAACTAATCTAAACCACACATCCATAAAAAACATAAAAAAATCATAAAAACCAAAAACTTTCCATAGACCAAACAGACTCTAAATTGATTATATGTGTTTTTTAGATAAAATGTGGTTAAAATTTGGAATAAGAAAATATGTGTGATTAAAAGTTGTTTGAGAAATTGTGTAAATTATAAATTAAAATCATTACAATTTATAATGAGTTGTCGAACACTGTCTAAACTGTTTATTATATTATATGACCTAATTGTCACAATTAATATGTGATAAGACAACAAACTTGCATTGCAAAATCAAGAATTGTTCGAGTTCGTTCGTTTCTCTTTGTGGACATGCCCATAGAAGAAGAACAAGTTGTTAGTTATAAGAATTTCATTTTAGAGTCCTACGCTGTCCAAAGTACCTGCACGAATGAGAGACCACACGACTTTAGGACAACTATTTTCGCAATTCTTTTCGATTAGCCTTAACCTCTTTAGTGAGCTCACATCAAGCTTCTCGTACTCCAACAATCGTTTTGATAATATTGGCATTGGGGCAACATATCCCAACTGTAAATCCATATTTTCATTCCAAAATGAAGCACATAACACTTGTTTGGGAGAATGAGATGAGGCATCAGATTCAAGACATGATTGAGCGTTGCTACCTACAAGCTTACGTAAGTCAAGCCAATCAGCAGAACCAACCCCCACCTCAGCAAGGGAATCAAGCCCAGCCAGCCAACAACGCTCCTCTTAGAAACTCGGGCTTTTTAATACCATTTCTAATAGATTTTCATATTTTGAATTCTAAACCCACATCAAAATATTCACCTGCTTCAAACAATGTCAGCCTTTTGTTGTAGAAGACAGTAGATACTTTTTGGTTGAAATGACATTACTGGCCTTCCCATAATTGTTGGTAGGGCTGGGCGTGAGTTGGTTTGGGTCGGGTTGGAGACCAACCCGAACCCAAACCGACTAAAGTTTGTTTAAAAATCAACCCAATGAAACAAATAAAAACTTTAAAACCCGAACCAATGTTTAGCAGTTTGGGTCGGGTTGGTTTGCGGTCTGGGCTTCATTTTGGACTTTTTTTCTTGGACCTTAGATTAAATTAATTGTATGTTTGTATCACTATTTATTTTATTTGGTTAATTTTTGTCTCAAATTTTTGGCCAAATTGTAAGCATTGAATACAAATATGATACTTTCCTTCTAATTTATTTTAAATTCGTTGAAACGGTTTCCTACCTTTGGCGGTTCTAGCCTTCTAGGAAACATATTGGTGAGATTTTAGATTTTTAAAAACAAATTATTGGTAGTATTCAACACAAAATAACTGGCAATAAGATTTTGTACACAAAAGGGTTTTATTTCTTCTATTTGCAGTAGTTGAACTTAGTAAATTGACAAATTACCATTAATTTTTGTTCCTTTTAGGATTTTTTTAATAATCAATAGTACGGGTCGGTTTGGGTTGGGTTGGGTTAAATCGGGTTTTCAATTAAAACTGCAACCCAAACCAAATCGATCAAAATTTATATTTTCCAACCCGTAAACCAACCCAATCACCTAAAAAACCAACCCAAACCGGTCGATTTTGGTTGGGTTGGTCGGTTTGGTTTGATTTTTGCCCAGCCCTATTCACCAGTTCGAAATTGAAGGTAAAAATAAGTATGTGCTTGTTTGATGAGCACTGCTCAACCAAATTGGACGGTAAAATGGTTAAAAAATTTAAAGCACAATTGTAATATTATAGAATCTGATTTCCCATTGCATATGTACAAAATCCCATACAAATATTCACAAAAAGAACTTCTTTTATACAACATTAAAGAAACTAGCAAAGTATATACTTCTGTCACTTGTTCCTTATATTTACATACAAGGCTTTTATAGATATGGGCAAATGCCAGTCGCATTCCGGATGATGCCACTCGAGTGCATGAGGCTAATGTCTTTGGCACAGTCGATGTTGTTGTCCATGAAAAAGATGAAGGAAATCACCTCATTCCCCGGACCAACATAGAGTCGCTCAAATGTTATTAGATTTAGATACATTGATTCAGTAGTATCATCCACAATTTTATGAGGAAGCTTGAGCACCCCTCTACGGAACGAGATATCTTTTAGGCCTTTTGTCTTACTTCTCTTATTCGGATGCCAGCCTCATTATGATATTGTCTTCACCCTAGTGATGTTCAAGGTGATTTTCTCTGTAGAGGCTCTCCCAACGGGGACTTCCGGTACACATCCAAAATGTGTAGGCATTTTTCCATAAATATAAAAGATTCTTGAAAAAAATAAAATTGAAAATGAGCTTATTCAGAATCTTCTCTTCTTGCTGAATAAATAAAAAAAAAAAAAAAAAAAAAAATCATGCATTGATTAGTAATGGACAAAAATAAAGTAAACAATACAAATATTTTTAAAATTTAAATCTAAGAAGCACAGAAAATATCTTGACCTCAGAATTTTCTTTCTCAACAGCAACTAGCTTCTCAAGGACCAGGCAAGAATCTTCATCCAAATCTATGAAGTCACCCACACAAGATTAAAAGAACTTGAGACTGTTAATCCAACGAGTTTACTACCAAAAGTGTAAAAAATTTATTCGTAAATTGTACATGAAGAATCCGAATCTATGAAGTTCTTCTGATCGAGATTTTGGAAGAAGAAATTTGAGAGATGAATGGGTCATCTGTTTTTTGGATGAAGAAGAAAGATGAAATTGAAAGAAGCTTCAAAGAATTGTCCAGCTCATCTCTTTTTTGTCTCCATCTCATCAATCTATATAGGAATCGGTATATAAATTTATACGAATAGCTTTATTCATGGAGAAAATGAAGGGACGGCCGTCATGGCGGAAATCTAGTTTCCTGTTAATATTTCAAAATATGATTTTTAGTTTTTTTTTTTTGGGTGACGTTTTCCTTATTAGTTAATGTGTAGATGATGATTTTCAAATAGATGTGCATTGGCTAATTTACAAGTTGGGCTGGACTTGACTTGTTGCTGGGCAGTGAATTAAATAGTGGAAATTAAATTCACCCCTACTTTTAAAGATATAATTTCATAAATGAGGTGAAATCGATAAAATTTCAAAATTCAGGTTATAATTAAAAATTAATTAATTAATTAAAATAATAATGTTTTAAAATACACAATGCCCTAATTAGTCTCTTATCTATTTTTCTACATTCAATTCAATTCACTGAAACTTCCCCACATTCAGCAGTTCTCCTCCACGGTCGCCCCTCATCCCGTCGCCGGCAAGATCGCCGCACGATGCCACTTCATCCCAAAGCCCACACCATGACCGCCTCACGCCGCACTCCAGCCTATGCTTCGAACGGAGAAAGCCGTAGGCAACAGCCACTTTAAGGCAGCGGCGCAACCCCAAGGCCACACCCCACCCCACCCTTATCGACGCCGGCTCCACCTCTCACCACTGGTGACGAGCATCGCTACTAGAGATTCGAGCGTCGCCGTCTCTAAAGACCTGGGATTCGAGAGCCGTCGTCTCCACCAACTCGAACATCTCATGTTCCTCTTGCTGTCAGATTTTTCTCGTGAAATTGGTTGTGGTCGTGGGTGAAGTGGTGGCGGTGGTGGCGGATATGTTATTTTTAGGTCGTGTTGATGGCGGGCGGATCTATTATTTTTGGGTCGTGTTGGTGGCAGTGGTGGCGGATCTGTTACTTTTGGGTTGTGTCGTGTGAACTTGGAGTTGGACTTGAACGGTGGTGGAACTGGTGCTGGTGTTGTGTTGTGCCTGTGTATTGGTATATGTTGCAGTGGAATCAGGAGGTGGTTGAAATTGGGTGTGGTGGTGGTGGAAATTGGGGCTGGTGCTTGTGTGTTGCATGTGGCGGTGATACGTTGCAAGTGTAGGTGTCGATGGTGATTACACACCGGTGACAGTTTGGATGAGTTGGAGAAGAGATGGTGGTGCAAGTTGGGGGTTGGGTGTAAATTAAGAGTAATTAGTTTGTGGTCTCATGACTCAGGTGGTGCATTGGTGAATCCTGACTGCAATTTTTTTTTTTTTTTGGCGGCGGTGGGCCTCGACGTTGAGATGGTGGTGGTTGTGAACTGATGGTGGTGAGAATGTGACGTGGACAAGTTTTCGGATATACTGTGACCTAATAATTAATAAGTGAATTGTGACTTAATAATATGATAATTGTGACTTAAAAGATTGGTGATCTCATAATTTGATAAGTTGTGACCTAGAAATAACTCGGGATCGATTAATTTAAAACTTGTGACCTTTCAATTATTTGTGACTTGATAAAAGTGTTATTGTGACCTACTATTTTGATAAATTGTGATCCTGAAATTATTTGACTTAAGCAATTTACATTTTGTAACCTGAATTTATCTTGTATTGTGACCTGAATTTATATAAGGTGTTTACTATACACAATTTCAATTTTAAGATATAACTTAAAAAATTTCAAAAATCAGGCTGTAGACAAAATTATTTAACTAAATTAAATAATTAGATTTTTTTATTAATTATATAAATTCAGGTCACAATATAAGATAAATTCAGGTTACAAAATGTAAATTGCTTAAGTCACAAATAATTTCAAGGTCACGATTTATCAAAATAGTAGGTCACAATAACACTTTTATCAAGTCACAAATAATTGCAATGTCACAAGTTTTAAATTAATCGATCCCGAGTTATTTCTAGGTCACAACTTATCAAATTATGAGGTCACCAATCTTTTAAGTCACAATTATCATATTATTAAGTCACAGTTCACTTATTAATTATTAGGTCACAGTATATCCGAAAACTTGCCAACGTCACATTCTCACCACCATCAGTTCACAACCACCACCATCTCAACGTCGAGGCCCACCGCCTCGTCGCCGAAAAAAAAAAAAAAAAAAAAAAAATTGCAGTCAGGATTCACCAATCACCACCTGAGTCATGAGACCACAAATTAATTACTCTTAATTTCCACCCAACCCCCAACTTGCACCTCCATCTCTTCTCCAACTCATCCCAACTGTCACCGACGTGTAATCACCATCGACACCTACACTTGCAACGTATCACCGCCACATGCAACACACAAGCACCAGCCCCAATTTCCACCACCACCACCACCACCACACCCAATTTTAACCACCTCCTGATTCCACTGCAACATATACCAATACACAGGCACAACACAACACAACACAACACAACACAAGCACCAGCTCCACCACAGTTCACGTCCACCTCCAAGTACACACGACACAACCCAAAAGTAACAGATCCGCCACCACTGCCACCAACATGACCCAAAAATAATAGATCCGCCCGTCATCAACACGACCTAAAAATAACATATCCACCACCACTTCACCCACGAGCACAACCAATTTCATGAGAAAAATCTGGCAGCAAGAGGAACATGAGATGTTCGAGTTGGTGGAGATGGCGGCTCTCAAATCGCAGGTCTTTAGAGACGGCGACGCTCGAATCTTTGGTAGCGATGCTCGTCACCGGTGGTGAGAAGTGGAGCCAGCATCGATAAGGGTGGGGTGGGGTGTGGCCTTAGGGTTGCGCCGCTGCCTTAAAGTGGTCGCTGCCTACGGCTGTCTACGTTCAAAGCATAGGCTGGAGTGCGGCGTGAGGCGGTCATGGTGTGGGCTTTGGGATGAAGTGGCATCGTGCGGCGATCTTGCCGGCGGCGGGATGAGGGGCGGCCGTGGAGGAGAACGGTTGAATGTGGGGAAGTTGTAGTGAACTGAATTGAATGTAGAAAAATAGATAAGAGACTAATTAGGGCATTGTGTATTTTAAAACATTATTATTTTAATTAATTAATTTTTAATTATAACCTGAATTTTGAAATTTTATCGGTTTCACCTCATTTATGAAATTGTATCTCTAAAAGTAGGGGTGAGTGTAATTTCCACTTTATTAATCTAAATACTATTTCTCACTAGACATGAGCCTGCCCTCCCCAAATCTGCCTCTGAATTTTGGCTTTTTAATCAGTGATGGCAAAGGGCATGTTTTGATCGAGTACCCCCGACCCGTGCTCCGTTCCTCAATTTTTTTCCAAACTCGTGCCCTGCCCTTCAAGTTCAGGTTTGAGGCAGATCAACCCCGCCGTCTCATTTAATTTTTTTTATTTTTTTAGTTTTTTCCTTTTTTAATTAATTATTTGGAGCGGGTTCGGAGTGGCCAAAATTCACGACTGCTCAGGTTGCTCGACCCGTCAGGGCAGGTTTTTTCCGCCTCATTCGGGCGGGTAACCCTCAGATTCGGGTCAATTTTTTGTCATTACTACTTTCAATCAAAATATATTTAGCTTGCATCACATTGATTTTGACTTTTGAGGCTAGCATACCATTCTAAAAAATATAAGATCAGTAACTACTACCTTTATTCAAGTAGTATTCCTAATATGCAAATCACAATAAAAAATTAAACTAATTAAATCACACTGATTTGGATTTCCGGTACAGATCCGATTTTGACGGGTTTCACTGATCCCATTTTTTGATACCGAAAGAAAAAGATCCGATGGCAGTTGTGGCCGGCGACGACTGGGTGCGTGGCGATGATTTTGGTTTTGGTGGTCAAATAGTTTGATTTGATTTGTATGCGGCCCTAGTGAGATGTGGTGGGGGGTGGGAAAGAAGGAGAAGATGGATTTTTCTTTTCTTTTCTTTTTGGTTCTTTTATTTTAACTAGTAGTAAGCACGTGCGTTGCACGTCTTATGTATATGTTGAATGATATTCATAAATGAAAATTTTAAATTATTAAATCTAATATATATGATTAAAAGTTTTATGAAATTATGTGTGATGTTAAAATCCTGAATAAACTACTAAAGGACAAAGTAAAATTATAACATAAATAAGTTGAAAAGACCAAATAAATAATCTACACTTCCTTAAAAGAATTTACCCAGCCACTTCATCATAAATTCCGTTTCCACATGTCACATATTACAACAAAAATTTCTTGAATAGTTTTAATTGAATAGGCATTTCCTTACTACAAGTTCACATCCCATAAGACATTCGATACAATTAAAAGTAAGCCTAGTATTACAGGCTAGTCCAGTGAGCAAGGCCTCCACATTTAGAACACATAGTATTTCTAGTTCCACCACAACCAGCATGGTTAAAAGGAAACATCGATAGTCACCAACACATGAGAATGCAACAACCAGGTATGCAATCTTCATAGTAAATTTAGGCTTTGTTTGATTGCAGAGGGGGAAAAGAAAAATATTTTCCATGTAAGTTAGAAAAAGTTTTCTTAGCAAAAAGGATGGAAAAATATTTTCTTTAAAGTGACATTTTCCAAGAAAGTTCTTTGGAATCAAACCCAGGGTCAGGTATATGCATCCTTCTTCTTCACTTCATTTGATCCAATGCATGACAAAAAAGATAGAGAAACAAATAGATGATACAAAAACTGCAAGTCCTGGAGTAGTTCTTTAAAGTTGAATGCTAAAATTAACTGTCTTGTCCTGTTAAGTTTAAATACTTCATTTGATCCACTACCTTGTCTTCTATTAAAAACCCTTTCTTTAATAGTTTCACATACAAGCACAGATGAAAATCCCCCATGAAACATAGCAACCAAAGTTAAACACACCATGTCAATTCCAAATCCCAACTTTAAAGCAATCCAAATACCAAATGTTTCCCAAAATCAATGGATTCTTACAAATTCAATGAGGTCTTTAGGTTCTCGTGCTTTTTGTGTTTGAATTGACTTAGTCATTTACTCATTTTCCTAATCTGGTAGCGGTATACCTAAATGCTGCTAAACAAACACCTGTTGCAAAATTAGTAATAATTTTTATGAGTAGTAAAAAATCTCAAATTTGACAAGTGATCGTTAGGAAAATATATAAAGCTTTCACAAATCAATCATTATATACATCCATATTTCAAAGTTTTCAAGGTTTCACAATTGGTACATCAAAAGAATTACAAAAAAAATCAAAAAACTAATCACTTACTGGTTTGAGAGTCAAAGTACGGATACATGTAAAGAGAAGAAATAGATAATCATGGTAAGATAATGTTAAGATATAAAATATTATAGATAAAGAAATATCTTACCTTCATCTTTTTCCCAAGAATCTCCTCATCAGCATTATACCATTTAAAAGAAAGAGGATTCGTGCTAGAAGGACCCTGCACATACATTGAGACAACAAACACATAAATATCTCATATGTTAAGGTTGACTTTAAGAAATGTACACTGTTAGAATAAAAAAGTTAAATTTTCTTCCATTGTAATATAAATAGCAAAACTCACAAGCTTAAACAACAAAAACATAGATTACAAAAAGATTCAGAATTTTTTTATCTTACTGAAAAAAGTTGTGGCTTCAAAGCATAGGACAAGGTCAGACAGTCATTCTAGTGTTTTCACGATGTCGCTCTTGGTGGCCAATGTTGTTATCCAGTAGCAAATATGCCGCCTCGAGAAAGGGGAGAAGGGGACAGTTAAGAGTGAAATTTCGGGTTTCAGCGGGAGTGGTTGGGGAAGAAGGTCCTGCATAAAGTGTAGCAATATCAGCAGGTCACGCATGATAAGATAAGAAAGAAGATACAAGACCTAAATTGTAATACCTCTCGCATTTTTTAGTCATTTCAACACCTTCAATAAGTCTTTTAAGTTGTGAAACAGTTCTAGCAACATCATTGGAAGTTTCAATCTTTGAAAAGCTCTCTTTTGCAGCAGAAGAAGTCCTACCAAAGCTATCTGCCACATCCAAAAGGCTCTTTCCAAAATTCTGCAGCATAATCAAAATTCAACTCAAGCATGTGCAGCTCACGGAACAATAACTATACTTAAAAAAGCATGCCACTATGGAATACCTTGTTACAGATGTGCAAATATTAGTGCAATTGCACACAAAATGAAAATTATCAACTCATTAATGATTAAAAAAAAACATTGGAACTCAGTATTAAAATAAGATTAGATTCACTTTGTATTAAAATACTAAACAATATACCACTGTTTGGTATGGATTAAAATCAAATTTCTGGTAAATTTTGATAAAAATTTATGAGATGTATAGTTGAAAAGCTTTGGGTCTCATAAAATGATTATTAAAATTAGTTATTGACTTTGACTTGAGATTAAAATTAGATTTTAATCAAAACCGAACAAGGGCTATAAGACAATGGGTTTCAATCCAATAAAACAAACAAAGGGATAAGGGATACTTACAAGAGGCTCTTCGTGGTGAGGATGAACTGTAGAAAGGTTAATAACTGCAAGAATAGTGCAAGTTGCAGTATCTAGATATGTTATTTTCTCCTAATTTGCAGCCTCAATTACATTACATGCACAAAAATAAATAAATAAATAAACATATAACTGAAATGTGAAAAATCAATTACATCCCAGCAGTAGAATTTTCCATACATTCAAAAATCAATCCTTCGAAACATAGCGATTAAAAACCAAAGAAAATAAAAATACAAAATCCTATAAAATTAAACCTTAAAACCAGTATAAAGTGAATTAAGAACATACATTTGCGTGTGTTTACTCTGGATGGACTTGCCTTTATCTTGAAATGGAATAGAAGAAAGTCAATGGAGGTGGTGGCTAAAGTTGTTATGCCACCGGAGCTGTACGACGACGGAGATCGGTAGCAGGTGTGGTTTGGTATTACTGGGTTGGGGGAATCATCTGTTTTTTCTAGGGTTTCAAATGGTGTTTGTGAGAGGCGACGTTCTGTTTCTTGCGTTAGTGAGCGTAATGAGTTACGGGTAATAGGGAGGGAATATTTGGTTTAAGGAAAAATATGTGAGGTTAAATTTGTCTAAGCCAAAGATTTTCCTCATCTACACTTTTAAAGATAGTGTAGATTAGTTTAATTTTATTATGTGAAGTATATAAAATTATCATTTTGTCATTTTAAAATTAATTAAAATATGATTCAAACCATTTTTTTTCAACTAATGGAGATTTGGATAGATTCCATCCATTTGTCCTATAATCGTACACAATTGAAATGTTTGGCCCTAAACAACTCTCGATTTTCATAAGTGCTGTAGAGAATTCAAGGTCATATTTTAACCAGTGTTGGCTTTTGTACTTTTACCTTAGCCAAACACCCCCCAATTTTAAGCATTTGTACGTAGGTGTAACATTTCCATAACTTATAAGGAGTTTCATTCCTATTTTTATGTTGTATTTTATTAAGAATGCGGTTAGCTAAGAGAATCGCTTTTCCCTACAAGTTCTCAAGTAAACCAGAAGTAATCAACATAGCATTCATAATATCTATAAGATGATGATTTTTGAGTTCAACAACGACGTTCAGTTAAGATGAGTAAGGAACTTTAGTTTGATAAATAATTTCAGAATCTAAACAAAATGCTTTAAACGAGACAACATACTCTCCATCTCTATCAACGAGAATAACTTTTATTCTTTTTCTAAGTTGATTCTCAATCTCATTTTTGTACTGTTTAAAAGCATCCGGGTTTCATCTTTGCTTTTTAGTAAATAGATATAAAAGTATTTTGTACAATCATCTATAAAACTATAAAATACTTTTTACGACCTCTAGTTGAAGTAACTTTAAATAAAAGATATCACCGTGAATTAATTTTAGAGGACCCGAGTTCCTTTTAACTGAATGAAACAATGTTTTCTCTAACTTAGCCTTTACATAAATTTCACACCGATGATTTTGATAAAATGAAACAGAAGTAAATAAATCTAAACTTGCTAGTTTTCATAAAGTATTAACATATACACGTCCTAATCTATCATGTCATAAATTAGAAGACACAGTCAAGTAAGCATAATGTTTATTTTTATTAATATCAAAATCAAGAAGTACATGCATTGCCATCATTTTGAATAGCCAATTAGCTAAGTGCCACTTGCCCACAAACACGTGATTTTTTAGTACAAACTCAAATACTAGACTAAACTTGTTGTTCCTCAGCAAAGCTCCAAATCTAAATTATTTGAGAATGTTCAGAATGCAACACATTGATAATGGTTACTTTATTTCCTGGAACTACTTTGGCCAGACCAACAAATTTTGATGTTGTAGAATTACCCATGAACAATTTTCGTCCATTGTAGGAGTCAAAGATGAAAACATCTCCGCATCAGCAAAAACGTGACGAGTAGCGCCATGTCTGCAAACCATTCTTTTGGATTTTTCACCATGTTTATTTCGAATACAACAACTATGAGCATCTAATCAGATACGTCTTTTGATAATTTGTCTTCTTCGGGTCAAATATATTTGGTCCTTCTTATCACGTTTTTTCTATCAGGAGTTATAGTACACTCCTTAAGCTTCCACTTGCAGCTTTTCAGATTTCATGTCAACGTTTCAATTATATTCCTCAATATCCAATCTTACTATTAGATCTTCAAGTCTCATTTCCTTGCATTTGTATTTCAGGTAGTCCTTGAAATCTTTCCACATATGTGGCAATTTCTGGATAATAGGTGCAACTTGAAATAATTCCCATAACTTTATTCATTCTGCATGTATCTCATACATGATAATTTGTAGCTCTTGAACTTAATTCATTACAGTTTTAGAATCCACAATTTTGAAGTCTGGGAATTTGCCAACCACGAATTCTTCAACTCGGCATCTTCCGTTTTGTACATTTTTTTGCAAGGATTCCCAAAGTAATTTAGTTGTCTTGACCGAATTGTATTCGTTGTATAGTGTGTTGTCAAGACAGTTGATGACGTAATTTCTGCAAAGGAAATCGTTGTGACTCCATCTAAGGGTGGGCATTAACCCACCCAAACCGTCGAAACCCGATTGATTTGAGTCGATTTTTAATGAAAATCGGGTTTGATCGAATTCTACCAAAAAAAAAAAATTGTTTGGGTTGGGTTGTGGGTTAGGGTGAAAAACCCGACCCAACCCAATAAAAATTTTAAAAATATAGGATCATTTAAATTTTAAAAATCTGAAGCTCATTTTTAATTTGGATGAAACTCAAATATGGTTTGAACATATTTTAGTTTTATTAGCAAGTATTGAATTTATTATATATGAGCTTATTGTATTATACATAATTGATTTGAGTTAATAGTTAATTTATGGGCTTAATTTTTTTAATTTTCAAGATTTTTTGCTATTTAGACCAAAGCCCAACCCACCCAACCCAACCCATGAGCTTATTGTATTGTACATAATTAATTTGAGTTAATAGTTGATTTATGGACTTAATTTTTTAAGGGGAATTTTGAGTGATACCCTACATTGAAATTAATTTTGTTTTTATGCAACTCCAGTTTTAAAAAAATGAAAAATAGAATAAAAAAGTTAAGAAATTGCAAAATTGCCTCATCACTGAAATTAAAGAGATAATATGGACATTACCTCTAATTAAGGAATGAAGTTAGGATATGAGCAACTTCTTAACTGAATGTTTTGAAACGTATTCTCCAATCAAATCCGTAACTGAAATTTTTTAAACATATTCTCCAATTACCATTTACATCATTATCAAAACTGGAAAGTATCTCCATGGACGGAAAATAGGATTTTTTTTTTTTTACGCAGGAAAATAGATTTATACCACATAACAACCATATGACTGAAATAGGAATCTAGGTTGGAATCTGCATTGCGTTGTGTGTGACTGAAACTGTGAAATTATTACATTTGAATCCACTTCCAAAAGTTGTTTTCCAATTTCTATCCCCTCTCTTCATCCTGTCTTTGGCTTCAAGGCACCTCAATTTGTACCATAACAAAGAAGACGACGTGTTCCCAAATAACTAGAACATTTACTGCTCATCAGAAAAATAACGTCTGCATTAAGAAAATGCTGAGAACCTTTTTATTTGTCGAGTTTTTTAACTTATTAAATGTGATGCACCACAAAGCAAGTGAAGGGCTCTGTAACAGATGGATTTTTCGAGTTTTAGAGTTAAGCCTTCTAAGCTCCTGAACTAAGAAAATCAACACGTATGCACGGTGAAGCTGCAAGACAATTAACAGACGAGAGCTCTATTTAGCCTTTCAACTTTATCAGTAAGAAGAACTCAATAGCTAATAGACATTCAATTTTTATATTTGGTAAAATCAACTAATTAGTTGGAGCATCATGGTTTCACCACAAATGGTAATTTCATATAAGATCTATGTTCTGCAGGATCCTGACTTCCAAAATAGATGTTCAATAGAGGAATTATACTGGATGACTCGCAACATTATTTTAGAAATTCTTTAAATACTCCCAATTTCTTCACCAATGTAAGCACGTCGTATATCATCAAAAAGTAGAGAGAACATTTTCATATCAAAACTGTTTCTGAAAGGAGTTTCATGGGAGGGTATCACCCCAAATTCCCCATAGTAAAATCATATCCGGAATTCTCTAATTTCAAATTCCCCTGCTATTCATAATCCGTTTAATATCGCACATCTCTTTAAAGAATGTACTAAATTATTGTCAATTGAAGATGAATTAATCTTAAAGTATCATATTATTCCAAGAACATTCGAGCATATATACAAACTCTTGAAATCAAGTGTCTATATTTGAAGTGAATGCAATGAGAGCCTTAGATCTTGTCTCTGGCTATTTGTCTTGACAAGAAATTGGAATTTTTGAAGCTCTGAAACTGCGTAGCAAATGAACCGGACTCGGTCGAAATACCCATCGAGAAGGATGACTTGAAGGCAGAAGGGGGCAGAAAGCTTTCTTTTTAGTTCGAATTCGGATTCGGATTACCTCTATGGTGCAAGAATTTATGTTCAACTCACAGCATTGTTATTTTCCCTTTGCTCGAAGGCTCTGCAATTTAATATCCAACAGACAAACTGAGGAAGATATCACTCTGTTTATTTCATATACTGTACATTTGTATGGTAATGGAATAAACATCCCTTGGATATGGATAATATTGGTGAAGAACACAAGCTTCTACTTAGATATGAATGTAAGTCTTGAATTTGAAACCCAGTAATAAATAGATAAATCTAAATACCAAATAAAAAGTTGATTATTGTATGATACCCTCCCAATATTCTTCTGTGGCGATGGAAGTGGTGGAATTTTCAATGGATTTGTATTTGAATTGATAAAAATCTTCACTTACGGTTTGTAACTGGGTTTGGGGTGTCGTCCCCCTATAAAAACTCTACCATTCAGTTTGATACTTGGATAGAGGTGATGCCGATCAGTGAGGTATAGGATTGAATGTTCTGATTCTGGAAGTCTTTGATGCTGGCACGAACTCCATTAATTTTATGAATAAAATCAGGACAGTTGGGAGCGGGAATCTTGGCAATCTGTTATAAAAAAATCTTTTAATTTAAATGTTTTAGTTTTTTAATGACAATTCTAAATATCCAATTTTTATTTATGTCGTGGCTATAATTCCATATATATGATACAATGGTGTATAATGCATTTTGGAAGTTGTTAATGGGTACTAGAGCTAATTTCCTCATTTTTTAATTTTCAAGATTTTTTGCTATTTAGACCAAAGTCCAACCCACTCAACTCAATCAAACCCAACCCATGAGCTTATTGTATTGCACATAATTGATTTGAGTTAATAGTTGATTTATGGGCTTAATTTTTTAATTTTCAAGATTTTTTGCTATTTAGACCAAAACACAATCCACCCAACTCAACCCACCCAATTCGACTGAAACTTGATTGGGTTGGGTTGTGTTTGAACTCATGCTTGAATTGGGTTGGGTTGGTTTGATTTTTTATCAACCCGATTATAGTGGATTGGGTTCAAATTAGACAAAAAACCGACACAATACAACCCACGTCCACCCCTACTAGAGAAGGGATGGCTTGATAAATCTTAACTGGTCAAGTATGTACAACATTATTGCCTTTCAGATTTTAATTTAAATCTTCATTGATATATACCAGCTAATATTTGGTGAATTCACGGATCAACATAGCTAATTTAAATCTTCATTGATATCTTAACTGGTGAACGCATCATCATTAATATAATACGGATACTTTTTTTTTTTTTTTTTTTTTTTTACAACTTTAACTATTCATACCCATCCTATTTCCTAAAAAAACAGATACGAAAAAGAGAAGTCGGAAGCTTGGTAAATCGTACAATTAGTGATTCAAACTCTGTTTCAGGCTTTCATGCTTCTATTCAGCCAAAATTTAACATTTCCAAGCTTCCTAAACCAATCACCTTTCTCGCAATTTGAGGGGAGTCCTCCTCCTACATCCACTCGACCAATCTTGTAGACCCCAATCATATTTGAAATTATGGAACAAATCCCTCCAAGCACTCAAACATTGATACTAGTAAGTAGCAGCTTAAATATTAATGATACATAATGCAGCATCCAATACACCCTTTCGATCTTCTGTTGATTCACAAAGCCTGTCATCAAACAAGTCTATAATGCAGCATCCGATTCATAACTGAGTAGTGGTGGTTGCACCGGCCCACTGAAGGTTTGGCGGCGTCCCTGGTGGTTGCGCCGGAGAATCTGTATTTTGGACCAGTTTCAATACATCCAGATGGAGAAGCATTCATCCCATGAATTTATAGTTGTTAGACACAGACAAGAAGGCGCGAAGGTGAAATCGAAACCTTCGGGGAGTAGCTTAACACCGGATAGAAAACTACAGGCTCCCTGTTTCCCTTCACAGGTGTTCTGAAGATGGAAAATCGTTTTTGGTTAATATGGATACAACAAAAACTATAACAGATGACTAGAAGAATCTTCAACCATTTCCTCAATGCAGGAAAAATTCCACAGCCTGCCTGTTTCACCTTAACCGATGTGTTGATTGGCAAATCCTCTTCCCTTCATTTCGACATCAGAAAAAGTACAATCTTCCTCCTGTTGATAATCTATAAGCCTTCGTTCGGCGGCTTACTTAATTTGTCATTTAAACTACAATTTAAACTATACAAATTCTCAAATTACTTTTTAACCACACGTATTTTCTCTCTCCAATTTTTAACCACATTTTATCTAGAAAACACAAAAAAAAATTATCTCTCTCGATTAAATAACCGCTGAACGGAGGCTTAGAAACTTTAGCAGCTGATTAGAAAATGGTCAATGGTTGGGAGACGGCGGCGGCCCTTGTCTCCCTATGGTCGGTGTCAAGCGCAAAAATCAGGTGATTTCTGTAGGGAAATAATTATCGAATTTGATTAACAAAAGAACAAACCAAAAATGAATCTACAATAATATAAATATTGATGAAAACCAAAATTGTAAATTCGAGGAAAATTTGGAACCGAGGCCTGTGCAAACACAGTTTCCTTAAAACAGATTCGCCCCTCTCACCAATCTGTGCTTGAGGTTTGTCTGAGCGTCTGTCTCCCAGGATACAACGAAGGTTGAGTAGTTAACTCAGCACAAAGTTACCACTCCAATGAACCGAACTTTGTATGAACTATCACCAAAAACAAAATGAACATATGGACAAAATATAGAATAAAATGTGTCTTGACAAAACCAATGTTTTCATATTTTTCAAAGGAAGGGAGAGGGATTATATAACATGCAAAGGAGTTATACCATAAGTCCAAAATAACTCCCCAATTAACAATCATAACTTCACACATAACTCCCCAATTAACATGGGTAATTTAACATCAATCAATTATATTACATGGGAGTTACATGAGTTGAATTTTTCATTCACAATTTTTCAGCAATCCCCCACATGAATGAAAATTGCAAAAGACACAAAAACAAAGGACACAAAGATTGGGTGATATAGTTCAACGGTTGAAACCTGCATAGGATAGGTAGGTATTACCCTTTGAACCTTCCCCTGTGAAAGTATATTTACTTTACTTGCTGACCAGTAGACGCGATGTCCTTGAACTGTTCTGCATTTTGTGTAAACGATGATATACCTTACACAGGATTCTTCCTTACATAGCTCAGTTCTCACGGTTATATTCGTTAGGCCATGAACATATGCCTGGTTCTGTGAGAGTTTCTAAGAATTTAGCCCAACACAATTCCTTTAGAAGTGGCCCCACTTCTCTCTCACATAGGTGATCTCTTAATTAAGAGTCCGGATTTTCGAGGCATAAGAATCATTAAAAGCCTAATGCTTATCCTTCATTTTACGAGCATCACTGTTACATCATAGGAATGGACAAGGGATGTTAACCCCCACAGTGATTCAATTAAGTCTTTACAATTAGGTTGTCCCTTTGAACCTAGATCTTGGGATCTCCAGTCAACTAGGTTGGGTTTCCATTGTATTAACTCATTCGTCCAAGGGCTTAAGTCCCATTCCTCTCGATAACTTTACAACTAACTTTCTATTTAACTCTTTGGTTAGCGGATCCGCAATGTTATCTTTTAACTTTACAGAGATAACTCCAGTTGAGAGTAGTTTTCTTATGGTATTATGTCTACGATGTATATCTCCAGACTTACCATTATACATATTGTTTTGTGCCCATCCAATTTCTGATTGAATATCGCAATGTATACAAATTGCTGGCACAAACTTTGACCATCTAGGAATATCCTCTAACAATTGGCGTAGCCATTCAGCCTCTTCACCACACTTGTCAAGGGCAATAATTCAAATTCCATGGTAGATCTGGTTATAACTATCTGTTTAGAGGATTTCCATGATATCGCTGCATCTCCCAATGTGAATACAAATCCACTTATAGACTTTAAGTCTTTAATATCAGATATCCAGTTAGCATCACTATGTTCTTCAATAACTACGAGATATATGGTGCAGTTCATATATCTCAAGTATCTTAGTACTCTTACTATTCATTTCCAATTGTCAGAACTTGGATTACTCGTAGATCTATTCAGCTTGCTAACTGCGTTAGCTATATCTAGTTTTGTACAACTCATTTAGTACATAAGACTTTCTATTAATCTCGAGTACTCAACTTGAGAAATATCGTCATATCTATTTTTCGATATATGTTGACTTGTATCTATCAGGGTTCTAGCTACTACAAAATCATCCTTGTTAAATTTCTCGAGAGCTTTGTCCACATAATGTGACTGACTTAGAACAAGCCCATTTGAGATTTTAACTCCAAGGATAACATCGGCTAAACCCATATCTTTCATGTCGAATCTCGAGTTCAACATGTCTTTTGTAGATTTAATCATCTTATCATTATCACCAATGATAAGCAAATCATCAACGTGAAGACATAAAATGACACAGCCATTTTTAGTATCTTTGTCATACGCACATTTGTCATACTTGTTGATTTTAAATCAACTTTCCACCATGACATTATCAAAATTTCTATGCCATTATTTGGTTGCTTGTATCAAGCCATAAAATGACTTCTCTCACCAATTTACAGACTTTCTTTTCCTGCCTTGGTGATGAAAACCCTCAGGTTGTTCCATGGAAATATATTCTTCTTAATTTCTATTTAGAAAAGCAGTTTTAACATTCATTTGATGTACTTCGAGATTGTACAAAGTCGCAATCGAAAGTATCGTCCTAATGAATGTTATTCTCGTCACCAGAGAATACGTGTCAAAGTAATCAAGGCTTTCTCATTGCCTGTAACATTTAATTACAAGTCTGGCCTTGTACACCGATAGTTTCATTTCATTTTCTTTTGAAAATCCATTGGTAGTCTAGTGGTTTGCTTCCCGCGGAAAGATCCACTTCCCAAGTATGATTTTTCAAATGGAATCTATCTCACTTTTAATGGCCTCCTTCCATTGAAGTCATTTTGAAGAGTTTACAGTTTCTTTAAAACTTTGAGGTTTAGTTTCTAGCATATAGGTCAGAAAATCAGGACCATAAGATTTTTCTGTCCTTTCTTGTTTGCTATGTTGATTCAACCTCAACTTCCTCTTCCAATTTTCGGTCTTGACTATTTTCAAACAGTCTCATATGTCCATACATATTCAAAGAACGAAGCATCTCTCGATTATTGTGTTTTATGTATGTCTTGAATCTAATATTCGTACACAATAAATCGATAAGCACTACTGTTATGCAAATATCTAATGAAATTGCCATCAACAGTTTTCAAACTTATTTTCACCTTCTTTGGTGTAGGTATAACCACTTCGACAAGACGCCCCCACATTCGTAGGTATTTCTAGGAAGACTTCCTCCATTTCCATAACTCGTGTGGATATTATCTTTCCAAGCTGGAGGCATCTTTTCAATTATGGAAGCCACTTGGAAAGTTTTACTCAGAGTCATCCTTTCAGTATGAATCTCATGTTGAACCACTTTGATTGGTCAAAGTCTTTGAATCCACCATCTTATATTCAAGGAAGCGGTCAACTCACACAATTCCTTAGCCATTTTTATTATGCAGTACACGTTGTACAATGAATCAGTCAAGTTGTTCATGACATAATTTTGGCACAAGAAATCAGAATGCTTTCAAGCATCCACTACACTAATTGCTCGAATGTCTCATTTACCCTCTTGGAGTATTTGAGCATTCTCAATCAAGAATCTCCCAAGATTCAAGGTGATCAGATAGAACATCATCTTCTACATCCACATCTTGAAATTCAACTCATTGAATTTCTCCGATTTTCCCAATGATTAATCGGAACAACCACAGTTGGGGCTTCAGTTTGTGCCACTATTTGGGTCACAACATGACTTGACAATTTAGCCACAGTCTAAGCCTCATCATAATTGGCATAGCCACAATTTGAGTAATAGGACTTCACATTTAGCAACTGTAATTTCACAAAACTTGGAGGCCAATTATGAAGTAATTCTTAATTTTGGTACTTAAAAGCAGTTTTGCAAAGCTTTAGTGGCCAATTTATAAGAATTTCAAACTTTAGGTGCAGATTCAAAATTTTCAAACTTTGGGAACTGAATTGTAGAAATCAAACATTCAAGTCCCAACTTGAATAATTTATAAAATTTAGAACTTAAATAATAAATTCCTTAATTCAGGGATCAATTTTAATATCTTAATAAAATTTGAGGACCTCAGTTTGCAATAAACCAATAAAATGAAATTGCACAAGGAGCCCCCGAAATCTTCTAATTTTCGGTCCAAGCCCCTGTGTCAATAACTGATCTAACTAGGTTTTCAAACACTAGCCTAGCCGCTACCCCAAGTCCAACCAGCAAGGCCGCAACCCCTCGGTGACCTGGGTGCGATGCAGCACCATCCATGGTTTTGAGTATCGCAACCCACAAGTGTGCCTCTTCCGCTAACGCTGAAGGTGGCAAAAGAAATCGGCCACACCGCCATATTCGAAAATTCAAAGGCTGTAACAGAATCAATCTGGATTTCATTCTCAACACCCTATCAATCAAACAATCAATTTGTGCCAAACAATTACCAATATCCAAACAAAATTACTAATATATCAGTTGACAGGAGCAAAGCAATTTTTTTTTTTCTTCTTCCAGATTGCCACATTCAGTGAAGTAGCCAAATATAACAACAACATGATGGAGTTGATTCATAGCATAAAAAAAATACTTACAACTCCACTTCCACCAACCACCAATCAGAAAGTCACAAAACCAATTATAACACTCTGCCATATTTCTTTCTCTGTCTATTGAGGTCATATCTGTAAACAATCAATGAATAGTACAAGGCTAGCAAAATCTCGTTTGTTTTGGCCTGCGAATTGCACGACTTTATTCCACCAAACAACAGTAGTTACATGAAGCTATCATTCAAGCGAAAGAACACACAAGTACATGATGGACCAAAATAGTAACTCCAATCAAATATATTCCAGAAAAATCCCAGCTCCAAACAAAATTTCATAATGTTAATAACGAGAAGTAAGCAAAATTTGAAGGAATGACAGAGAATAGTATTTCATAAACCATTACCCCCATAGTTTATTCTCAGTAATGACTTGGAAAGTACACAAAGCAGTATTCCCATTTACCTTCCGAATAACTTTCTGGATAAAAATTGTACAACATTTAATCTGGTTATGGAGAAGGTTATATTCCCATTTACAAATGCAAATCTAATGGAAACTACACCAGCACATTTAAATACAATACACAGTAACTAAACCAAATTACCAATTGCTAACTTTTATGCAATTTTATCCAAAGAAAGCCCAATATAATGAACCAATTCTAAGAATTGTGTTCTAGATTTAATTAAAACTTTTTGAAAGTTAGTTGTACCTGACAAGATGGGAAGTTTAGATTACCATGACCACTGCCCATATTTCCAAAAGTTCAGCAAACCATTCAGATTCTAAGATTCCTAGAAAATAGATTAAACAATACCCCTGAAATATTAATGAACATTTTTCGGAAAGCATAATCTTTTATCAGCCGTTGACCTCACCAAGGCTCCAAATTTTTAAAAGAATCTGTTTTAAGTTTGTAGGGAAATAATTATCAAATTTGATTAACAAAAGAACAAACCAAAAATGAATCCACAATAATATAAATATTGATGAAAACCAAAATTGTAAATTCGAGGAAAATTTGGAACCGAGGTCTGTGCAAACACAGTTTCCTTAAAACAGATTCGCCCCTCTCACCAATCTGTGCTTGAGGTTTGTCTGAACGTCTGTCTCCCAGGATACAACGGAGGTTGAGTAGTTAACTCAGCACAAAGTTACCACTCCAACGAACCGAACTTTGTATGAACTATTACCAAAAACAAAATGAACATATGGACAAAATATAGAATAAAATGTGTCTTGACAAAACCAATGTTTTTCATAATTTTCAAAGGAAGGGAGAGGGATTATATAGCATGCAAAGGAGTTATATCATAACTCCAAAATAACTCCCCAATTAACAATCATAACTTCACACATAACTCCCCAATTAACATGGATAATTTAACCTCAATCAATTGTATGACATGAAAGTTACATGAGTCGAATTTTTCATTCACAATTTTTCAACAATTTCCACAATTTGGCACCTCAAAACATTGGGGCAAATTTTTAGAAAATTGCAGTTTCTGATTTGTGTTCTTTCAGTTCGATTCATTCATCATCACTATGTGCACCTAGTTCAAATCCCCATATTTTAACCTAAACAATCCCCTAGCTACATGGTACCTCAATCCTCAACTTTTTCCGAGAAAATCTGTGAGTGGGAAAGTCTGAAACAAACAATTCTATGAATTGTTATTTTGTTAAATGTAACTATAACTGTAATTACCAGTTAGTGGAAGTGGCTTCTTTAGAGCAACTCCAATAGAACTGTAAATTAGCTCCAATTTGTAATTTGCATCCCAAAGTTCATCGGAATGTTCTTCAATGACGGGATGTAAAACGGATGTAAATTAGAATTCTGACCAAAGATCTAAAAAAGATACACATTTTCATCTAATTTTAAGCCTTTACTTGGAACAAATTTCATTTAAACTTAATTATCAATCCATAAAATTTTAATGCGATATATATAATTTAAATCTATTACATTAATTTACATTACAATTTGAATTTTTATATTAAATTGTACGTTTTTTAATTTTTAATATTTTTATTTTCTTAACCAAATTTCGAATTTTTTAGTTCGATTTTGTTCGTAATATTTATATGTATGCACAAGCTAAAAAAATAGATTAACATAAAATTTAATAGCTAAAAAAATTGTACAAAAACTAAATTTAATCTTATAATTTACATCAATTCATTGGAGCAAAATTTTGGTTCAGATCTATGGGGATGTATATTGGAATGTAAAAGTGACTTTCGAATGTGTAAATTAGCTACAAATTTATATCACAATTGGAGTTGCTCTTAAACTTTATAGATGGAGACATGGAGGAAATTAGGAAAAGATTTCTATGGTCATATTTCTGGTTCTACTTCTAGAGTTCTCAATGGCTCGCTAAATGAGTAGTTTATTTGCTAATTGGATTCATCAAGTGCTATAAATTGTAGAATTGTTACGTTCAAATTGTAGTAATGGTTTTTGGGTTATGTATATGGTGCTATCAAAATTTTCAGGGCCCTCGACCCAGGAGGGCCTTCCACCCCATACATTTTTAGCCCACTACCCCTCGATGTCCTCGCCCCGCCCCTGCGGACAAAATTAGTGTAATAACACAAGGGAAAAATACATAAATAAGGTATTTTAAAATACAAATTTCAAAAATAAGGTGAATCTTATATAATTTCAAAAATCAGGTTTCTAATTAGAATTAATTAATTAAATTAAAAAAATAAAAATATTTTAATATATATATATATATATATATATTAAGGTCACAATATTGTATAATTGCAGGTCAAAAAAGATAAATATTTTAGGTCACAAATTTATTTTTAAGTCACAAGTCAAGTTTTTTAAGGTCACGAACTTATTTTCAGGTCACAAATTTTAATTTATTTTAGGTCACATCTTATAAATTATTAAGTCACAAATATTTTAAATGTCAGAATTAATCTTTTAGGTCACAAATCAAAAATTATTTCTAGGTCACAATCACAAATTACAAGATCGTAAATTATCAAATATCAAGTCACAAAATGTATTTAGGTCGCAATTTGTTAAATTACTAGGTCACAATTCTTTTATATTTTAAACTTATTAGGTCACAACTTATCAGGGTAGACACTAACACACCACCACCGTCACGAAGCCGCCGCCTCTGCCACCCTCCCAACGCCGCCGCGCCGCCACCCTCCTAAAGAATAAAAATAAAGCAGGCACCAACAACCACCACCAATCCCCCGCCACCGCTCAACGCCGTTGCCGCCATCCTCCCAACGTCGTCGCGGCGCCTTAACCAAAAGGGAAAAAAAAAAAAAAAGAAGAAGAAGGAAGTGCTGTTGCTGCAAAACCAACAGATCCACATTCCGCCAGCACTTCACCGTCGTCGCCACCAGAAAACTCATGAACGTATCAAAAACTAAAAATCACAAACCATCCGCCCCAGTCCCCGACGCGACCTCCCATGTCGCCGCCTCCGCCAGAAAATCCCTAACCACCTAAAAATTAGAAAATCCCTAACCATCTAAAAATTAAAAAATCCTCTCCAAATGTCAAGGTCACAGAAACAACAACAACCACCACTGTCGCCACCGTCTCCAACCATCGTCCCCGACACATCACCATCACCAAGACCACAGCAAACCAACACCACAAAGCACACCACGCACCTTTAAGTGTAGATGCCACACCAATCTCCCTACAGTGGGAGGGCAACCGCGCGGCGAAGTGATGGAGCTGGATAGGCACAAGGCTGAGTAGCAGCTGCACGGTCGCTCAATAAGTTGTTGTGGCTGGAATGGGGTGGGTTACTGGAGTGCCATCGCTATTTGTCGCCGTCGTCGGAGGTGTGGATAGAGAGAGTAGAGAGCGTGTGCCGCCGCAGAGGTGTGGAGAGAGAGAAAGTTGTTTGCATCTGTTTGCAATGTTAGGGAAATAGGGTTTGATTTGATATGAAATTGGGTATTTAATTTAATATTAGATTATTTTAATTTATTGATTAATTAATTTTTATAATTCTATTTATCACCTGAAATTTGAAGTTATTTAAGTTTCATCTTATATTTGAATTTTGATCTTTAAAAGTAGGGCTCTTTGTAGGTAAAATTGCATTTCACACCAAATTGTCGTAAATTTGAGCTCCAATTGGACTGCATCTTGATCTCCAAAATGGAGTTTGCTACATTTACAACACCAACAAAAATTTGAAAGGTTGGGGTTGTGGCTGTAATTATTCCTTTATTTTTTGGTAAAATAATGTTCAATTCTACTATTTCTTTTTGTGGAGAATTCAACCTTGCACAACACAAAGATAAACAAGATTAATCTCAATCTATGACAAGTAATTGGAATGATAATATTGACAAGAATCAAGAATGAGAAAACTCCCTAGAACTTGATAAATGCCACAGCTGTGTAGTTCAAACCGAGGGCTCAGAAAAATGCCCCAATAACCACAACCGGCAACACCACACGAAGTAGGGAAGAACACACTCCGAGGCAACCCATAACCCACAGCATTTCACCAAGAAATCGCACCAGCAGAAGCCTAAATCGGACGCACCAAACACGGTACAAACAGCCCGCACACAGAGGTGGCAAGAGAGGGGCAGCCAACCACAGAAGGAGGCAGCAACCGGAGGCCAAGAAAGTGGAGCAAGGTCGCAGGTTGCAAGTTCTCACAGAGAGAGGAAGAGTCAAACGCTTTCGAGTCACGAAGAAAGCGAGAGAGCAGCTAGGTAGTGAGAGAGTGTCCTTTTTCGAGAGTGAGGGTTAATTAGAATAAATAGGTAGGTTTAGGTTTTAATTAGGGAATAAGGTCGAGAGCCTAATTAAAACCCGGGCCACCAATCGGATCCACCTATCGAGTAACAGTGTCAATGACTTAATTAACACCTCAAGATAGAATGGCAAAGTCTATAACCTGTCACTCTTGGGTTACACATATTGTTGTTAGTTGGGGCAAATAGTTCTTCAATCATGGGCCGAGGGCCTACGAAACTAAATTTTCGACACGACCCGAGGTTTGTTTGGGACCAAAAAATCCCAACACTTTTATCTTGAGAATTTTTTAACCCAACATGTGGCGTCGTTTTTCTATAAGTGACCATTTGAACAATTTCTGTCTATTTAAATTCAATTGTAGCTCTTCAAGACACAACTTCCCAGCAGTTGTGTCTTTTGAACACAACATTTAAACTTTTATAAATTTTCTCCACGTTTGTATGTTAATTTATTCTAAATTCTATCTTGCAAAGTAATATTCATCTGCCTCTTGCACTATTTTCAAATATCCATTTCAACCCCGAATTTTATTTTCTTGCATTCTTCAATCATCTTCCGGTGTAGAGATCAAAACATTAGTAGATTCGTTGGAACTTGTAATTTGGAGTGCTATTATTACAAATAGTCGAGGTCATTGTATCTTATGAGACAAGTGTCGAAAGAATGTCAACAGCAGTGCAGGGCATTAACGTCTTAAGGAGAAATAGTCGAACTCTTGACTCGACCATATTTCATTCTGCTTTATTACGTTCATTCTATAAGTTGAAACTTTATTCAAATTTTCACTTTGATATAAAAGTTCTTTTTGCATATAAATTATTGTAAGGTAAATTTTATTGCTACTTTTACCAACAAAGGGTAACTATTGCACGACCAAATGGATGACGTCTACCTCTGTAGACTTCTATTAAATTTTAACGCCCCTGTTCTACTACCCGCTAGAGGGTAGGTTATTGCGTTTAATGCGTGAATGAACTGGCCATTCTTTCATGATTTAATGTGTTATTTCCATAATCCGAGAGGTGAGTAATAACATAGATCTAGGTAATAAATTCGGTAATTGAACGAGAGATAGAGATATACTCTTGTTATTATTGCGGTCGTGTGTGAGTTCTTGAATGTAATGCATCTAGATAAGAAATATTCAGACCCGCTGTAGAGACACAAGGTTGACTTATTTAGGTAGGATTGATTTAAACTCGAGAGAGGAATCTCAATTTGAATTAGTGAATTCGATCGAACACATATTTAGAAAATAAAATCTGGAATTGGAATTGATTTAATTGATTAGGTGAATTTGTGAATCCCAACTACCTTACAATCGTTTTTAAAACAAAAGCAATCTCGCAATTTAATTCTTTAATTTTATTCTCTAGTTTTAGTTTAAATTCTCATACAAAATTCGCCTGTTCAAATAAAGTTTAGAACTAAAATATTTCGGTAATTAATAGCAGTCTCTGTGAGACGATAATCCGGACTCCTAGGTCCACTATAGTACTTCTCACGACCCGTACACTTGCGGGGATATTTTCCATCACGAGATATCAGTGAACAAGTTTTTGGCGCCGTTGTCGGGGACTGTTAATTAATATCGTTACCCATTAGTTCTTATTTTACTTTGAACGTTATTATGCTTATTTTTTATTTTTATTTTTATTTTTATTTTTTTAGTTTTATTTTTATTTATTTTATTTTATGTTAAGAATGACTAAGTCATTTGATTTGCTTCCTTTTGATACAGAGATTCAACGCACCTTTCGACAGAGGCGTAGACAACAGTTGGAAGCGAATCAACAAACAGACTTAGCCATGGTAGATGACAGAATTCAGGATAATCAGGGAAATCAACAAAATCTGCCAGCAGCTGTGAATGGACAGCAACAAAATCATGGAAGGCGCATATTGAGACTACATGGTTCCTCCTGTGGGGAACATTGGAACATGCATAGTACCGCCTGCAATTCGAGCAAATAATTTTGAGATCAAGACTTCCTTGATCCAAAACTCATGTGTTTTTCATGAATTGTCATCAGAAGATCCGCATGCACACCTTAGGGCATTTTTGAAACTATGTGATATGCAACGCATGAATGGAGTTTCAGATGACGCCGTGAAATTAAAGCTATTTTCATTCTCCTTGGCGGACAAAGCAAAAGCCTGGTTTTACTCTTTGCCCCTACATACAATCACCACTTTTGAAATTATGAGCCAGAAATTTGTAGATAAATTTTTCCCACCTAGCCGCATGTCAAAGCTAAGGCGTGAGATTTTATCATTCAGTCAGCAGTCAGGAGAGTATATTTTTGAAGCCTGGGAAAGATTTAACGAACTTATTAGACAATTTCCTACCCATGGAACAGCTGATTGGATCTTAGTCCAGGCATTCTATAATGGGCTGACAAATGAAAACAAGAAGTACGCCCACTCAGCAGTTGGAGGGTCAGTAATGGATATGGCATATGAAGAAGTATCTGAGATTTTTAAGAAGATGGCTGCGAACAGTTACCAGTGGTACTCAGATAGATCTACACCAAAGTCTGGGGGAATTGTTGCAGTTCGTGAGATTACAGCTTTAAGTGCTAAGCTGGATGCTTTAACAAAGAAAATCGACAGTATGGGTGCACAGCCAGTGAATTCAGTACAAACGGTTTTGTGTGATTTTTGCTTTGAGAATCACGCTGTAAACTTCTGCCCATTACAGCAAAATCAATCGAATCCAAAGCAGGTCAACTTCGTGGGAAACAGACAGCAGGGTGGTCCATATTCACAAACATACAATCCAGAATGGAAGAATCACCCAAATTTTTCTTGGTCTAACAATCAGACTGTTCAGCGTCCACCTGGATTCCAGCAACAGCAACAATCTCAGAAAAACATATCCGAAAACATAGAAGTGTTAATCCAACTGGTCAAGAGTCAGAATGGAGAATTAATGAATCAAGCTACTGAAATAAAAAATTTGAAGAAACAGGTCGGAGAGCTGGCAGCTAACAGTTCAACAAAACATCCAGGACAATTACCTATTAATACTGAAACAAACCCTCGTGAGCATGTTATTGCAATAACAAGGAGCGGGGTTCAGCTATCTGAAGTGACTGTAGAGAATTATGAGAAGCAGAAGAGCCAAAATAAAAATGTGGTGGAAGAGCAGAAAAGTGAAAAAGAACAGGGGTTGACTCTTGAAGTTCAAGAAAAAGCTGAAGAAGAAGTTCGAGTTAGACCGCCAGTCAAAGCTTATGTTCCTCCAATTCCATATCCACAAAGACTGAGAAAGCAAAATCTAGAGCAGTAATTCGGGAAATTTTTGGAGATTTTCAAGAAATTACATATAAACATCCCTTTTTCCGAAGCTTTAGCCCAAATGCCCCTCTATTTGAAATTCATGAAAGAGATGCTGTCAAACAAAAGGAAATTGGTTGATCATGAAACAGTAGCTCTTAGTGAGGAATGCAGTGCCATTATCCAAAAGAAGTTGCCACAGAAACTAATTGATCCAGGGAGTTTTTCTATCCCATGCACTATTGGTAATTTCAGCTTTGATAATGTGCTATGTGACTTAGGGGCTAGTGTCAATTTAATACCTTTATTTGTGTACAGGAAACTTGGTTTGGGGGAGCCTAAAGCAACCAATATCACACTGAAGTTTGCCAACAGATCCATTCAGTACCCATATGGAATAATCGAGAATGTGATAATTGAGTATTAAAAATTCTTCTTCCCATTCGAATTTGTGATCCTGGACATGGAAGAGGACACTCAGATGCCCCTCATTCTTGGAAGACCGTTCCTAGCTACTGGAAGAGCCTTAATCGACATTGAAAATGGAGAAATCATCTTTAGGGTCGAGAAGGAACAAGTCACTTTCAGCATCAAGCCCAAACAGAATCGTGAAGTTCAGAATGAAAGTTGTTTGAAAGTGGAAGGTGTAATTCAGAAACTTGAAGAAAATGTGAAGCAAGGGATAAAAGTGGAGAATGCTTTGATGTTAAAAAAGGGGATTTTAGAGGGTAAGAACGATAGGAATTACTGGAAGAAGGAATAAAACCCTAATTTTCCTCAACAAATAGTGGAAAAGGAGGTTCTAGACTTCAAGAAAGTGAGGAAAGGGATCGAGAAGTGCAAGTCGGGGAATTGCAAGCAATGCAAAGCTTCAAGAGGATCATTCATGCCTCCATGATAAAGAAGTGCAAAAAGTCGAGCTTTAGACTTAAAACGGAGCGCTTGTTGGGAGGCAACCCAACCTTTCTTCCCTTTTACTTATTACGATTTCATTATTTATTTTAGTATTAAAATTTTAGATATATGCATGGTAGGAAATGTGTTTGAGTGTTTTGCATGTTTCATGTTAAGAACATTTTTGCATAATAGTCTATTATTACATATTTAGGTATGTTTTTTATTTTGCATGTATTTATTAGGCTAGGTTTTTATTGTCATTCCAAACTCACACACACACTAGTTTGGATCATGAAGTTAATGTTTGGAAAATCATTGCATCGATCATGAAGTGATTAGGGGGATAAAAAATGATTTTGAAAATCAAAATAGGAAAAATTTTCATTACTGTCGGGATCTACGCGATCGCGTGCCAAGAGGCTCTAGCGATCGCAAATTTGCATTAAAAAATCAACAAATTTTTAAACCTTGAACCACGCGATCGCTGGCACTCCAGTCAGGCGATCGCGTGGCTATACAGGGACCAAAATCGGCAGTTTAAATGTTGTTCCTCATGTTTTCAATTTCAAACATTATAAACTCGTTTTCTCTCCCCTAATCACTTCATATTTGATCTTACATCTTGTGTGCGTGTCATCAACACTTTGTTGCATCAATATCATTGCTTACATGACTTCAAAATCCAATCGAAGGTATGATCTCTTCACTTAAATCAATTTTTAGTCAAAATTGTGAAAGTCTCTTTAAGTTCTTCAACCTAGAAATTATGAGTTGTGAAGAATGAGCTTAGGTTAGTTGTTGAAGTTTGTGATTTGTGGTTTAGTAGACGAAAATTTTGGGTTCATTCATGCCTCCAACCCTATGCATATCCATTGATTTTTGCAATGCACACCATGTGTTTGATGAAATGCCACAAAGATAGTTTTGTACTAATTTGAGAAATCCTTCCGAACATTTATCTTCATGATATGTTTATCATTGATTATGTGTGTTTAGTTCATGAATTAGTTCACTTCACTTCACGAAATTCATGAAAACAAATTTATCACCATGGCAGCCACATTGCAAGTCACTGCAGGCCATTGCACCTGAAAACTGCTTCACGTCACTTACTTCTCCATAGCTTTTCATGACCTTATTGATCTTCAAATGGGCTGAATTTTTAATATTTTTTCAACCATGCTGTGAACTTTAATATATCAAAAGATGGCTTAGGAAAACTTGTGTTTTTCTAGGCGATTCCAGGGCATGAACATGTGTGGTCGATCATCTTTTAAAAAAATTCGAGATTTTGCTTTAACTTTAGTTTGGGGGTGTTAGTTTGATCTTACAAAGTTTCTTATTGGTTTTTATGACTTCTAATGCTAATTATCTCTTATTTTCTAGGAATACACCAATCAAAACACATCCAATCAAGTTGGACAAAGCAGAAATAGGGTCAATTTCATCCCAAAGCATTTCAAATGAAAGCAGCAAGGCAACAAAGCATCTCCATTACAACTGGGAAGTTCTCGTTCTCTCTCCTTTATCTTGTTTTACATTTTTAATTCTTTTTGACAAACATTGAGGTCAATGTTTCTTTCTAATTTGAGGGTGAAAAATCTCGCTCATGAAAATTGCTTCCATATTCATGATATTCATTTTATGTTTCCATTCGATTTTATTGGGATAAAAAAAATTGAAACTTTGTTGACATGTTTATTGCCTAGGATATAGTATGAATCAATTTGTACTTAGGCTTGAAAATTGGACAACATGAAAGCATGAACTTATTTTGAACTAGTTATGTTTTGCTTGATTCCATATTCATTACGCACATAGCCAGTGTTGGATAATTGCTTGTGTAGGGGATTTTGTTTAATACATGTGGGGCAAGTTTTATACAACTTGAACTTAGAAATGACTTGCAAATTCCTGAACTTAGATCATTAGATATCACATCCCTAAATTAGAACCAATCATGCTAAAAGGTATGTTTGGGGGTAGAATGGTTGGAATTTGTATGTATTGATGGGTTGGAGGTCTGTGGTTCTTGGTTTTGTACTTTAGTCATTACAGTTTGGTCAACGGGTATAAACCATTTCCAGCATAAAAACAGAAAAATGATGAAGGTCTTATTCTGCTCTTCAAATGCCTTTTGACTCAAGTAGGTAAGTCCGAGGGGTCTTTCAAACCTGGTACCCTAAAGTCAACTGACTTGGGAGTCATCGACTTAAAGCTCGCTACATGGGTCAATTAGAAAGCAAGTACGGAGAGTGGACTTACACATAAGACATTATAACATCTATAACTTTTCTGTTTAAGCCTTTATGACTCAGGCAAGTACGTCTAAGAGGTTCTTTGAACCTGGTACCCTAAAGCCAACTGGTTTGGGAGTTGCCGATCCGAAAGCCCGCTATAAGGGTCATATAGAAAGCAAGTATGAAAAGTTCTGCACAAAGATGGTAAAAGTCAGGGACAATTAAAAGAAAAAGCCGTCCATCAAAATAAAAAAAAATGTATATATATATGCATGGTATAAGCTTAGTTGACTGAGTTGTGGTGGTTGAGGTTGTAGAATTGGGGATTTCTTTCTTTTCATTTGTTATGCACGCATATTTCTGATTCTGAATATCTTGTGTGGAAAAAGCAAAGAATATTTTTAGAAACCACGATAGATAAACCAGGGATGTGAAAGAAAAGCAGTAAGTTGTGATCACCCATGAGTGATGCAAGGAAATAATTGGATTCATTAGGTGACCACATGGGATTTGGTTTGGAATGTGCATAATAAGCCACACAGTGTTGAGTAGATCTTTTGTGTAAGTTTTCTTTTGACATTGGCTATTCACACACGCACTTGAAAATCTGGCATGATATAACTAGAAATTATTTTGCATTGTTGTTCATAACTCTTACTTAAAGCTTGAATTGATTTGGACTATTGAGGCATTTGGTAAACATGTTTACACAACAAAAACAATTGCATGTGGTTATTTTAATTTGTTAGTTTAGTTTACATTATTCGAGGACGAACAATAGTTCTAATTTGGGGGTATTTGATAAGTGTATTTTATACGCTTATCTGTATGTCTAAATTAGAAGAAATTATTGTCGTTTTAGAATATATGCTATTTAATTTATGTTTACTTTGTAGAAAATATCCCAAAAGGCGAAGAATGAAGCAATTAATGGAAAAATGACACAATTGGATGTTAATTGGAGCTAAATTGAGCAGATGGGGAGTGATAACATCAACCGGGAAACCTACATGGTGCCAAAGAGAAGAAATCAAAGGTTAGAGGAACGAATTGAAGGATTTAAGAGCTTAAATGGGCAAATCAAGAAGAAGATAAAGTTTGGGGACTAAATTGCAACAATTGGAAGTTGAGGATTGAAGGTGCAATTAAAAGTCAGAGACCAACTTACACAGCCGAAAAAAGATGGAAGTCGCGATTGCTGGATACATACCTCGCTATCGCGAGAAGATGCAAAATAGTAACCCGAGAGTTTTAACGAATTCCATGCGATCACTAGGGTTGAAGCCACGCGATCGCGTGCTTATCCGGCTGTGGGCTTTTTCTCGCAATTTTGAACAGAATTCTCTCTTTCTTCACATAGGTTTCTCCAAAACCTATATATACAACACATGAGGCACAAAATCTGGACCTTTGCCTCTCCATAGAACGAGCCACAATTGAGAATTCAACATCAAATTCTTAGGGAATCAAGCATCGCAAAGGGACGTGAATTGAAGATAATTGAAGAATCAAAACTTGGTGCAAGCGTTTCTTTCTTTATATTATTTTCAATGATCATTTATTATTGTTATTTTTTTTCTTTAATTATGATGTGTAACTAAACTTCATGTTGGGATGAACGATGTAGCCTAGTCATATTATTTTAATTCCAAGTTCCATATATAGTTTTAATGTTTTGATGCATCTATTGATTTATTATTGGTCTTAATGCTTGAATTGTTTGATCACCAATTCATGATATATTGAGTTATTTTCATAATCCGAGAGGTGAGTTAATAATTTAGAACGTGGTAATAAATTCGGTAATTGAACAAGAGACAGAGATATACTTTTGTTATTACTACGGTCGTGTGTGAATTCTTGTGTGTTATTTCAATATATGTTAAAGTTCACAGCATGGTTTACAACATATTAAAAATTCAGGTCATTTGGAGTTCAATATGGTCATGAAAAATTATGGAGAAGTGGGTGA
The DNA here is from genome assembly GCA_963555705.1 of Ligustrum vulgare. Taxonomy (NCBI): domain Eukaryota; kingdom Viridiplantae; phylum Streptophyta; class Magnoliopsida; order Lamiales; family Oleaceae; genus Ligustrum; species Ligustrum vulgare. The sequence continues at coordinate 43,858,598 of OY743180.1, read as the reverse complement.
CGTGAACTGAATTTCTGGTGCAATGGCCTGCAGTGGGCTGCAATGGGGCTGCCTTGATGCAATGTTGGTTTTCATGATTTTCATGCAATGTAGTGTACTAATTCATGAACTAAACATACATACTCAATAATAACCATGTCATGAAGATAAATGCTTGGAAGAATATCTCAAATTTGAACAAAAATCTCATTGTAGCATTTTATCAAACACTTAATGTGCATTACAAAAATCAAAGAAAGTGCATCAATTTGGAACATTTATTGACCCAAAAATTTTACCTATTAAATCACAAATCACATTCTCCAACATCTAACCTAAACTTATTCTTCACCATTCATAATTTCAAAATCCCAGAACTCAAAGAAAATTTCAAAATTTTGAGTAAACATTGATTTAAGTGAAGAATTTCATACCTTTGCTTGATTTTGAAGTGAAAGAAGAGATGAATTTGATGCAAAGAAGTGTTGATGGCATACACAAATAAATAAAAATCATGTTTGGAGTGATTTGGGGAGAGAAAACAAGTTTGTTATGTTTGAGATTGAGAAAATTAAGTAAAAGGCTTTAAATTGTGGGAACTGGTCCCAATTCAACCACGCGATCGTGTGGTAGGAATTCCAGTGATCGCGTGGGAGTTGTACTGAGCGATCGCTCAGTTTTCCGGAAGCTTGGAAATTTTTCCTATTTTTGAGCTTCTACCTCGTTTTTAACCCCTAATCACATCATGATGTATGCAATGATTTTCCAAGCATTAACTTCATGATCTAAACTAGTGTGTTTAATGTGTGGGATGACAATTAAAATCCTAGTTTAACAAAAATATGCAAAATTAAAAACATACCTAAATATGCAAAAATAGTGCAACAAGTAATAGAGTTTTAACATGCAAACGTGTAAAACCCTCAAACGGGTTACCTATCATGCATTTATCTAAAATTCAGCAAATAAATAAATTATGAAAGCGTAATAAATAAAAGGGAAGAAAGGTTGGGTTGCCTCCCAACAAGCGCTCTGTTTTAAGTCTTAAGCCTGACTTTTGCACATCGAAATCATGGAGGCTTGAAAGATCCTCTTGAAGCCCTGCACACTTTGGAATTTCCTTTTTTGCACTTTTCAACCTTGTTTTGCACCTTGATGACTCCATTGTTTGGGAACTGAGCAAAATTTGGTTTTTCCTCCTACTTCAAGTTATTTCTTTTCTTCTTCACCTCCATCTTCCCTTCATTTTTCTTCGAAGTGTTGTCTAACTTTATTCCTTGCTTCAAATTTTCTTCTGGTTTCTGAATTACTCCTTCCACCTTGAAGCAACTTTCCTTTAGATATTCGAGATCCGGTCTTGGCTTGATGCTGAAGCTGACTTGTTCATTCTCGACTCTAAAAATGATTTCCCCCTTTTCAATGTCTATGAGAGCTCGTCCCGTAGCAAGAAATGGTCTTCCAAGAATGAGGGGCATCTGAGTGTCCTCTTCCATGTCTAGGATCACAAAGTTGACTGGGAAGAAGAATTTTTCAACCTTAATTATCACATTCTCCACTATCCCATATGGATACTGAATGGATCTGTTGGCAAGCTTCAGTGTGATATTGGTTGGTTTAGGCTCCCCCAAACCAAGTTTCATGTACGCAGATAAAGGTATTAAATTAACACTAGCCCCTAAGTCACATAGAACATTATCAAAGCTGAAGTTACCAATAGTGCAAGGGATAGAGAAACTCCCCGAATCAGTCAATTTTTATGGTAATTTCTTCTGCAATATAGCGCTGCATTCCTCACTGAGAGCTACTATTTCATAATCTACCAGCTTTCTTTTATTTGATAACATATCTTTCATAAATTTCAGGTAGAGTGGCATTAGAGCCAAGGCTTCAGCAAAAGGAATATTTATGTGCAGTTTCTTGAATATTTCCAAAAATTTTCCAAACTGATACTTTCTCAATCTTTGTGGATAAGGAACTGGAGGTACATATGCCTTGACTGGAGGTCGAACTCGAACTTCTTCTTCCACTTTCTCTTGGGTTTCTGAAGTTGACCCATGTTCTTTTTCACTGTTCTGCTCTTCCACCACATTTTTCTTTTGGTTCTTCTGCTTCTCATATTCCTCTACAGTCACTTCAGATAGCTGAACCCCGCTCCTTGTTGTTATTGTATTCACATGCTCACGAGGGTTCGTTTCAGTATTACTCGGTAACTGTCCTGGCTGCTTTGTGGAATTGCTCTCCCACCTGTTTCTTCAATTTTTTTTATTTCAGTAGCTTGATTCATTAATTCTCCATTCTAACTCTTGACCAGCTGGATTAACACTTCTATGTTCTCGGATATGTTTTTCTGAGATTGTTGTTGTTGTTGTTGCTGAAATCCAGGTGGGCGCTGAACAGTCTGATTGTTAGACCAAGAAAAATTGGGGTGATTCTTCCATTCTGGGTTGTATGTTTGTGAATATTGATCACCATGCTGTCTGTTTCCCACGAAGTTGACCTACTCTGGATTTGATTGGTTTTGCTGTAATGGGCAGAAATTTACAGCGTGATTCTCAAAGCAAAAATGTAGCGACCAAGAATTTTTACGCGATTAATAATTATTTTAATAGAAAATCGTGTCGCTACTATTTCACCCATTTTTATTAAGTAACGCCGCGACGTATTCGTATAACCAAATCAAGAAATAATCAAGATCGTTCGATTTTAAATTAAATTCCGAATTTCTAAAAATATCTCCATTCTCTTGATTTAAAGTATATTAAGTCCAAGTACTTAATTCAATGTTATCCCAATATTTATTTATACAAAAATTATTTTTATTATTGAAATTAAGAAAATATATGCAAGCATGGGAGGTTCCATTATATGTAATCATGAAGAGCATAATATTTGTATAAATATGGAAAAGTATATGAATGATTTATATACTCCATTATATATAATCATGAAGAGCATAATATTTGTATAAATATGGAAAAGTATATGAATGATTTATATACTCCATTATATATAATCATGAAGAGCATAATATTTGTATAAATATGGAAAAGTATATGAATGATTGATAAGACTCCATTATATGTAATCATGAAGAGCATAATATTTGTATAAAAAATGGAAAAGTATATGAATGATTTATATACTCCATTATATATAATCATGAAGAGCATAATATTTGTATAAATATGGAAAAGTATATGAATGGTTGATAAGACTCCATTATATGTAATCATGAAGAGCATAATATTTGTATAAATATGGAAAAGTATATGAATGGTTGATAAGATTCCATTATATGTAATCATGAAGAGCATAATATTTGTATAAATATGGAAAAGTATATGAATGGTTGATAAGACTCCATTATATGTAATCATGAAGAGCATAATATTTGTATAAATATGGAAAAGTATATGAATGGTTGATAAGACTCCATTATATGTAATCATGAAGAGCATAATATTTGTATAAATATGGAAAAGCATATGAATGGTGCTTTACTTTAAGAAAAGGATGTGTTAAAATTAATAGAATTGAATGATGATGTTTACATTATGCCAACTTTACACATCTATATAAATCCATCTCTTTTACACACAACTCTACACATATACACTTATTTCCAATCTCTTGACAAAATCCACAAGTAAGAGAAATTCAAGGTGGTCAAGAAAGTTTTGGTCCATTTACTACTACACTTCATTTTAATCTTTTAAAAGGTAAGTATATCTTATGTTTTTATGAAAAGTAAGTATGTTTTTATGAAAGATAAGTATACCTTATGTTTTTATGAAAAGTAAGTATGTTTTTATGACAAGTAAGTATATCTTATGTTTTTATGAAAAGTAAGTATGTTTTTATGAAAGGTAAATACACCTTATGTTTTTTATGAAAAGTAAGTATGTTTTTATGACAAGTAAGTATATCTTATGTTTTTATGAAAAGTAAGTATGTTTTTATGAAAGGTAAATACACCTTATGTTTTTATGAAAAGTAAGTATGTTTTTATGACAAGTAAGTATATCTTATGTTTTTATGAAAAGTAAGTATGTTTTTATGAAAGGTAAATACACCTTATGTTTTTATGAAAAGTAAGTATGTTTTTATGACAAGTAAGTATATCTTATGTTTTTATGAAAATGTTTGGATCATTGCTATGAAATCAATCTCACAAGATTGTTATGGGTTCCATATGATATGTTTATGATTATGCTAAGGGGACCGGAGTTTAGTAGCGCTACACATAAGAATTCTTGTCATTTAAGTTCGGTAAAATTCTTGTGTCTCCCTATGTTTATGAGTATTTCGATCCTATCCTATGTTATGATGAAAATGATCCATATGCTTTCAAAAGAAAATTTATGCTTGGTATACTTACTGGGATTTTATAAATCTCACTCCACGATATTTACCATTTTCAGATAATTGAAGGTTCGAGGCGGTCAACATGGAAGTGGCAAAAGTGGTTAAGATTGATGAGATAATTATGTTGAACTTTATGTAAGAAAATTATGTTCTATTTTTATTCACAAATAAAATTATGGGATTCTAATTATTCTTTTGAATAATTTTACATTACTATTTAAGTCTCGATAATATGATATGAGTCACTTTTAGTGGCACTCGAATGGAAGAGAATTCGGGTCGTCACAGTTGGTATCAGAGCAAAGAGTTTTAAAAAACGATTCTGTAGATTTTTGAAATTTTATTTCTTAAAAAAAAAAAAAAAAAATCACTATTCACGTGAACAGTAAAACGACGTGCTATTCATGATGAACAGTGAACGAAATCACTATTCATTATAAAAAAAAAAAAAGTTGAATTTTCACATGTCAAGTATGGTTATGATTTTGAAAAGTATGATGAAATTTGATGTGCGAATTTCAAGGACAAAATTCATTTTAAGCAAGGGAGTTTGTAATGTCCTGAAAATTTTATGGAATATAATTAGTTAGTGATATGATGTTTATATTGATGTCTTTGATAAATTTCTAGAAGTTCGGGGACTAAAGGAAAAATAAGATTTGACGATAAATTTTATTTGGGTTAAGTTATTAATTATTGATGGGGAGATAATTACTATATCGATATTGGATTTGTTTTGAAGACTGTTATTAATTAGGAATTATGATTCAAGAAAATGTTGATTTGGATACAACCACATTAAATTATTGTTGATTAAAGGAAAATAAGATTATATGAAATATTTTAACTCATCACTCTACTATGTCACTCTCCACGTATTGACTCCTCGAACCAGGTATGTTATATGCTTTGCAAGTCATTTACGATTTTATTAAGACATGTTAAGTATGAAATCTTCATATGTTATGAATCTTTAAGTGAAATATACATGTTGAGTATGATATGAATTGATAGAAGCCTGAATTTTAATTTATTCCTTTTTATGTAGAATCATGAGACATAGAGGATATTGATATGAATTTTGGTTCATATTAAGCTTAGTAAGATTGACTCAATTAGAAATTAAGTTGGGTTGTAACTTTTGCCCAAAATATATGGAATAATATATTAAACAAACAAAATTAATAATGAATTCGTACAATAATTTATCCCTTTATCACTACCTTTGTGTAAAAACAAGGGAAAAACTGTGGATGGTTATTAGTACTTCCTTTTCAAGTTTCAATTTTCGGTTCAATAATTTATCCCTTTATCACTACCTTTGCTTAAAAGCAAGGAAAAACTGTGGATGATTATTGGTACCACTCTTCAAGTTTCAATTCTGAAAAAAAAAAATTCGGAAAGAAAGAAAGAGAACGGGTGTTGAGCATAATGGGAATAATATGACTTAAGAATGATTTTCAAAATAATTGTTGTCCTTGAGTTTAGAAATGATGAACCTTAAATGGACTTTGCATAATTGATTTTAGACATGACACTAAGTATGAGAAGTCAACAGAAATGATTAGAAATATGTTCAGATTATCTATCATTTAGATTTAATGAGAAATAGCGAGCCAATTTTATGAAGTTTTATGAGATGTTAAGATTATAAGTGGTTTTAATGAGACTTTTATGAGAAGCATTATGAAGTTAGAGATTTAAAAATTTGATTATTGGGAATTAAGTAATGGATATTATGTTGAGTAAGTGAATTATGCCTCTATATTGAAGAGAAATTTATTATGAACTTTGGCCTTGTGATTAAATTTTGGGAATATGATTTATGACTTATAAATATAAGTATGAGTAATCTTTTGAGCCAATTAAGGTATGGAAGGAAGTGATATTGTGATATTGAAAAATATGATTTGAAATTGTTATGTTGAGGAATTATGAATTGAATTATGGGATATTTTTTTTGATATATTGAAGTGTTGGAATCGTTTTCAATATTTTTAGATCGTTGTGATCAAATGTGGAGTTATTTATTATTGTGAGTTATGAAGTATGCTTATGGTTTGGGATAAGTCCAAATTACAAGGGAGACTTTGTCCAGAATTTTATCATTTGGAATTAAGAGCATGATATGATAAGCATCCACTAAAGGAATTAAGGTTAGACATGCAAGTCCAGTTACATCACAAACGAGATTTAGTAGATGATAGCAGAGATTTTATTATTTTCTCATAAGGAGAACATACAAAGAGTCACACTGGAAAAGAAATACATGAAACACGCAAAAGCAAAAGAAAGCAACATGGGAAATTCCTCAAATTGAGAGATGTGTTTCCGGAGTAGCCGTATCCTACCACCTCTGACCTTTTGAGGAAATAAAGAAACCTTCAAAGAGGTGTGTTTCGAGAGTAAGAATACTCCGTAATCTACCACCTGGAACCTTTGAGGTACACACAAGATTTAAATATTAAGGAAATCCTAGGAAATTAGAGGGGTGTCTCGAGAGTAAGAATACTCCGTACTCTACCCCCACCTATTCTAAGATTCATAAAGTTAAGTTTACATTAACCGGACTCCATTTTCGCTTGATTCCCCTTCCTTGCGACCAATCTATCTTAACCCCTGCTGGATCTTGTATTGAGATATATGACTGCAGCTTATCCAGTAGTTCATCAATAGTAGGAGCAGAAATAAGGAGCCTTCTGGAAAATGGAGAGATGAATCCCTGTTCCACAGCATAATCAAGAAAGGTTAACAAACCATCAAAGAAATTGTTAACATTCAGAAGCCCAATAGGCTTAGTATGGAGACATAGTTGAGCCCACGAGGTAATGTTAAAGATTTCTTCTAAGGTACCAAAACCTCCGGGCAGGGCTATAAAGCCATCAGCAACCTCAATCTTTCGAGTCTTATTCGATAAATTTTCCTCAGATCATTCATTGGAAGATTGGAATAATACTTGCGAATGTTTGTAAGAATGATATCCATGTTTTTGATGGATCTAACCTCTTCCCAGCATGAACTATTTAAAAGCATTAAGGATCGGAGGGAATCCGCGTGATATTGATTCCAGCAAGAAAGCGCGGAATAGAATAATGGAAAAGAGGGAACAAGGGTTTATGCGCCGTTTACTTTCTTGATAAAAGGAAGATTTGATGATAACGGGATTTGAGATATGGAATATTTTCTTGGATTTTTGGGTACTGATATTTTGATATAATAATCAAGGTATAGAAATAATACGGGGATACGTGAAAGTGAAATAAGGACTGTATTGAATCAGGATTAATAAGTTTGTGCAAGTGAAAGTAATACCTTACGGGAAATGTTATGATATTTGAGTTAAGAATTTTAATTATTTGGGAGATATTTGTTTATTGAATTTTGCAGAAATTTTGGGTTACAAATATTGGAAAGATAAACTGATGATTATGTTGATATGTGAATAACATGTTTGGGTATATTACATAGAGAATATTCAGGTAATCGTTTTAATTATTTTGGGATATTTGGTGATAAGAAGAAATGACAAATTATTATGGTATGATATGTTAGTAAAGATTTATTGAAATTTTAGAGATATTAATACGAATATTTGAGGTTACATGATACGATGATAAGTGACAGGTTACATGAGTACTACAAGATATGATGAAATATCACATACGATTGGAAATTTTCATTTTGAGTTAGAATTTATGAGTAGACACATATGTCTATTATTGATAAGAAAAATACATGTTCTTAAGAAAACAAAGAGATGATTTAGTAAAAGTCCAGTGGGTTAGATATTATAATGATGAGATTACTAAGAGAAAGAAGAGAAGAGATTCTGATTAAGTGTTCAGAAATCATAAGATCAAGTAAGTTTAATTTCGAGGACGAAATTATTTTAAGGGGGTAAGTTTGTAGCGACCAAGAATTTTTACGCGATTAATAATTATTTTAATAGAAAATCGTGTCGCTACTATTTCACCCATTTTTATTAAGTAACGCCGCGACGTATTCGTATAACCAAATCAAGAAATAATCAAGATCGTTCGATTTTAAATTAAATTCCGAATTTCTAAAAATATCTCCATTCTCTTGATTTAAAGTATATTAAGTCCAAGTACTTAATTCAATGTTATCCCAATATTTATTTATACAAAAATTATTTTTATTATTGAAATTAAGAAAATATATGCAAGCATGGGAGGTTCCATTATATGTAATCATGAAGAGCATAATATTTGTATAAATATGGAAAAGTATATGAATGATTTATATACTCCATTATATATAATCATGAAGAGCATAATATTTGTATAAATATGGAAAAGTATATGAATGATTTATATACTCCATTATATATAATCATGAAGAGCATAATATTTGTATAAATATGGAAAAGTATATGAATGATTGATAAGACTCCATTATATGTAATCATGAAGAGCATAATATTTGTATAAAAAATGGAAAAGTATATGAATGATTTATATACTCCATTATATATAATCATGAAGAGCATAATATTTGTATAAATATGGAAAAGTATATGAATGGTTGATAAGACTCCATTATATGTAATCATGAAGAGCATAATATTTGTATAAATATGGAAAAGTATATGAATGGTTGATAAGATTCCATTATATGTAATCATGAAGAGCATAATATTTGTATAAATATGGAAAAGTATATGAATGGTTGATAAGACTCCATTATATGTAATCATGAAGAGCATAATATTTGTATAAATATGGAAAAGTATATGAATGGTTGATAAGACTCCATTATATGTAATCATGAAGAGCATAATATTTGTATAAATATGGAAAAGCATATGAATGGTGCTTTACTTTAAGAAAAGGATGTGTTAAAATTAATAGAATTGAATGATGATGTTTACATTATGCCAACTTTACACATCTATATAAATCCATCTCTTTTACACACAACTCTACACATATACACTTATTTCCAATCTCTTGACAAAATCCACAAGTAAGAGAAATTCAAGGTGGTCAAGAAAGTTTTGGTCCATTTACTACTACACTTCATTTTAATCTTTTAAAAGGTAAGTATATCTTATGTTTTTATGAAAAGTAAGTATGTTTTTATGAAAGATAAGTATACCTTATGTTTTTATGAAAAGTAAGTATGTTTTTATGACAAGTAAGTATATCTTATGTTTTTATGAAAAGTAAGTATGTTTTTATGAAAGGTAAATACACCTTATGTTTTTTATGAAAAGTAAGTATGTTTTTATGACAAGTAAGTATATCTTATGTTTTTATGAAAAGTAAGTATGTTTTTATGAAAGGTAAATACACCTTATGTTTTTATGAAAAGTAAGTATGTTTTTATGACAAGTAAGTATATCTTATGTTTTTATGAAAAGTAAGTATGTTTTTATGAAAGGTAAATACACCTTATGTTTTTATGAAAAGTAAGTATGTTTTTATGACAAGTAAGTATATCTTATGTTTTTATGAAAATGTTTGGATCATTGCTATGAAATCAATCTCACAAGATTGTTATGGGTTCCATATGATATGTTTATGATTATGCTAAGGGGACCGGAGTTTAGTAGCGCTACACATAAGAATTCTTGTCATTTAAGTTCGGTAAAATTCTTGTGTCTCCCTATGTTTATGAGTATTTCGATCCTATCCTATGTTATGATGAAAATGATCCATATGCTTTCAAAAGAAAATTTATGCTTGGTATACTTACTGGGATTTTATAAATCTCACTCCACGATATTTACCATTTTCAGATAATTGAAGGTTCGAGGCGGTCAACATGGAAGTGGCAAAAGTGGTTAAGATTGATGAGATAATTATGTTGAACTTTATGTAAGAAAATTATGTTCTATTTTTATTCACAAATAAAATTATGGGATTCTAATTATTCTTTTGAATAATTTTACATTACTATTTAAGTCTCGATAATATGATATGAGTCACTTTTAGTGGCACTCGAATGGAAGAGAATTCGGGTCGTCACAAAAAATCACACAAAACCGTTTGTATTAAATTGACTGGTTGCATACCCATGCAATCTATTTTCTTTGTCAAAGCATCCAACTTAGCATTTAATGCTGTAATCTCACTAACTGCAATAATTCCCCCAGACTTTGGTGTAGCTCTATCTGAGTACCACTGGTAACTGTTCGCAGCCATCTTCTCAAAAATCTCAGATGCTTCTTCATATGTCATATCCATTACAGATCCTCCAGTTGCTGAGTCTGCATACTTTTATTCTCATTTGTCAACCCATTGTAGAATGTTTGAACTAGTATCCAATCAGTGATTCCATGTGTAGGACACTGTCTGATGAGCTCGTTGAACCTTTCCCAAGCCTCAAAAATTGATTCCCCAGGCTGTTGACTGAATGATAAAATCTCATGCCTTAGCTTTGACATGCGGCCAGGTGGGAAAAATTTATCTACAAATTTCTGGCTCATAACTTCAAAAGTGGTGATTGTGTGTAGAGGCAAAGCGTAAAACCAGGCCTTTGCTTTGTCCGCCAAAGAGAATGAAAATAGCTTTAATTTCACGGCGTCATCTGAAACTCCATTCATGCGTTGCATATCACATAGTTCCAAAAATGTCCGAAGATGCGCATGAGGATCTTCAGATGGCAATCCATGAAAAAGCACAAAATTTGGATCAAGGATATCAAGGAAGTCTTGATCTAAAAATTATTAGCTCGGATTGCAGGAGGTACAATGCAGGTTCCAATGTTCCCCACAGGAGGAACCATGTAGTCTCGCAAAACACACATTCCATGATTTTGTTGCTGTCCATTCACAGCTGCTGGCAGATCTTGTTGATTTCCTTGATTATCCTGAATTCTATCATCTGCCATGGCTAAGTCTGTTTGTCGATTCGCTTCCAACTGTTGTCTACGCCTTTGTCGAAAGGTGCGTTTAATTTCTATATCAAAATGAAGCAAATCAAATGACTTAGTCATTCTTAACATAAATTAAATAAAACAAAAATTTAAAACAAAAACTAAAAATTAATATAAAAATAAAAATAAAAATAAGAAAAATAAAGTTCAAAGTAAAATAAGAAATAATGGGTATCGATATTAATTAACAGTCCCCGGCAACGGCGCCAAAAACTTGTTCACTGATATCTCGCGATGCGAAATATCCCCACAAGTGTACGGGTCGTGAGAAGTAATATAATAGACCTAGGAGTCCAGATTATCGTCCCACAGAGACTGCTATTAATTACCGAAATATTTTAGTTCTAAACTTTATTTGAACAGACGAATTTTGTATGAGAATTTAAACTAAAACTAGAGAATAAGATTAAATAATTAAATTGCGAGATTGCTTTTGTTTTAAAAACGATTGTAAGGTAGTTAGGATTCACCAATTCGCCTAACCAATTAAATCAATTCCAATTCCAGATTTTATTTTCTAAATATGTGTTCGATTGAATTCACTAATTCAAATTGAGATTCCTCTCTCGAGTTTAAATCAATCCTACCTAAATAAGTCAACCTTGTATCTCTACAGCGGGTCCGAATATTCCTTATCTAGATGCATTACATGCAAGAATTCACACACAACCGCAATAATAACAAGATTATATCTCTATCTCTCGTTCAATTACCGGATTTATTACCTAAATCTATGTTATTAATTCACCTTTCGGATTATGGAAATAACACATTAAATCATGAAAGAATGGTCAGTTCATTCACGCATTAAACGTAATAATAAATCAATACATGCATTAAAGCGTTAAAACAAGGAATATGGAATTAAAATAATTAATTAGGCTACATTATTCATTCCAACATAGAATTTAGCTACACATCATATTTAAATAGCAAAAACAAAATAAATTGACGTTCACTGAAAATAACAAATAAGAATGGAAGGATTGCACCAATTATCAATTCTTCAAGTATCTCCAAGTCTCACCCCTTTGCAATGCTTTGATCTTCCAAGAATTTGACGTGAAAAGCTTGATTGTAGCTCGTTATATGGAGAGACAAAGGTCCATATTTCATACCTCATGTGTTCTATATATAGGTTTTGAAGAAACCTAGGTCAATAAAGAGAGAATTCTGTTGAAAATCGCGAGAAAAAGCCCACAATCGGCCCAGCCGGATAAGCGTGCGATCGCGTGGCTAATACCCTAACGATCGCGTGGTTACGTCTTTAACTCTCGGGTCATAAATTCACACCATCTCGCGATCGCGTGGTATGTATCCAGCAATCGCGACTTCTATCTTTTCTTGGCTGTGTAAGTTGGTCCCTAACTTTTAATTGCACCTTCAATCCTCAACTTTCAATTGATGCAATTTTGTCCCCAAACTTTATATTCTTCTCGATTTGCCCGTTTAAGCTCTCAATTCCTTTACTTGGGTCCTCCAACCTCTGATTCATTCACTTTGGCACCATGAACCTTCCCGGTTGTTATCACATATCTCTCACTTGCTCAATTAATCTCCAATTAACATCCAATTGCTTCATTCTAAATCTTTTGGGATATTTTCTGCAAAAGTAACAATTAAACACAAATTAAAGAGCATATATTCTAAAACGACAATAATTTCTTCTAATTTAGACATACAGATGAGTGTATAAAATACACCCAATTTTCAAGAGGCTGCAGCCTCTTGTCCTTTTTATTTTTTTTATTATTAATTTTTTTTTAATCTTTGGCTGCAACACTTGCTGCAGCCTTTTGACTTTTTTTTTTTTTTACGTTACTTGCAAGAATTTTTTTTTCTTTCTTTTTTTTTTTTTTACGTTACTTGCCCGCAATTTATTTTTTTTTTCCTTTCTTGTTTTGTTGACGTTACCTGCCAGCAATTTTATTTTTCTTTCCAATTTTATTACATCGTCTTCACAATTTTTTTCCGTGAAAAAACAATTTACCTAATTTCAAAAATCAAATCTAATATATAGATAGAAAACTTGTATTATAATATCACTTCATCTGTCCAAAAACAACGTGTGAAAACACCATTCTCAAGCTCATGCGAAAAATAAAAATTGTCATCCCTTCATTTTTCATGTGCCATATGTTGTACGAAAGACTCCGCATCACATCCAATAAGTTTCATGCGCTGATCTCTTTGATGATTTCTTAAATCTCTGTCGGTGTGACCCAGAGATGATGGACCACCAGACTCGATCTCAAATAAACGCATCTGCTGCCAGTCGAAATATTTGATTGAGCAAACTGTTCGGACAACGATTTTTTTGAAGCACGGACACTACGATGGGAGCGTAGCAAGTGAACTTTGCTCGGTGTAGTGAGAGGATGATTGTGATGTTCAACGAAATGGCTAACTTGCCACGTATCACCCAAACGATTTACGATTGACATCTTAGCCTCGCACCCACACCGTGTGTGGTCTCGACTGCGTTCTTCGGACCTCTGTTTAGGGTACTTTATTTCGTTCTGGTACTTTTCATCTGTTTTTCCCTCCTTCGAACATGTGAAAACCTTCCAATAAAGCTCATTGATGTCTTTTCTTCGCTTCGAATTATGAATGCGAGTGCTGAAACCCGCCTCCTTCGCATAAGCGTTGTAAAATCATCTTCTGCTGATTCGAATTCTTGGCCAACCACTGAAATAATAATCTCGGATACTTGAGGTACAAATATATTATTATTCATTTCCATCACTGTATTAATATAAGAAAACAAATTAGAAAAAAAAAAATCATATTTGAAATTAAAATATTTGACAAAATTAAATTTAAAAAAATATAAAAAAAATTAAACAACTTACCCAACTCAAATATGTAGTAATTTTCAGAAAATTATGTAATTGACACTTGCTGAAATTGCCAAAATCACTGTATTAATATAAGAAAACAAATTAGCAAAAAAATCATATTTGAAATAAAAACATTCGACAAAATTAAATTTAAATAAAATGAAAAAGATTAAACAACTTACCCAACTCAAATATGTAGTAATCTTAAAAAAAATTATGTAATTGGCACTTGTCGAAATTGCTTGTTAGTATGCACACTCCACTCTTTTTTATCTCTAACAATTTTTATGTTGAATTTTGAATGATGTTATGAAAATAGTGTTGGTTTTATTGGTTTGTATATAACAAAAATTTTGGAACGTTTAAATCTGACCCTTTTTTTTTTTTTTTTTTGCAATTGTATCGTTATAATTCAAACGGTACAATTGCAAAAAACGGTTACATCTTCTTATATTTAAAAAATAAAAAATAAAACATTGGGCTGCAGCAAGTGTTGCAGCCAAATAATAAGAAGTAAAAAAAATAATAATAAAAAAAGGACAAGAGGCTGCAGCGTTCTTGAAAATTGGGCTGGAGGGTAGGATAACCTACCCTCAAGCGGGTATTAGAACAGGGGCATTTATTTTATACTCAATCATATTAATATTTATAACTTTTTGTATAGAAAAGATAGGTTACGTCCTTACAAAACTTTATACCATATATTTATAATTTAGTCCTTGTTTGGCCCTTGTTATAAATAAAATACATTTTTTCTCTTCTTTTTAACTACACATTTATATTTATCAATAAAATAATATTACACTTGAACCCATAAAAGATGTCATAATTTTAACCACACATTCTCCTAAAATCACTATTCAAAAACCCCTTTTTTCAAATAAACTCATTCAAATCAACATCAGGGACTCAACCATAAATTATTTATAAATATATAATTGTATACTTGACATTGAAATAAAAGGAGAATTCATTATGCATACTTTGTATTCTCTAAAGAATCAAGGTAGATTATTGGTGAGTAATTTTATGGTGCCCCAAGGTGTTAGAAAATAATATCTTCTCATTATGTGGTCCATATTACATATCCTGGTTTAATTAGGTAAACTACTGAATTAATAGAAACCTGGTTTAATTAGAAGTATTTCCTATTAATACTACAACCTTGATGGACGGTTGAGATTAAAAGACGATAAGGAAATTCGACCCCTCTCTCTACCTATATATACTGAACTCAAATTCCATAATTGAAGTTCAACTTACGAAACACAACTAAAGATTTAGGTTAAGAGAGAGAATGCGAATTTCAGATCAATTATTGTTCGGGATTCAATTAAAGCTGTGACAGGATCTCATATATTTTCGCATTATTGCTATGGATTCTGGTATATTTTATGATTTACAGTAATTAATTTTTATAGTCAAGATCCAAAATAGAATCATGTTTAAATCTTATATTCCATATTAAGATTATAGGTTACATGTGGTGTCAGAGCTTAGGTTTGACTATAATAATTAATCCTGTGTATGAAGAAATCAGATCAATCATGTTGAATTATCCGATTTTCATTGCATATGACAAAAGAAATTGGGATTAAGATTTGCATCTATGTGTATGAATAAACTGTATATACATATGTATTCTATATCATATGCAGCATGAATTTAAGATGCAAAGTCAGACTAGTGTATGTATATATGAAATCAAATCTCTTCTCCAAAACCGTATATGTGAATATATATATATATATACTTGAAATCGGTGTGGAATCTAATTTTGAATATATTTATGGTTGGATTTTGATTGGCATTTGAATCTGGCCAGTTGATGAGTTGAATTTTGGACGGATTCTGAATGGCTACCGTCGTCGCAATGGGCGCGCAGCGCTGTAACATTGTTGCGCACAGTGGTTGCAGCGTCGTGCACAGCGAAGTTGTGTATCTGGGTTGCAGCGCCGGAATTTCACTACAGGCTGTTGAAACCCCGGTGGTTGCGCCGCTTTATCCGGAATGAGAGGCGGAGGTTAGGGTTAGGGTCTAGGGTTTAACCCTACGTGCAAAATCATATTTTTTTGGGGCAGGGACTTCATTCGGAAATTTGAAGTCTTCAGGGCTACCTTTGCAATTTTGGAAAAATTATGTTTAATTGCACACCGATTCCCCCTTGTTTGTTGTGAATATGTTTAAACCTAATGTTATAAAATCATTTAATTTGGCCCTTAAAGTTCTAAATTTTATAAAATCAACCCTTGAATTTATAAAATTATTTAAATTGGGCCTTTTAAAGTTCTGAATTTTTTAATTCAGCTCATAAAGTTTGAGGATTTTCTAATTTAGTCCCTAAAGTTTGAGACTATAATAAATTGACCACTAAAGTTGGGAAAATTGCAATTTAATCCTTAAATTTTAAGATCTTTCATAATTGGTCAGTCAAGTTTAATCAAATTGCAATTTAACCCTCCAAATTATTGATTACTCAATTCTTAAGGTTTGAAAATCTCAATGTTTTGGAAAATATTATTATTTTGTCAATATTAATGATATGATGTGTGCTTCTATTAAGTTATGCATACGATTTGAATCGCAATTTACATATTATACTGAATTGATAATCACCATAGTGGTTTCAGTTTAGTACATGTATATTGTTATCCTCTATGACATTCATATTATTGGTTGGGTTTCACCATAGTGGACTCATAGTATATTGATGAATCTTAGACTAAGTAATATCACTGTTAGTTTATTTACGTGCGTTATGCGTTACCCACAGGTATACCATGCATTGATAATAGAATAAACGTTACGGGGTTGATTTATTTCTGCAATTAAGCAAGTGTAGGATATCCACAGATACCATACTTGTTTGATTGTCAGTTTTGATCACTCACTTATGAATAAATCTTAGTCATATTTGTTTATTGTATTTATAAATCAAAGATTAAACATAGTGAGCTTGTTTCTATAATGCAGTTCCACATCCTGCTCAACTTAATACATATATCAACTTCGTTCCTGAACTAGATGGAACTAACTACTCGGAGTGGAAGGAGCATTTTAAGTTCAGTTTGGGGGTTCTTGTTATTGATTTGGTTCTTACTGTGGACAAACCTGTTGATCGTAATGCTTATTCCACTAAAGATGAAGCTAAAGCCTTCAATACTTGGAATAGAGCCAACAAACTGTGCTTGAAATTCATGCGCCAAACCACTGCTTCCAACAATAAATCTTCCATCAAAGAAACCGAGATATCTAAGGAATACTTATATATCATAACTGAACGCTTTAAGACTGTTGATAAAGCAATTGCTGGAAAACTTATGGCTAAACTCACCACAACCCGTTTTGATGGCTCCAAAACTATGCAACAATATGTACTTGACATGACTAATCTGGCTGCAAAATTAGGCAAATTGGACATGACAGTGGATGATTCGTTCCAAGTCCAATACAAAACTCTTTGCCTCAACAGTATGGTCATTTTCAAATTCATTATAACACGATTAAAGATACGTGGAATGTGAATGAATTGACCAACAAGCTGGTTCAGGAAAAGGCTAGAATTAAGCAGCACGGTGGTTATGTTGCTCAAGAAAATTACATGGTTCATAATTATGGGAAGAACAAATTTGAAAAGCGAACAAGAAAGGGCATTAAGAGGGGCCCATCTAATGAATCAGATCAACCCGTACTGAAGAAAGCTAAAAAGGATGATAAGTGCCACTTTTGTAAAAAGGGTGGACACATTCAAAGGGATTGCTTGAAACGCAAGGCTTAGTTCGAAAAGAAGGGTAAGCCTTTGGCTTTTGTATGTTTCGAATCAAATTTTGTTGAAGCACCTTCTAATACTTGGTGGATTGATTCTGATTCTAATGTTCATGTTTCAAACTCGATGCAGGGATTCCTTACAACCCAATCCACAAATCCAAATGAAGACTACATTTACATGGAAAATAGAGTCAAAGCCTCAGTTCAAGCCATTGACACATTTGTTTAGTATTAGACTCTGGGTGTTTCTCAAATTTAGAGCAAACTCTTTATGTTTCTGTTTCTCCTTTAAAATAGGTGGTGGTTGTTTTATTTTATAAAGAATAATGATTCTATTGGTTCGGGAATGTTGGTCAATGACTTATATCAAATTAATCTTGATTCTTCATTTTCTAAATCTCTTCTTACTACCTTGCATCCGAATGTTGGTTTGAAATGTAATGTGACGAATGAAAGTTCTTCTTTCTTGTGGCATAAAAGACTGGGTCATGTATCCAGGGAAAGAACTGAGATTCTTTCAAATCTTGATTTTACTTATTTTGGAACTTGTGTGGATTGTACTAAGGGTAAACAAACCAAACATACCAAGAAAGGAGCCACAAGAAATAACGATCTGCTTGAGATAATACATACAGACATTTGTGGCCTTTTGATACTCCATCAATTAGTGGAGAAAAATATTTCATCACCTTTATTGACGACTTTTCACTTTATTTCTATATTTACCTTTTGCATGATAATTTTCAATCTGTAAATGCTGTAGAAATTTACATTACTGAAGTTGAGAGACAATTAGGTAAAAAGATGAAAATTATTAGATCTGTTCGGGGTGGTGAATATTATGGAAAATATGATTAATTTGGACAATGTCCTGGTCATTTTGCTAAACTCTTAGAAAAGTTAGGAATTTGTACTCAATACACAATGTCGGGTTCTCCTTGGCAAAATGGTGTAGCTGAAAGACGCAATCGCACACTTATGAAAATGGTTAGGAGTATGATGAGTAATGCTAATTTATCCATATCGTTGTAGATACATGCCCTTAGAATCGCTGTGTATATCTTAAATCGGGTTCCCAGTAATGGAAACCAAGTTTAAGACATTTGCATGTATGTGGCTGCCCAGTGGAGGCACGCATTTATAATCCACAAGAAAAGAAACTGGATCAAAAAAAACCATTAGTGATTATTTTATTGGATATCCAGAAAAATAAAAAGGGTATAGGTTTTACTGTCCTAATCATAGTACGAGAATTGTAGAAACAGATAATGCTAAATTCATTGAGAATGTCGAAGTCAGTGGGAGTGATAAAGTTAAAAAAGTAATTATTCAAGAAATTCGGGTACCAATTCCCTTACCATGAATTTCAAATGACATAGTTCTGCCTAATGTTGTTGTTGATCCAATCAACAATGTAGAACAAAATGTCAATAATCCTGAACTCTATAATGAAACTGTCTTCATTGAACCAAATGTAAGCGCAGCACCAAAAGTAGCATTAAGAAGGTCCCAAAGACCCAAGAAATCAGCTATTTTCGGATGATTACGTGTTGTACTTACAAGAATATAAATTTAACATAGGGATGAGAAAAGATCTGGTTACGTACTCACAAGCCATTAAATGTGAAGAATCTGAAAAGTGGATCGATGCCATGTTTGAGAAGATTAAATCTATGACTGCTAATAAAGTTTGGGATTTGGTTGAATTGCCGGAAGGGCACAAGAAAGTTGGTTGTAAATGAATTTTAAAACCAAATGTGACTCTCATGGTAATATCGAATGATATAAAGCCAGACTTGTAGCCAAAAGGTTTAATCAGGAAGAAGACATCGATTTCAATGAAACCTTCTCTCCAGATTCTAGAAAGGATTCATTACGAATCATTATGACTTTAGTTGCTCATTTTAATTTAGAGCTACATCAAATGGATGTGAAAACAGCTTTTCTTAATGGGATTTTGGAAGAAGAAGTCTACACGACAAAACCAGAAGACTTCATTATAGATGGAAAGGAAAACATGGTATGGACTAATTCAAGCTTCACGACAATGGTATATCAAGTTTCACAATACCATTAGTTCTTTTGGGTTTACTGAAAACATTGTAGATCAATGTATATACCTAAAGATTAGTGGGAGTGAGTTTACATTTTTGGTTCTATATGTTGATGACATATTAATTGCCAACAGTGACCTTAGTTTATTACGGGAAACTAAGGATTTTCTTTCCCAAAACTTTGAAATGAAATATATAGAAGAGGCATCATTCGTGATTGGAATAGTAATATTTCATGATGGATCACATAGATTTTGGGAATGTCTCAGAATGCCTATATCACAAAAGTTTTGGAAAGATTTAATATGGCTTCTTGCGATCCTAATGTTGTTCCAATTCAGAGGGGGGATAAGTTCAGCCTAACCAATGTCCTCAAACTGAATTGGAACATGAACGAATGAGAAATTTTCCTTATGCTTCTCTTGTAGGAAGCTTAATGTATGCACAAGAATGCACCAGGCTAGACATTAGCTTTACAGTCAGTGTGTCGAACCATTACAAAAGCAATCCAAGAATTAATCATTGGAAAGCTGCTAAGGAAGTGTTGAGATACTTATAGGGAACAAAAGAAACATATGCTCACATTAAGTCACGCTGATCACTTTTAGGTAATTGGTTACAAAAACCCACTAACTAAAGGGTTATCGCCCAAGACATTTAAGCAGCATGCTGACGCAATGAGTCTTGAGTGTGACGAATAGTTTCTTTTCTTCTATGTGGATTGCTCCGTGTTATTATGTTGACATTATTTGAAATTTCATTATTGAAAATTCTGAATTTTATATTTCTATTTTGTATACATTATGTAAATAGATAATAATGACAGAAATAGTCTTTTAATTAAGACATTACGGGGACCATTATGATTGCTTCGCTATACACTTCGTTAATTGGAATACTGATAAGTAGTAATGGAATGAACCATGTTCTTTAATTAACATGGATCCGCTATGACTCTTATCAGTAATTCAATTAACTAAGGTAATTACGATAAACCTTTTAAGTATATTAATTCAGCAATTTTTGCGCGCCTTATGATTCCTATATGAAACCATAAATAGGGTTGTCATATGGACCAAGTGGGAGACTGTTAGAAAATAATATCTTCTCATTATGTGGTCCATATTACATATCCTGGTTAATTAGGTAAATTGCTTAATTAATAGAAACCTGGTTTAATTAGAAATGTTTCCTATTAATACTACAACCTTGATGGACGGTTGAGATTAAAAGACAATAAGGAAATTAAGCCTCTCTCTCTACCTATATATACTGAACTCAAATTCCATCATTGGAGTTCAACTTATGAAACACAACTAAAGGTTTAGGTTAAGAGAGAGAAGGCGAATTTCAGATCAATTATTGTTCGGGATTCAATTGAAGCAGTGACAAGATCTCATATATTTTCGCATTATTGCTATGGATTCTGGTATGTTTTATGATTTACAATAATTAATTTTTATAGTCAAAATCCTGAATAGAATCATGTTTAAATCTATATATTTTGTATTAAGATTATAGATTACACAAGGGGCGCAATAAAATCTACGGGTGGGTAGTGGTTGTAAAGTGAGGTTCATTGGGGCCCCACCTGACACCCCTCAATAGGAGGGACAAGTACCCATTGTGGGCACCATAAAATTTCAAGATTATTGGTTAGTCAACATATACATATGAAAAACATAAGTTTTAACATCTTGGATTTTATGTTCATGTAGTTATTTTATAAATGGAACATTGTTATTATGTTAACATTTTGCTATCAAATTTTTAATAACTTATTTAATTACAGTGTACTAATCATTAATGAATAATGCTAGAGGTACTAACATATCTTACAAACAACATACTGAAAAAAAAAATATCTTGCGAGATTTTAGTTCAATTTCCCATTTCACGATATAATCATCATTTCAACTTTACAAGATATTTTTGCATTTAGACCTAAGCACAAACCCATTTTCAGATCTCAGAAATAACCTTATATCTTCAATTGAAACCATCTTCGTTGGTGGTTCTTCGAAAGTTGCACCTATATTTCTCCCATCCAATTCAACATTTTTCGATGACCAGTAAGTGCAACCCGTAAACAAGCCTGCATTTTACTATATCTCAAATGCATTTTTAGTCAGTGGTTCTTCAAAGCTTGCACCTTTATTTCTACCCTCCGATTCAACACAGTCCGACAAACGATAAGTTAAACCCGTAAACCAAATCTGCAATTTAGTATATCTCAGCTACATTTTAGATCGTGGAATGTTTAGTTTCCTGTTGTGAGAAAGATAATCTGGGCACAGTAAAACAGATTCATGTTGTATTTTTGGTCCAATAAATTAAACATATTTATTTTGGTTCAAAAATTATATAAATGCCGAGTACTGTTGAAATGGTAGAATACTGCTGAAATGGTAACTTCACAAAGAAGTCCCAGTAGAAGCAAAAAATTCATCTCCATGAAGTCCCAAAATATTTTCTGCTATTTTATCACTATTTTCGGCTTCCACTTCAATAGCACAGCTACTGAAAACACTCCTTTTTTAGACCAATTGCTTTGCCTCGGTTGAGTTTGATAGAATATTTTTGAAACTTTAGCTAAATTTTTATTTACATACCTTGTTTTGATGAATATAGCTAAATTATCATGACTAATATAACCTCAAAATTTTGTTGTAGGAGTTGAAAAATATATTATGATGATGAGGGATTGAATGTTAACATACATGAGGATGATGACAATTGGAGAACATTGAGATTTTAGGAGAAAAGTCTATTGTGGTGAACGAGGAGTTAACAGAAGATGAATGCAATGAGATTGTGACAATCGTTGGGATAAATTTTACTGATGAGAATGACGTGTTTGAGTTTTATAAACGTTGTGCTTACCACATGGGATTCCCCATGAAAAAAATTCAAGGAAAGGTGCAGACGAATTGATAAGATACGCCACATTTACATGTGCTTGAAAAGGCCGACGGAGTACTTCGACTAGCAATTCTTTGAAGTCACAACCATCTATGCAAAATGGTTGTAAAGCTAGGTTGACTACTATGGCTGGCCAAATTGGGATGTGGGTAGTGACGAAAGTCCTTTTGGAGCATAAACATCCAACAAGTCCTTCAAAATCCTGGTTGTATTGATGTAATCTACAATTGAGTGACCAAGTGAAGCTCAGGCTTCAAATGAACAATGTAGCTAGGATTCCAACGAATATATCGACGCGTTTAAGGCTTATTTTTCAAAAACAATGCAAGCAACTTGACCCCGGTTTTTTTTTTTAGCATTGATTTGGATCAAGAATGTCGATTGAGGAATGAATTTTGGTGTGACAATAGGTGCAAAGAAGCATACAAGGAGTTCAACGATGTTGTTACATTTGATACTACGTACTTGACGAACAAATAAGACTTGTCATTCGCCCCTTATATTGGAGTGAACCATCATAGACAATTGATATTATTTGGATGTGGGTTACTGTCAAACGAGGATACCAAGTGTTTTGTATGGATTTTTAGCACATGGTCGTGCATGGAGGGTAAGGCACCAGCAGGTATCATTACTAATTAGGATAGGGCAATGCAAATCTTTTTGCTTTTCACACAAAATTTCTACTAATCTTCACTTTGAAGTCTTCCTTTACTGTAGCTAATATACTACTTAGCTTCCATTCGGGATCAGCCTTAAATGTCTCAATGTAGTGATTAACCACGAAGATATATGTGCAATGGTTATTTTTCTGACCATGGGTGTACGTATGCTCATTCGTACTCACAAGTCAGTAAAAGTGATGACAATGGTTAATGTGATCGGATTTGTACTTTGTTTTATGTAACTCTACTAAAACATATGTCAAGTTCATTTTTAGGGTCGGCCTTAACCCAAGGCTAACTAGGCCATTGCATAGGGCATCAAATTTTTTTGGGCCTCATTTTTTTTTTTTTTTTAAATTTTTGTGGCAAATCCATTTAAAAATAATAAAATCCCCTCCTAAATATTACTCATTTTTTTTCTTTTGGGATACATGAATTATAAGATTCATCAAGTTTTTGTGGGCCTCATTTTTTGGTATTTGAATTTTTGTGGCGAATCCATTTAAAAATAATAAAACCCCTTCCTAAAAATTACTCATTTTTTCGTTTGAGATACATAAATTATGAGATTCTGGTAGTGCAAAAACATTAGAGTTATTGATTCTTTTCTGCTAATTGCTATTAAATAGAGGGAAAAAGAAAAAATGGGTTCTTGAAATAGCTCATAGCTAGTCTAAATTGTTAAGAGGCAGGTGGATCGAGATCTGATTGATGGGATGATTTAAGAATGCATTATGTTCATTATGTGGATCGCTTTAATTAATTATCATTTGACTTGTAATTTATAAAGAACTAATCTTTTAATACAATTAGATGCTAATTATCATTGGTGTCCCTATTTTCAAATGTTACAGATGCTTTAAAGAGTTTTTTTCTTTTATTTGTAGATGAGAATTTTTTTATTATTAAAAAAAATTGATACAGACATTGGCAAGCGAGATGAATAGTGCAATTGTTATAGAAGTGAAACATGTAAAATATTTTGCTATCATACTTGATTGTACTCTAGATGCGAGTCATGAGGAGCAATATTTCTATTAATACGATGTATAGACAGTTCAATGGATTTGTCGTGGTACAAGAATATTGGATTGAATTTTTTAGGGTAGATGATACATCAAGACTTGGGATTTTTCACTGAGCATAAAAGTGTGTTAAAAAATAATGAGCTTGATATTGATAATATAAGAGATTTAGGGTATGATTATGGAACTAACAAGAGCGGGAGGCATAAATGTGTACAAAAAAGGTTACTTGAAATAAATCCCAGAGCTTTCTGTACTTAGTGTGATTTTCATAGACTTCATCTAGCATTGCACGATATGGAAAATTGTTGTTTTAAAGACATGTCCTTCTTTGGAGTGAAACTACGCATTTACACATTGTTCTCTTCTTCGCCCAAGCGTTGGAAGTTTTTTACAGACAGTGTTGAAGGTATAACACTCAAGTCATTGTCACAAACACGCTGAGTAAGTCACGTGGAAAGCGTTAAGCTTATAAAAGAGCAATGTGTACAAATAAGAGACAGATTACTTAATTTGGCTAACTTTTTTGAAGATCCTAAAACAAAGAGTGAAGTTGAACCCTTAGCAACGTATGAACTTGAGAATTTTGAGTTCTTGCTTGGCATTGTAATTTGATACAAGTTGTTGAATGCAATCAATAACACTAGTAAATTTCTTCAAGTTGAATATATGGAAATTGATGTAGCCATCAAACTTTCACAAGCAGTTGTTTTGTTTCTCAAAGATTATAGAGAGTTTGGGTTTGTTAGTGTCATGGATGAAGCTAAACAAATGGCAAGTAAAATGGGAATTGAAGGTGTATTTTGAGATAAACGCATCATTCGAAGAAAGAAGTAGTTCGATGAAAGTGGCAGTGAAGACATAACACAATCAGCTCAAGAATCTTTTAGAGTTGATTTAATTTCTATTCATAATTGATCAAGGTCGATCTTCATTTCAAACTTGTTTTGAA
This sequence comes from Ligustrum vulgare, assembly GCA_963555705.1. Lineage (NCBI taxonomy): Eukaryota > Viridiplantae > Streptophyta > Magnoliopsida > Lamiales > Oleaceae > Ligustrum > Ligustrum vulgare. Next base: position 43,833,128 of record OY743180.1, on the reverse strand, counting down.
CAATTTAAACATTATGAAGAGACATTCGGATTTTTTTATTATTATTTTGGAGAGATTAAAGAGTACGCGCATTAACAATTTGTTGAAATCTTGTGAGACTCTTGAGTTGTATTTGAAACACAATGGGCATTTAGACATTAATGAAGATGACATATGTTCAGAGTTGATAGTCTTGAAGTGCTATTTATTTGGAGAAACAGAAAGAGCAATTGATATACTACATTACTTGAAGAAAAATGAATGGTTATTTTCAAATGTTTGTATTGCATACAAACTTTCGCTAACCATATCGGTTACAATTGAATCAGCAGAAAGAAGTTTCTCCACATTGAAATTGATCAAGACTTATCTTCAATCAAATATGTCACAAGAAAGATTGAATGGATTTACCATGTTAACCATTGAAAAAAAGATAGTTGAACTTGACTGTCCAAAATTGATTGATATTTTTTCCTCTAAAGCTGCAAGACGAGTTGTATTTAAGTGAACATTTCGTTATTTGTTTATAATATAAATATTTTGAATTTTTCATTTTATTTGTTGTTGATTTTAAGATAACAAATTTAGTTTCATAAAACTGTTAAGTGAAATGGCATCAATATCATTCAAGCATGCCGAGTAGATACCTTTAACCATGGTGGAAAAGTAATTGGAGCGTTCAGGACTATTAATTTGCTCAATCGAACCATCTTCCGAATATAGTGAAGTCGTAGGCTCAATGATGGAGCTGTGAAACTATGGAAATAAAGGTACTTGTATTCATGATACATAATGGAAAGTCAGATGCATATAGCAAAAATTGTGAAGTGTACGTTACGATGGACAGGGCACAAATGATACATTTAGATGATCAATACTATGACAACAAAGATGAGAGAACATTAACCTATCCCTTGTTTTGTTGAGATTAAAATATAATTTTTAGTAGATTTTAATAAAAGTTGATGAAACGTGTGATTGAAAAGTTGTGTGTCCCGTAAAGTATGTAGTTGAAATTGATTCTTGAATTCTTAATTGAATTAAACAGATTTTAATTTGTACAAAATATGGCCTAATATAAAGCATGTATGCCTAAAGATAGTGTCTTGATAATAGATATGATGTACTTTGGCTCTTTGTTGCACATTCTGTCATCTGTCAAGTGGAATCGCCTTTATGATTTTATAATATTGGCCAGTACCTGGGCTTCTCTAGTGCAAAAGGACACAATGTGATTTTTATCATAATCTGGGATGCCTTGCACGAAATTGCAAGCCATATGTTAGTGTTTTAATGCTGCTTCTAAAGTTCCCATGTCTCCAATTTGATATCTATGCAATATTTTACCATACAAAATTTGACATTAACCACATAATGCATATAATTATACCAAGAAAATAATGAAAAAAGAAAGCATTGTATTGTATTTTATTGATTACTATGCACATCTCCATTAAATCTTTAGAAATCCATTCCTGGTGAAGAGCCAAGCTCTTCAAGAAACCGAAGTCCACCATCTCCATATTTTACAAGTCCGATTCCTTTGTACCGAGTGCATCATCATCATTCTTTTCGAGCCCATCCTAGCTCATCAATGCTAACAAGTCATTACACTCGTTTAAATTCCTACATAGTTCCATCCCTTCGTCGCTCCCAACCTAACCAAATATCAAATAGTTCTCTACTAGACTCCCTAACCAATCTTTCAATTATGAGTCTCTTCCCAAAGAGTCCATGGCTGCCTTGAATATCCAGTTCTTCGACTTATCAAACCTGGTAAGCCCTACTTGCTAGAAGCAATTTGCTTCTGATACGTGTCGTGATGCACCAAAATAATAATTAATTCTTTACTCGCAAAATATCAATTAATAATGTAGTAGCGAGAGTAAGGGTCGAACCCACAAGGAACGGTGAACCTAATTAGTTGCTTGATGAATTAGAATAGAATAGGAGTTTTGTTGTTTGAATTTGCTTAAATGTAAACTATTCATAAAAAGAAACAATTAAATGTGACTAGAGAATTAATATGAGAGGAAATCTTGTTCTCGTGATCGGTTGTGTACTCAAGCAACGTTATACCTTCCTATGTAACACATTCTATCCCTAATTCAATTTATCAATCTTAGACAATCAACAAGCTCTGATTACCACAATTCTTCCTTATATAAATTAAATCAAAACAAGCTCTTTGATTCAATTCTAACCAACGTATAACCCTAAACAAGCTCTTAGGATTTAACGCAAGGCTAGTGTGAAAACGAGAAGAATTAGATTGAATTGGATTGTTAATTTCACAAGCTCGAATTAATCAATCCAAGTCGAGTTATTGTTAAACCTGAGCGAGATTTATTTGCTACCAAAAGTCAGGATTCAATGACAATTACGAATCAAAGATCTAAACTAAGCATATACATGAATTTAGAGATTAAACAATTTAATTGACCAAAACAAATTTATTAATCAACTAAACTCAATCAACCATTCAAAATTCAATAATTCGACAATTGAAATAAGGGAATAGATGTATGCTACTAGTTTCTAGGAAAATGAAATAACATAATTAAATTGACACAACTTCCCCCCTTAAACAAGATAGGGAATTTAGCCAAGCATGATTGTGGTGGATTCTTCAAGTTGATTTATGGATTCGCCTTATTGTTGATGCTCTTGTGCTTAAAAATCTCCTAAGAATGCACTCACTTTTTTCCCTCAATTTCCAGCCTCCTTTATGTCATGAATTTTCTCTTTTTAAGCCTACAAAAACGTGCCCTAAGGTTCCCAAGAAGATATACCAAAAATAGACTCCTAATTTAGTTAGGAAAATATTCTGCGGGAAAGTTACGACCTTAACTCTGTCATTAGCCGTAAATGGACTTCTGGAAATTTTTGGGTTTTGGAAGTTACGGTCGTAAGTCTGGACATTACGGTCGTAAGTGGACTTCTGGACAACTTGAGATTTTGAGAGTTACTGTCATACTCTATACATTACAGCCGTAACGAAACTTCTGCAGATTTCATACTTGGCTTGGTAGAATTTCACGGCCGTAATTATGGAACTTACGGCCATAACCAATTTTGCACTCTTGGTCCCCAATCTTCATTTTTAAGCACTTTTTGGTCTTTTTTCCTCTTTTCTCGTCCTTTGTAATCCTACACAACACAATACACAGAAATGCATTAAACAATACTTAAATGGAATTAAATCAATAACAAAATATGATCATAAATGAACTAAATAAGTGCTAATAAAGCACTTATCAGCTTCCAGCCACTACAATTGAATATGACAAGCCCAATGCTTTGCACCAATGGATGAATTTCTGAGCCTATGGAAATGCATCCGACATGGTTCCAGCGTCTCCAACATTCGATGTTGTGCGACCAGTGGCTCCACAAGTTCCTTCCAGTGATGCAATGTTGGAGAAGGAGACAGGTATGTAATTTGGCTTCGAGAATGAGGTGGCAAAGCCATAGAAAGAGGAATTGATTTATGAGGTGGAATAAGATGATCTTGAGCACACAATGGGAAGTTGAAACACTCCAATTTAAGAGATCTATCATATTACAATCAAGAAATCATCTTCGTTGTAGACCGGGAATACTTTGTATGCACTAGGGGTATTTTTCAGATGGAACGGATCGAAAATAGGTGTTCAAATTCCATTCCAAAAAAATTCGGAATCAAAAAGTTGTTCCAAATTCCGTTCCAAAATTTTCGAAGTACAAAAACTTCATTCCAAACCGAAATTCAAAAATTTCGGAAATTTTTTGAAATTTCAAATATTAAATATTTTATCCAGATTTATAATAATTTTAAATATATGAAAGAAAAATTCGATGAATTAAATGTTTGAAATTAAATGAGTTTGAAATTTCAACTAGTCAAAAACTATAATTAAAGTTATAAACCACAAAAGCTAATATCTATAAATAGATTTAACATAAGTTTTTTTCATAATAATCCAATATAATAAAGGTTGACAAGGATAACAATGTTACAAGTCTTGCATTTTTTTTCATACTATAACTCTTTGTGTAGATATGACATTTTTGCTTCAAAATTTTATTTTCTAGTAAGCAAATAGTGCTGCGCTCCAAATGTCAAACTTGATGATCATACAAACAATGAATAAGTAAAGCAAATTTTGTGATATCACAACTGACAATACGTTTTGAACTTTTTATTTAATATGAATTTTTTTATTACATTTGACGTGTAAAATATTTTTTCACCACCGATATACCTAACTTTAATCCTATACAAAAATTGAAGTGTTATTCTCCCTCTCTCTAACTAAAAGTATTGCTCGTTATTATTTACTATTAAATAGATTATTTTTTTAGATTTTATATTATTAATTGTAATGTAAATACAAAAATTTTCGAAATTTATTTGGAAAAACTCAAAATTTTCAAATCGAAATCTGTTCAAAATATTTTGGAAATTTTTGGATCGAGATTTCGACATTTTTGGAATTTTGAAACTCCTTCCAATTCCAATCAATTTTTTCGAAAAATTTCGAAATTCAAAAGTTTCGAATTTCGGACCAATCGGAATCAGATTTTTTGGAAAAATTCGGAACGAAATTGGACGGAATTGGATTTTCCAATCCAACTTGCAGCCCAGTATGCACCTATAACGAAAAAATATATACATTTTACGAAAGTTCTTTTGATGCATACACCTCTGTTTGATAACTCGTTTATAAATGATTGTTTATAAATATTATTTAATGTTGAAATGTTGGATTAATATTGTAAGGACCAAGATAGTTGTTTAGAATAATGTATGGACTAGTAGGCAATTATGTGTTTTAGGTTTTCTATTTATACCTTGCTTTGTAACACTTTCATAATCAATAAATGCAATTATATTTCCATCATTATATTTCAACATGGTATCAGAGCAATAAATTGATCTTGGTTAGGGTTCGTGAGTTCGCCTCCGGCGAGCGGCGGCACAGCCGCTCGCCGACCAAGTTCTATCTGTCTTGTTTTTTGTAGGGTCGCCGGAAGGGCGCTGTGTTGCAGCGACCAGGTAGTGCGGCGGATCTGCAGAGGCGGTGGAGTGTTGGTTTTCTAGTTGGTTTTGAACTAAAGTGATTTGGTGGTGATTGGTGGAGCCGGTGGACTGGGCTATGTGTACTGCGAAGAAGGGGAGAGAAGAAGATGGTGGCGGCGTCGGAATGGCCGGGAAATTATGGCAGCAGACTGGAATCGCGCCGGAATGAACTGGTTTGTCGTCGGAATGGCCGGGTTGGTAGCTATGTGAAGCCCCGGTGGTAGAGATGAGGGCTGACTGGCAGCTGGTGCAGGAGAGAAAAGAGAGGGAAGCCGACGGTGGTGGCGGCGTCGAGGTGACATCCGGAAATTACGACACCGGTGGTGGTGGTGGTCGTCGGCTATGGCGGCGCCTCCGGCGTAGGCATGTTGGTTTGGGATTTGTGACTCTTGAGTTTAGGGTTAGGGTTTGGAGATAAATGAGGGTTATTTGGTTTTATTTGTTGATTGGGCCTAAAGTAGTTTGGAGAGTGTTGAGTTGGTTTATTGGACTTGTATTGTTATTGGACACATTATTAGGTTGTTATCTTGTTGGGCTGTTTATTGCCCAATTCTGCCCTCAAAGTTTTCGACTGACAAGTTGGACCCGCAACTTTCCAAAAGTTACATTTCAACCCACAACTTCCAAAATTCACAATTCAGCCCATTATCTTTTTATTTTATCAATTTTAGTCCCTCAACTTTCTGAAAGTTCATTTCCAGTCCTGAACTTTCATTATTTGCATTTTGGTCCCTTGATTTCCAGAATTTGCATTTCATTCCCTGATCTTTCATTTTGTGCAATTCAGCCCCTAGCTTTCCAATTTCACTATCTTTCTTGGTGTCTTTTTATTAACCTTTTATTCGTAAGATCAATTCATTTATTAGGTCGGCCTGGTGATCGCCTCTTGACTGGTTTATGTCTCTTTATGTTGGCTTTCCTTTGTGTCCGGAGTAAGAATTTTCCGTTGTTTACGGGTTGTGGATTTTAATGTATCCAAATTGATCTTTCGTTATGGCATCGTCCAAGAAGACTATTGAAATTGAAAGAATGGGGAAGCACTTTGTTATTTACTTGAAGTTGATGTTCAAGTTTGTTGCTTACATTATTTTCAAGTTGATGTTTATCTTTGTGTGACGACCCGAATTCTCTTCCATTCGAGTGCCACTAAAAGTGACTCATATCATATTATCGAGACTTAAATAGTAATGTAAAATTATTCAAAAGAATAATTAGAATCCCATAATTTTATTTGTGAATAAAAATAGAACATAATTTTCTTACATAAAGTTCAACATAATTATCTCATCAATCTTAACCACTTTTGCCACTTCCATGTTGACCGCCTCGAACCTTCAATTATCTGAAAATGGTAAATATCGTGGAGTGAGATTTATAAAATCCCAGTAAGTATACCAAGCATAAATTTTCTTTTGAAAGCATATGGATCATTTTCATCATAACATAGGATAGGATCGAAATACTCATAAACATAGGGAGACACAAGAATTTTACCGAACTTAAATGGCAAGAATTCTTATGTGTAGCGCTACTAAACTCCGGTCCCCTTAGCATAATCATAAACATATCATATGGAACCCATAACAATCTTGTGAGATTGATTTCATAGCAATGATCCAAACATTTTCATAAAAACATAAGATATACTTACTTGTCATAAAAACATACTTACTTTTCATAAAAACATAAGGTGTATTTACCTTTCATAAAAACATACTTACTTTTCATAAAAACATAAGATATACTTACTTGTCATAAAAACATACTTACTTTTCATAAAAACATAAGGTGTATTTACCTTTCATAAAAACATACTTACTTTTCATAAAAACATAAGATATACTTACTTGTCATAAAAACATACTTACTTTTCATAAAAACATAAGGTGTATTTACCTTTCATAAAAACATACTTACTTTTCATAAAAACATAAGATATACTTACCTTTTAAAAGATTAAAATGAAGTGTAGTAGTAAATGGACCAAAACTTTCTTGACCACCTTGAATTTCTCTTACTTGTGGATTTTGTCAAGAGATTGGAAATAAGTGTATATGTGTAGAGTTGTGTGTAAAAGAGATGGGTTTAAATAGATGTATAAAGTTGGCATATTATAAACATAATCATTCAATTCTATTAATTTTAACACATCCTTTTCTTAAAGTAAAGCACAATTCATATACTTTTCCATATTTATACAAATAATATGCTCTTCATGATTATATATAATGGAGTCTTATCAATCATTCATATACTTTTCCATATTTATACAAATATTATGCTCTTCATGATTATATATAATGGAGTCTTATCAATCATTCATATACTTTTCCATATTTATACAAATATTATGCTCTTCATGATTATATATAATGGAGTATATAAATCATTCATATACTTTTCCATATTTATACAAATATTATGCTCTTCATGATTATATATAATGGAGTATATAAATCATTCATATACTTTTCCATATTTATACAAATATTATGCTCTTCATGATTACATATAATGGAGTCTTATCAATCATTCATATACTTTTCCATATTTATACAAATATTATGCTCTTCATGATTATATATAATGGAGTATATAAATCATTCATATACTTTTCCATATTTATACAAATATTATGCTCTTCATGATTACATATAATGGAACCTCTCATGCTTGCATATATTTTCTTCATTTAAATAATAAAAGTAATTTTTGTACAAATAAATATTGGGATAACATTGAATTAAGTACTTAGACTTAATATACTTTAAATCAAGAGAATGGAGATATTTTTAGAAATTCGGAATTTAATTTAAAATCGAACGATCTCGATTATTTCTTGACTTGGCTATACGAATACGTCGTGGCGTTAACTTAATAAAAATGGGTGAAATAGTAGCGACACGATTTTCTATTAAAATAATTATTAATCGCGTAAAAATTCTTGGTCGCTACACTTTGCATCAACTTGAGGGGGAGTTTTGAAATGTTGGATTAATATTGTAAAGACCAAGATAGTTGTTTAGAATAGTGTAGGGACTAATAGGTAATTATGTGTTTTAGGTTTTCTATTTATATCTTGCTTTGTAACACTTTCATAATCAATAAATACAATTATATTTTCATCCTTATATTCAACATTTAAAAATAATGAAGTGACAATATATTATTGATACATATTTTAGATAAGTAAAAAATGATGAGCAAGAATATTTAGCCCGCAGAAATTGTTGATTTTTCAAAATTGTCCAATGAGATATTAACCCATGTGACTATTTACAAACAAATTTTACCTAACAGAGACTAATTACAAGTCTTTTGATAATTCATGTTTGCCATTGTTTCTAGTACAAATACTTTTTGTCGCTAACAGAGCAGAAGCAGGGGACATTGAAATCAAAGGTTTTTATGACCATTCCAAATAACAAATATGCAATTAATATGATAACATATTATAGTTACATCAATATTAGTCATACTGCAGACATATACACCAAACCAATTCCTAAAATGAATTTGCAACACTGAACAAAGAAAACATAAATCAGTAACACTGCGAAACATTCTGTTACCATACCAGCACACAAGCAACACTAAATGTGTATCCTATAACAACAGAGATGACGGTGTTTTCCTGGGTTAGACTAAAATGACATACAATAGTTGGTTCTTAGTTATATCTAGACTCGATTTCTCCTCTCTACTGAGCTTCAAGTTGTGAGGACAAATAAGTTACAGCATGTTTGGTAGGTGCTACTTGACGGGACTGGACAGCAGTATGAAGAAGACTAATTTATTTTTCCTTATTAATATTGTCGAATCCTACTTCCCAAACAGACTATTATGACTTGTTTGGCATGAAGAAATGGATAGTACCGAACAATATTAACGAAGAAAAATGCTAAAATTTTGTACATTGTATTGTCAAAGTCAAGTCAGATACTTCATACCAAATCTGCACTACAGTTCATGAAGTTGTTTCATTGGATGTGCACATCGTTCTCTCCCTTGTAACTTCTGTATTTTCTAGCCAGAGTGTTGAATTCACTTTGACATCATTGCTACATTCATTGTATCTGAAGCATGTTGTGAGATGATCGTTGACCAACCCAGCAACTTGCATGAACGAATACACGATAGTAGGGCCAACGCAGCAGAAGCCCCTTCGCATCAGATCCTTGCTTATGAGTTCTGATTTTGGTGTTCTAGCTGGTACTTGACGGGAATAACGAAATCCTTTTTTTAAAGGTTTGTGGTGCACAAAACGCCAACAATAATTACTGAAGGATCCGAACTCCTGCTGGATCTACGAAAAAAGATATATAAATAAATAAAAATTAGGCATGAAATTGAGGAAAATGCTCACGGTTCATTTTTAATGTTTCGACAAGAAATTATAATGTTCTTTACAAGAGAGAATCCCTCTACAAGACAATATATGCAAGTTAATGTTGAAATATAGAACATGTGCCACTTTTACCGTCCTAGGATCCAAACACGCTCAAGGCATTTGAGGAGGAATTTCGACGATCAGATTTTAGCAAAACTGGGTATCTGATTTTTGAAGAACCAGAATGTGTTATCGACAAATTTTGGTCAGTTTGATTCTAAAGGTCCATTAGAGCCACCCGAAACATTTTGATATTTAATTTAACCATTGGTTTTTTATCAAACCTGTCAGTCCAGTTCAGGTTTAATAATCCCACATACAAGAGGTTCAAAAGAACACAGTTATATTACCTTGAGCACCAGTTTCGCATTCTCCACTATTGCACGAAGTTTAGGTTCAGATAGCAATGGGTTACCATTCATTTTCATCGATAGCAACTTCTTCTCATCAAATTTTGCAACTGATGATGGATCAAATTCATCAAAAAGCTTTCTGCAAAAGCAATTCATTTATGATTTATGATATCAAACACATAAGAAAAAAATACACAAAGGAATAAAAGCCAAAGTTAAATGAGAAATTAAACCTAAATGCTTGTCTCTTGCTAAGGATTGCCGGCCAGGTGAGTTCTGCCAATGCTTGTGATAAAACAAGTAGTTCAAAGAGCTTCATATCATCATGAACAGGGACTCCCCATTCCTCATCATGGAAAGAAGTATAAAGTGGTTCTGCACAATAAGATAATAAAATGAGCAGGTAATTCTTACAGTTATTTATGCAACAAGCCATTTTAATTGTGTTATATTTTTATTTTTTCTTTGCACTATTCATTCTTTAGATGTAAGAATTTATTGCTATCATTCACAGCATTTCTACAAGTGTTTCGCAGTTGGACATGGCATTATAATAAAGATACCAATATATTTCATTTACTAAAATTTCAAAATGATTGCTTCAAAAATAAGGAATGACAATCTTGTCAATTGTAACAGGCAATGAGGGATCCCATAAGTTGAAATTAAAATATGCTCCAAATTTCAAAATCCTAATTCAATTCTGTCAAAAGTGAATCATGAAATATTTTTAATGCTTCACATATTTGGATGTAGGTATTTGTAATCATAGAAACACATGAACTTAAGGAGACATAATAGTTTTTAATTTTTGATATGAAAGTAATCTTGCTACCAAAATGTAAAATTATCAGATCACTTTGACAATGCAATTTCTTAACATCAGTTAAGTTGCATTTGCGAATTGATTGATGTATATCAAGATTAACCTATATCCTAACATATTCATGCCTCAACATCTCAATCATTTTAAGGCTTCTCCATACATTTAATTTCAAAGTTTGATGGCCATCAACACATTTGACTGTAGTAACCATATCACTGCCATTTTTCCCAGATCTTATTTATGTTAGTAAATTGCAACCTTTGTGATTAACAGACAAAGTTCACCAATCAAATATAGACAAAGTTCAGCAATCAAATATAGAGCCGTCCCCTAATTAACCCCATATATATTTCGCACTCAGTCACTTTCTTGCGCTTCTAGAGAAAAACAAAACAAAATAAAATAGAGTAGAATAAAATTAGAGATCATATTCGTTCTTCTATTCTAGTTTTACCAGAATTCATAAAAAATCATCATACAATTAATTCTCTGTGCTTCCTTCTCTGATTTATCTCGTTTTCCTACGAGTTCTATCATATTATGTGCTTACATCAGACCCACCCCTAGTTCCTTCCTTCTATTTCTTTCATAGTTTAATCCTCTAACAAATTCCCTAAAAATGTACATTTCTTCTATGTTAGCACATTATTCGCTTAGCAGTAAAACTGAAGCAATGTAAGTTCGAATTTATTTAATTTAAATGCGATTTTCCTTTTTTCCAACTCCAAGCTAGTGTATTTCATCAAAACAAACATGATATAAATTTGTGTTTACTAGAATGGAATAAGTTCTAGCACAAGAAAGTCGAAGTATATAATTTGGATGTATATTACATATCACACGTGAGAAGTAGCTTGTATTGGCGTTAATTACATATATAATTGAAGCAAACAATATTAGAAACACTATCATGCATGTGAGAGCTAGACAGCAGCTACCTCCACTTGCTTAGTTTTCATTTTCACTAAAAAAAGGATCTTATGGTGATCGCGTGCCTCTCAATCTGTGTCTAACCGAAACTGCTGCCTAATTAACTGTTAACATACGATTGAATTAGGCTTCATACATTCCAACATTTTCATGGGTTAATCAACTTTCTTCATCTCCACTAGAAAAGTTAAGTAGTTAACAAACAAAAATCCTCCAGAAATGAAAAACTTGTAAATACCTCATGAAAATTAAATTTAAATTGCAGTAAGAATTACCGGAATTTGGAGTGATCCAATCGCAGCGCTTAACAGGAACCGAAACCACTGGAGAAATAGCCAAAGCTTCAACTCCATCAGGCACAATTTTGGCAGGTTTAACAAGGCCATTACTATTTTTCACAATTCTTCTTTTTGAGCCCATACTTTTTATAATTGAGCCTCTGCAAGAAGAAGAAGAAGAATCCGAAGAACTGTCAGCTGAAACATTGTCCAGTACAACTGCAACAGCAGCACCGCCGCCGCGTTTCGCTAGCGTCTGTGAAGTTACTCTCTTAGGCTTCTCCAAATACTCCTTCGATAGCATTTCCCTTTTCATACTTTGTTCTTCCACGACCCGAACCCGGTTACCCGTCGGTGCAAGTATAGACCGCGTTTCGGATCCAGGGTTTTCAGTAGCCGCAGACATTGCTAGATTGCTCTGAAATTCAGAGTCAATCGTTCACTATATACGGTGGTGCAATATAAATGGTAAATTAGACGAGAAGTGGAGGATAGAATCGGAAGAAAAAAATTTGCAGGGAAGTGAAGAAAATGTGAACATTGTGAAGGTGGAACGTTTTGGAGGGGTTTAAATAACGGGAACTGTTTAGATATGGTGAATGGTAATAGCCGGTGGTGATGCTGACGTGTCAGGTGATTAGTTGCCGTTTTGGGATGCGGAAAGGGCAGCAGGCTAAGAACTTTTTGTGATATATCGATTTTGCCATTGTCAAAATTCAAAATTCAAATTCCTTTTTTATTTTTATTGTTTGAGAATGTGACTTGCCTAGAACTTGAGAAAAACTATTTTTTGAAAAAAAAAAAAGTAATTGAATTTGTTATTATGCCTTTGTAGCACTGTTTAGTTTATAAATTAGTTTATTTATGATTTCAAGGTGAAAAGTGTTTGTTAAAAATTTGGGAAAGAAAATGTGTGGATTGAGAAATTTTATAGTTTATAAATTGATTTATAAATCAGTTAATTTTCTTTACCAAACAGGATACACTTAGGCTCCATTCGGCAGTGGATTTAAAATGGCAATGATTGTCTAAATTAATTTACACAATTTTTCAAAATACTTTTTAACCACACACATTTTCTCTCTCCAATGTTTAATCACACATCTTACTTATAAAATTCAAATAAATCAAAATTATAAATCCAATTCTCTTTAAAATGACGTTGAATGCATCCTTAAATTGACTATTGAAAAGTTGAAAAGAAAAACAATCGAAATAATACAAGTACAAATTGAGGTGTGTATAGTAGTTGAGAGAGGGTAACTTCATTCTTGAACAACACCGCAAAATAAATCTAGTGAGAAAATTTCATCTTTTTTTTTTAACCAGATCATTATAGCTATATCAACATCATTTTAGATGTCATATGACAGAAAAAGTGATAAAAGGTGTGATACTAAAAAAGAGATTTGTTTATGAATCGATATGTAGAATTCTGTCACGTCAATTCTGTACAGAGTTTATAGAAAAATACAAGTGATAAGGGTGTGTGATGCACCCGTTCGGAAATTATTATAATATGTAATTATTGGTGTTATTTATGTTTTTTAGGTAAAATTTATGACTAAAATTTGAAGAAAGAAAATATGTGTAATTAAAAAATAATGTTAGAATTTGTGTATATTATAACACTTCATTGCCGAACACACACTAAATGTGGTGTGGTGTCTCTCATAGTATCTTTTTATTTTTAAATGAAAATTAAGTTGGATAGATTTTGACCCATAACAATATTTGGCCAAAAAAGACGTATTAACTTAAATATATTTAATTAATAATTTAATGGTAGGCAACAAATTGCGCCCTTTTTAAGCCCTCACTATAATTTAACATATTTTCTCTCTCTTTCTTTCAGTCACACATTCTTTAATATAATATTCTTCAAATTTTTTTCTATTTTATTTTTTAATCACACACATTTAAAAAATTATTATTCTCAAATACATTTTCCCAAAAAAATCGTTTTAATGGGATAATAGGGCGCAATGTCAATATCAAGGGGTATATTTGGAATTGGAGTGAAAATGGAAGGTGAGTGGCAGTCGAATGGTTTAGAACCTTAGGCTAAAAGTCGCGTTCCAGTCGGTTAGAATGTAAAATGGGAAGTCGTTAAAGCGCAGTTGTTAGGTAGTAAGTTTCTTCCCGTTGAGATAAAGAATCCAAAGCCCACAAAGTGCACCAGCAACGGCTAAATGACCCGGTCTTTGCATTCTTCGATTTGTCGAATACGGTCGAATTCGGTTCTAGTAATTGTATCGGGTTTGGTCCACATTGAAGTTTACTAAGAGTATCTTATACTATAGACTTAGAGACTACTTTTAAATTAGAGAATAATATTAAAATTTTTAAACACTCCAACAATACTCCCTATTTTGATTTTTTATCTTGCTTTCTCAAAAAGCATTTATTCATTTATGCTTACATTTTATTTAATAAAATTTTTTATATGTCAATGATTGTCAATTAAAATGTAGGAACTGTTCAGCAATTATTTAAATCAATTTAAATTTATTATTTGTATTTTCTACATAAAGCGTGTAGTTAAAAATTAGAGGGGAAAATGTGTGATTTGAAAAATTATTTAATTTAAATTTTTGTTTAAACTATAGTTGCCAGAGGAACAATTTGAATAATTTAAGAAGTAAAGTATGGAAATCTATGGCTCATTAAATGCAATCTTTGTATCTATATAATAATAATAATAATAATAATAATAATAATATAAAAGCAGTTGAGTTTAATAATAATAATAATATAATCTATATCTATATTCTATATTTATATATATAAAAATAGAAGTGCCGTCAAAAAAATTTTCCCGCCCATTTTCAGTTTCTATTTTTGGAAATTTATTTATTTTTTTTTTTTCAATTGAATTTCCGAAATGGGGAAATGAGTTGTTGACAATTAATGAGATATTTAATGTGGGAAAGTGTGTAATACATTGTAAATAGGCACTTGACTACATGTATTGAATGCTAATAATTTGTCTATTCGTATTCTCTCTCTCTATATATATATATTTCCTGCAATTTTTATGGATCATACAAGAATTAATTGTTGACATAACATTTATTTATATTCCAATTCATTCATTTCACTCATTAATCCATCCAAATTTGTAATTGTTTTAACACCGATGAATCATTTCATTGTACGTGTTTTTCATATTTTGAAAATCAAGCGAATTATATTTAGGTAACAATATTCATACAACACATTTTTTTTAAATTTACACCATAGTTTAATTGCAAGATAGATCTTCGATGTTTGTTTAGTTTTGCTTTTATATCCTTAACTTTTTTTAATCGCATTGTTATTTATAACATTCAATTAATTAATAAATTTTATTTCTAATCACAAATTCTATTCAAATATTCTGCTAATTTGCATTGAAAGGATGTGCAAATATTTTTTTTAACTTTTGTATTAATTATTTATTTTGATTATTTAAAAATATGAGAGATAAATAAGTGTTTTTCGCCAACAAAACAAATATATTGAATGAAAATCGTCTCAAAAGACAAGATGTGAAAATTAATAAAGAGTTGATGATAAAAAACTTACAAAAAAATTTAATATAACTATTATAATTTGAAGTAGTTTTATTGTTTGTTCTTTTTTGTTTAGTTAAAAATATTAGTGACAAATAAGTTTGTTTGCATTAATATTCATCATTAATTGCTTTATAAAAAATAAATTTTATAAATAAATTAATACATTTGGAAAACTACACATTAACTTTGAAAAACAAAAATAACTTTACTTTTTCGTGCATTATTTGTGCATTAATTAGATTAATATTTTATTAAACTTTAATATTTGTTCTTTTTTGTTTAGTTAAAAATATTAGTGACAAATAAGTTTGTTTACACTTCTTAATAGATTTTTTTTCCAGAAAACGGTAAAAAAAAAAATTTTTAAGAAAACGGTGACTATTCATTTTTTTTAATTATTTGGATTAAACTTGCTAAATCAACGTAAGATGTACTGATGATAATTAATAATTTATTGAAACTAAAACTAATTATTATGTCATCACATTAATAAAATTTGAATGGTATTATGGAAATCATTTTACGTAGTGAAATTAATTACTATGTTATGGATGACGTGTTGACTATATTTGGCCCCTGTTGGAGACCCATTATTTGGAATAATATGGTTTGAAATAGTAAATTTTTGGAGATGTGTAGTTAAAAATTGGAGAATATTTTTGGACTTATGTGTAGATTATTTTATTGGTATAATGTGTGGTTGAAAATGAGTTTTTAAAAAATGAGATTTAAAAATAATAGGTACCAAACAGGGGCTTGATGATGCGTTTAGTGCAATTTGTGGAGAATTTTTTTACTTATTTATATTTGCTTATTTGTGTTAAATCTCTATATTTTCATAAAATTATTCTGAACTTTTAATGTTTTGAATCTTACAAATAAGTATTTGTGTTCAGTCATACAAATTCAATGTAAAATTTTCACTTCAAAATTATATCGAAGTTGTATTACAGATCTAATACTAAATAAACCTTATCATATAATTTTTTTTATAAATAATCTAATTTTTTTGTTATTTAGTACATCTAAAATTCGAGCTGTATTGCATTTTATTAAATTAATGAGTATTTTTTATAGAAAGTTACATTTAATACGTAAATATTTTTTTATAATGATTCTGATATTTTATTGGTCATAATCTTATTGATAATCTATATCTATATAATATATAAAAGTATCTGAGTTTTGGCGAAAAAACTCAGCTTTTATTATGTTCACATTGTTTCTACTTTTGACCACGATAGAATGATGCTTAATTATAAAGAATTTTTATGGAGAATTTTTTTACTTATTTATATTTGGTTATTTGTGTTTAAACCTCTATATTTTCATAAAATTATTCTAAACTTTAATATTTTGAATCTTACAAATAAGTATTTGTGTTCAGTCAAAAAAATTCAATGTAAATTTTCTATTTGAAAATTATATCGAAGTTGTATTACACATCTAATACTAAATAAACATTATCATATAAAACTTTTTATAAATAATCTAATTTTTTTGTTATTTAGTACATCTAAAATTCGAGCTTCTTTGTATTCTGTTTTATTAAATTAATGAGTATTTTTTATAGAATACGTAAATAATTTTTATAATGATTGTGATATTTTATTGGTCTTAATCTTATTGATAATCTATATCTACATAATATATAAAAGTAGCTGAGTTTTGTTGGGAAAATTCAGCTTTTATTATGTTCACATTGTTTATACTTTTGACCAATGATGAAATGATGTTTAATTATAAAGAATTTTTATGGAAATTTTTTTTACTTATTTATATTTGGTTATTTGTGTTAAAACCTCTATATTTTCATAAAATTATTCTGAACTTTTAATGTTTTGAATCTTACAAATAAGTATTTGTGTTCAGTCATACAAATTCAATGTAAATTTTTCACTTCAAAATTATATCGACATTTTTTTACACATCTAATACTGAATAAACCTTATCATATAAAACTTTTATAAATAATCTAATTTTTTTGTTATTTAGTACATCTAAAATTCGAGCTGTATTGTGTTTTATTAAATTAATGGGCATTTTTTTTTATAGAAAGTTACATTTAATACGTAAATAATTTTTTATAATGATTGTGATATTTTATTGGTCTTAATCTTATTGATAAATAATTTTGTGTAGTCATGCAAATCCAATGTCGAATTTTCATTTTCATTTACATCGAATATTTAATCAAGTTGTAATAGATTTCGTTACAAATAACCATATTTTTAAGTTTTTTGTTACATATACATAATAACGTTCTTTTCTATATTAGATTATTTATCAAAATAATTTTATTTATAATTACATTTACTTATTATTTAGTTTTTTATTCTAGAAAGTCTCATAACACATTTTTTAACATTAACGGTTAACAAATTTATTTATATTGTTTTGAAATGATATTGTTATTAATGGTTTTTTATCCTAACTTCTAAGTCTAAATTTTAAAAATAATTAATTATGCCATGATATTAATTGTTATATTTTAATTCAATATTTATTATTCTTAAATTTCTACAATAATAAGTAAATTGTCTCCCAATTTACTCAACTGAAAATTGAGATAATTAATGTTATATTATAATTTTCATAAAAAAAACAATTACGTTGTATAAATATTAAAAACATATAATACTATGAATTTGATGCATCTTTGTCAATCTCACAATTTTAGTTTTTTTTTTTTCTTTTTATGATTATCGAATTCGTTTTTTATACGTATTGTTTTCTATTGTCAATAGTCAAAACAGTGAATCTTATATTTTATACTCATGAGTACATGGACATTGAAGATCCTAAATTTGATTGTTCAGAGTACATGGACATTGAAAATCCTAAATTTAAGTGTTCATTTTTCAAGGCAAATTTTTGGTTTGAGGAGAGAGTAGATAAGCATTATAAAATATGTCGTAATCTAAAGTCCTCACTTTGTTGTAGAGGTGAACACAGTTTGTTTTGGGCGGTTTGTAGTAACATTTCATACCAAACCATTTAAAATGGTTTGAAATTTTTTCAAACCAAATCATTTCATTTTCTAAATAAAACGAAAGCAAACCATTTTTTTTTTATTTAGTGCAGTTTGACACCACGGATTGCCAACGAATGAATTAGTATATTCCAAAGCGAGTTCAAAGACATATATTCATCTAAAATTTCGAGTTGAAACTAGCTCAATAATAGTATTCAATTTCTAATTAAGTGCTTTATTGTGAATCAATTCATATTGATAAACAAACTAATTATATAGAAGTAAATATTTAAATTTTTCTTAAATAAACTGTAGTTGGTTCTTACATTAAAAATTTTATTTTAAGAATGTCTTGGATGATGATTATGAAATACAGGAGCAAGAATTATTCCAAATGGTTGTGGATTTGAACAAATTAATCTTTGTCTCCTTAATTTTGGTTTGTTGACAATAAAAAGTGTGTTGCATTTTTTTTTAAATTGAACGTTTTCATTTATTTATATATATATATATATATTTATTTTTTAAAAATTGGCGGGTTGACAGTTTGAAACCTTGGTTTTGACAATTGAAACTTAAACCAAACCGTTTAAGGTAATTTGGAATTTTTCCAAACTGAACCAAATCATACCATTTGTTGAATTTAGTTCGGTTTCGCGACTTATTTGTTCACCTCTACTTTGTTGTATGTAATGGAAAGTGAAAATTCCTCTTATGAAAGATCATCCCCTTATTTTGAAAGATTTGTTATATGGCAAGGACGACATGATTTAGATGGATTAATCTACTTAACAAGATTGATTTATCTAATGATTTATCAATTTCTGTGTTAGCACAATTATGGTGGTTGATTTTAAAGATGATGTGATGGGTAAACTGATGGATGTTTGCCAAGTGTATTGTAGGTAAGGTAGTCAGTAAATCAATCTGACAACATAGCATGGTTCTTAAGAATTTCCTTGAGAACATTTGAACATATAATGTGATGTTTTCATTCACTTCTATGGGAGAAATAGATAATGGGATAAATGATGGTAGAGGACCTCCCATCTTTAGATTACACGATCAAAATTGTCATAAGCTTGAGGTCTGTTGCCAGATAACGGTTCAGCTCCACAATTTACTCAGCTTTACATTGTTGACAATGCGAATGAGGTTGAAAGCAAAAAAAGGGTTGTAGGGGTACGTATTATATATTTATTGCTTATATATTTATATTGGCTACGAATAATTTTGTTGTGATAGTCTAAAATTTAATTTATGTCTTTTAATGTTCCCCAATAAGAGTGAATCGTGCAATTCAATGTTGCATGATTGTATAGTTTTCTGATTTGAAGGATATGCTGAATATGCTAGATGGTAAGGTAGTTTAGTCGGTTAGAGAAAAGATGATTGAGGAAATCATTTCAAATGTAAGACTTATACTTATTAGTTGGTGGAGACTGATGACAAGAGATATGATTTGCCTGTTGTCGATGAAATTGCCAAATTGATTGTCGATGGATTTTGGTACACAACCTGGACACATGGATATCATTATTGCGCCACATGGTGGACCGTTGCAGCGGATAAGCGAAGTACATCCTCTTTATTTGTTTTCGCAGTATCCATTGCTCTTTATGAGAAATATTAATCATACACAGGGATTGTGCAATGGAACAAGGTTGATAGTTACCATATTTGACGACCATGAAGTAGACGGTCAAATTCTTTCTAACACAAATGCATGACACAAGTTCTTTATTCCAAGGACGTCGTTGAGCCCTTCTGATTCTAGGATACCTATTAGATTTTCGAGAAGATAATTTTCATTGATGATATCCTATGTCATGACTATTAATAAGAGTCAGAGAAAATCACTCTCGCATGTTGGAGTTCTTCTTAAACGTTTGGTGTTTACACATGGACAATTTTATGTTACGATTTCTAGGGTGACAAATCGTTCCAGATTAAAGATGTTGATTTGTGGTAAGAATGGAAGGCCAATAAAATCTACAAACAATGTTGTGTACAAAGAAGTATTCCAAAATTTGTGGTCATATGAAACCAATAAATGATGATCTTATCTCTTATTTGCGAAATTTATTTATGTTATCTAAAGGATTCATCTAATTTCACATTAAATTATCTTTATCCAGACGTTTCTTCTCGTGCATCGCACGGGTGATTCACTGGTAATAATATAAAAGCAGGTGAGTTTTGACGGGAAAATTCAGTTTTTATTATGTTTACACTGCTGCTGCTCCCAACTAATGATGAAATACGATTTAATTATAGAGAATTTTTTACTTATTTATATTTGATTATTTGTGTTTAAACTTCCATTTTCATAAAAATATTCTGATATTTTAATGTTTTGAATCTTACAAATAAGTATTTGTGTTCATTCATACAAATTCTACAAATTCAATATAAAATTTTCAATTCAAAATTATATCAAAATTGTATTACACATCTAATACTAAATAAACATTATCATATAAATTTTTTTATAAAAAATCTTTTTTTTTTTAGTTGTTTAGTACATCTAAAAATTTGAACTCCTTTGTATTGCGTTTTATTAAATTAATGAGTATTTTTATAGAAAGTTAAATTTAATACGTAAATAATTTTTTGTAGTGATTATGATATTTTATTGGTCTTAATCTTATGGATAAATAATTTTGTTCAGTCATACAAATTCAATGTCAAATTTTCATTTTTATTTATATCGAATATTTAATCAAGTTGTATTAAATTTTGTTATAAATAATCCTACTTTTAAGTTCTTTGTTACATATACATAATAACGTTCTTTTCTATATAAGATTATTTATCAAATTAATAATTTTATTTATAATTTTATTTAATTATTATTTAATTTTTTATTCTATAAAGTCTCATATCACATATTTTAACAGTAACGATTAACAAATTTATTTTTATTGTTTTGAAATGATATAGTTATTAATGATTTTTTTGTCCTCGATATTAAGTCTAAATTTTAAAAATTAATTAATTATGTCATGATATTAATTGTTATATTTTAATTCAATATTTATGATTCTTAAATTTCTACAAAAATAAGTAAATTGTCTCCAAATTTACTTAACTGAAAATTGAGATGATCAATGTTACATTATAATTTTCATCAAAAAATAATTAAGTTGTATAAATATTGAAAACCTATAATACCATGAATTTGATGCATTTTTGTCAATCTCACAATTTTAGTTTTTTTTTTCTTTTTCTTTTTTATGATTGTCGAATTCGTTTATTATACGTGTTGTTTTCCATTGTCAATGGTCAAAAAAGTGAGTCTTATCTTTTATACGCATGGTCTATATTATTAATTTTAATTTTTTCATCCATTGTTTGATTGTTCAGAGTACATGGACACTGGAGATCCTACATTTAAGTGTTCATTTTGCAATGAAATTTTTTGGTTCGAGGAAAGAGCAGATAAGTGTCATAAAGCATGTCGTGATCCGAAATTCTCTCTTTGTTGTAGGGGTGAACAGGGTTTGGTTTGGGAAGTTTGTATTAATATTTCAAACCAAATCATTTAAAACGATTTGAAATTTTCTGAAACCAAATCATTTCATTTTTCTAAACAAAATGAAAGCAAACCATTTTTTGCGATTTAGTGCGGTTTGACATCGCGGATTGTTAATGAATGAGTTAGTATATTCAAAAGCAAGTTCAAAGATACATATTTATCTAAAATTTCGAGTTGAAACTAGCTTAGTAATAGTATTCAGTTTCTAATTGAGTACTTTATTGTCAATCAATACATGTTGACGATCAAACTAATTATATAAAAGTAAACATTTAAATTTTTCTTAATTAAACTACAGTTAATTCTTACATTAAAATTTTATTTTAAGAAAATTTCTTGAATGATGATTATGAACTGTAGGAACAAGAATTATTTTCAAATGGTTGTGGATTTGAACAAATTAATCTTTGACTCCTTAATTTTGATTTGTTAACAATAAAAAGTGTGTTGCATTTTTTTTTAAATTGAAAGTTTGCCTTTATTTTTATTTAATTTTTTAATTTTTTAAAATTGGCAACTTGGCTACTTGAAATCGAGATTTTGACAATTGAAAACTAAACCAAACCGTTTAAGGCGGTTTAGAATTTTTTCCAAACAAAACTAAATCATTTCACATTTGAAATCGAACAAAACCATATCATTTGTTGCAGTTTAGTTCGGTTTCGCGGTTTATTTGTTCACCCCTACTTTGTTGTATGCAAGGGAAAGTGAAGATTCCACTTATGGAAGATCATCCTCTTATTTTGAAATATTTTTTATATGGCAGGGACAACAAGATTAAGAGTTTCGTTGAGAACATTCGAACATATAATATGATGTTCGTTCACTTCTATGGGGGGAATAGATAATGGGCTGAATGATGATAGAAGGTCTCCCATCTTCAGATTACACGGTCAAAATTACCATAAGATTGGGAGTTTGTTGCCTGAAACGGATCAGCTCCGCAATTTGCTCAACTTTACATTGTTGACAATGCAAAAAAGGTTGAAAGCATAAAAAGGGCCGTAGGGTACGAATTATGTATTTATTGCTTATATTTATATTGTTTACGGATAATTTTGTTTTGATAGTCTAAAAATTAATTTATGTCTTTTAATGTCCCCTGGTCGGAGTGAATCATGCGATTCAATGTTGCATGATTGTATAGTTTCTAATTTAAAGGATATGCTAGACAAATGGTAAGGCAATTTAGGTCGGTCAGAGAAAAGATGATTGAGGAAAATACTTCAAATGTAAGAGTTGTACTTATTGGTAGGTGGGCAACCGATGATAGGCGATATGATTTGCCTGTTGTCAGACTGGACATAGTGATATCATTATTGCGCCACTTGGTGGACCATTGTAGTGGATAAGCGAAGTGCATCCTCTATATTTGCCTTTACAGTATTCATTGCTCTTTTTAAGAAATATTGATCATACACAGGGATTGTGCAATGGTACAAGGTTGATAGTTACAAAACTTGGCGACCATGATCTAGAAAGTCAAATTCATTCTGAATACAAGTTCTTTATTCCAAGGACATCGTTGAGCCCTTCTTATTCTGGGACACCTATTAGATTTCAAAGAAAACAATTTCCATTGATGTGGTCATATGACATGACTATTAATAAGAGTCAGGGACAATCACTCTCGCATGTAGAACTTCTTCTTAAACGGTTGGTGTTTGCACATGGGAAACTTTATGTTGCGATTTCTAGGGTGACAAATCGTTCCGGATTAAAGATGTTGATTTGTGGTAAGAATGGAAGACCAACAAAATCAATAAACAATGTTGTGTACAAAGAAGTATTCAAAAATATGTAGTTATATGAAACCAATAAATGATGATCTTATCTCTTATTTGCGAAATTTATATATTTTATCTAAATGATTCATCTAATTTCACATTGAATTAACTTTATCCAGACATTTATTTCCATGCATCACACGAGCGATTCAATAGTATTAACAATAGAGAGTAAGTTTGACTATCTAAAATTAGAAAGTTAAACTCACTCTGTACTTGAAAAGATCAAAATAGAGTCTATTGTGGCTTATTTTTTTAGGTACCGTTCGGCTGCAGGGAATAAAGGAATTGGAATTATAATTTTGATTTAATTGAATTTTCTAGGTAAAATGTGTGGTTAAAAATTGGAAAGAGAAAAATAGACCCTAAGTTATATTTATAATTTCTTAGGGTCCATTCGATAGTAAGGGTGGAATTTGGGTGGAAAGAAAACGAATTTCAGGGAATTGAATTCCTGAGAATTGGAAGTTTAATGTATTTGATTTGTTTAATTTTCTAGGTGAAAAAAGTGAAAAACAATTTCAAGTTTTGTTGTTTGATTGACTTTATTTTCCATGGAAAATAAAACAGAATTTTGTTATTTTAATAAAAAAATATATTTTTTAAGATTTTTCACAAATTTGTACTTGATAATAATAATATTAATTTCTTGAAAAAAATAAGAGAATTATGAAGAACAAAAATAACCAACCCCGACATTTAGCATTTACAATGGAAACCAATTACTTGCTGAACCTTAAGAATTCATTTGCCACAATATAATGGAATCGTATATTCATGTTTAGAAAGGTAGAATTGTTTTCCAATGCAAATACGTGTTAACTAAACAGAGGCAGGGACAGATCTAGTTAACAACGAGGGCGTTCGGCCTCTCGTTCTAGATTCGCCAAATTTTTTTCATTTTATCTTGTAATTTGAGTGTCAAAATTTTTTCCCTTAATTTGTAGTATCCGTTCGTGCTAGATTAAATTTGTTTGTACTGGATCGGCATTCTGGATCCGCCCCTGATCAGAGGCTTAATTGTTCCATAGCATTTTTATCAAAACTCAAGCACGTGATAAAAACTTGAAGCATTCTTTTTTGTGGACAGAATTTAGAAATATCATTGAAATTGGAATTACAGTAAAAACATTTGAAATAAAGCACAAGTCCAATTTGAGTCTCAATGAAGTGAACTAAAGTCATTCACACAAAGAAGAAAGTCAAAACTATAATCTATATGGACCATGCTATATGAACATAGAGGGTGTCACCCACCTCACATGATAGGTAGGGTCGCTCATTATGAGACTAGCCCACATACATTCATGTGAGGGGGGTGGCACATCGGGTGGTACCCTAGAGATGACAAAAAAATTCGACCTGAGGGTACTCTACCCAAACCCGCCGCGAAAAAACCCTCTCCGCTGACTCGCGGGGCGGGTATGGGATGGTTTCCCCCGACCCCGGCAGGTCGCGGGGCAGATGCAGGGTTTGGTCGTCCCGACCCGAACCCGCCCCGAATAAATAAATTAATAAGAAAAAATATAAAAAAAAATTAAACTGGGCGGCGGGGTTGACCCACCCCGAACCCGAATCCGACCCGTCCCTAAATTCGCGGGGCGGGTGGCGGATCGAGGAGACCCGAACCTGCCCCGTTGACATCACTGAGGCACCCTCTATGTTCAAATAGCATTATTCTATCTATAGGCACATCGGATGGCACCCTCTATGATGAGATCCCAGTCGGGGAATCTCGTCGAACACGCGGAATAACGAAATTAAAATCTAGGAAAGATCTAGATCAGATCAAATACAAGAATTTCTGCCCAAATTACTTCGTTTTCTTGATTCGGCTCGATCCGTCCCTCTTCTCGGCTCGACCCCAACACTGAACTTTCTCCGTTTTGCACGTAGATCACTGTCATATTTTCGATAGATCGACTTCGTCCTTCGATGCCTGGTCCGGATCACATCACTCTATGTTCAAATAGCATTATTACAAGCAAAACATTTAATAAAAAGCTTTAATATTCTACACAATGTTTGAAAAATTAGAAAAATGCAAAGCATTACCAAAAAAATTACTTGTTCAGATTTGAGGAACGACCTTCTAGTACGCATTCCCCATCTTCACAATAGTGTTTTCAAATACCTCCAGAAAAATAAAAATTATAAAAAATAAAAAAAAAACACACAAGGAAACATTTCATTAAACCCATACCACATAAAATGAATATCAAAATGAATCAATCTACTAAAAAAGATCACAATGTAAGAAAACAATAGCAAGTACAGATTGCCGACAAGTCCTGCTGTACAGAAGACCCATTAGCTTCGACCCCTCATTCTTTCACCGAAAGAAAGAGACGAATATTGTGAGATAAGAGGAAAACAATAGGCTTCGTAGCCAGTGACGAATCCAGAAAAGTGATCCAGTACGAGCGAATTTCATCCAGCACGAGCGGCCACTAAAAGGTTAAGGGGAAAAAAATTGACGTCAAAATTACAAGGTAAAAAAAAATATTTTTCGAATCCAGCACGAGCGACCGGTCGAGCTGGCCTACCTCTAGATCTGTCCATGTTTGTAGCTTCGAATGGATGCGATTTCCAATTGAATTCCTGAAAACCAAATGAAAACAATACGATAAAAATTTTGAAGATCGTAATCAATGCAATACAAAGTTTGAAAGTGAAAGGAATTTAAGTTTGAAAGTGAGAAATATTTCAAAACTAACACAAATCAGAGTTCAAAAGTAACAGAAGCAACAGACAAACAAGGAAATTCTAGAAATGGAAACCAAGACCCAAAACTTAAAGCAAAAGTAGGCATAGCCGGGTTGCGGATCTCAATCGAGAGTTTTAAGAGAGCTCAAGGACATGAAAGTTACCCTCAATGAAGCCTAGACACTGAATAAGATGTCAGTAATACCAATCACGAGGTAAAGTTGAATAAAAGAACATAATTATCAATAACATCGACTCATTAGAAAATGTTATCTTGTAGCATTTGACCAAAATAAACTGACATTTACTACTCCAACGAGGACGAATTTATAAATATATGAAATTCTTAATTTGCATCATATGTACGAATAAAGATAAATATTAGTAACAAAAAGATTATAAAAGAAAGATCAATTATTCTTGTTCTAAAAAAGAAACTAAATAGACTGTTCGGCTGCTGTGCAGCCGTTTTTTTTTTTTTTTTTTTTGATATTTTCTAGATAAATGTGTGATTGAAAATTGAAGAGAGAAAATATGTGTTGTTAAAAAGTAGTTTGAGAAATTGTGTTTATAAATTTGTTTATAAAGTGTAATCATTGCGTAAAAGAACAGTGTGTAAACTACGACCTGTTAAGAGAGTAAACATCCCAACTGGAGACGAGATCTGAAAAGTCAAGCTTGTACTCTATACAAAGAGTCAGGCCTAAAAAATAAAACAATTATAATAACAGTTCTTGTAAAGGGTATTTTCGAACAGAAAAGCTGAAAAACAAAAAATATCTCATATTGTTTGCGAACTTCTTCCTAGTCATCGAGAATGAAACCATTGTTCGTGAATTCAGCCTTCATTTCTTCTTACATTGCCAATCTCGAAATTAGGGTTTACCATTTATTAATTTATTTTATTTACGAGGGAACTTGAAATCCCTACTCACTGACGCACTAGATAAACTCTTGAGCTACGCAATGGTCTGCAAATCATGCCAACCAAGTAAACTACACTAGGAAAACTTGATGCAACAAGCTCGACGGAGAAAGTGTTGGTAGGAGGGTCAAATTAGTGACCAAAGACCTCCGAGCTAACTTACTCCACCAACTCGACAACTCTATGAGGGGTTAGGATTTACCAGTATAGGCTTTGAAGAAAGTGGAAGAAAGGAAACTTCGAGAGACACGAAGAGGAGAATAGGGAAACCGAAAACATATTTTCATATTATAATGCTAGTTGTACAATTCCTTTTGACAAGTTGCTTGACAATCACAAAGCCAAAGTACTGAATTGCCCCTGTTTTGTACAAGAAATAATGGGTATGGACGTGCCATATATACCTAAACAATTCAGAAGCCAATAATTCAAAAATATGATGTTCCGTTCTCAAAACCATTGTATCCGCAAGAAACCATCGACTCCGCCGCTCATCACCTCCGTTCATCTGGTGGCAATGGATCTACCTTCTTCGCAAGATTTTCTCAATTAGAATTCAAAATCTCTCTCATCTAAGCAAATGCAGTGACTCCGTCGCTCATCACCTCCGACCTTGCACACTCTTCGATCGTGAAATTAACGGGCGACGTGATATGGGATACTTGTCTGGTAGCCTGGGTAAGTACCTGGAACTGAAATCCTACCTTTAAATGACTGCAAAATGGGTATGAATTTAGTGTTCCTACACGTGATTCACCAATTTAGGGCACGAAAATATGCTCTGAGATGTTGGGGGAATTTTAGGTCATTGGTTGTAGTTCTAGTTCGTATTTGTTGGAGCATATATATCGTTTTCTCCCACTGGATTATGGATAAGGAACCAGTAAAATTGGTAGCAATCAAAATCAATTGCAATTAGAGAATAGGGTTGGAAAAGGTATTCTGCTTTAGGTAGACTTTCCTAAGAGGGACCAATATACAAAAAAGAAAACATGATAAAACTACCTTCTTTACTAAAAATATATACCCACACAGAAAACTAGTCAAGTTAAATATAAAAAACTGGAAACAAAAGTTTGTTGTTATTTGTTAGTTGTTGGCATGGTGCCTTATATTTCCTGCTCATTCATTTTCAGCATCCTATAATATTGAAATTTTCAGGATTCATTTTTTCAAGATCACCTTCTAATTTTACTAGCTATATTGCTGAGATTTTAATCAAGTAGCAGTAATTGATACTTCATGTCAGATGAATGAGCATAAGTTGCTGGAATAAGAATGCTATTGTCGGAAGGAACTTACTTGTATAACATCTTAGTTCGACTTGACTTAAAGACCTACACTAGTGTTTGGTTTTGATAATGTTTTAATGAAATTTTCAGGAACATGTAATGAGGGGAAAGAATTATGGAATCTGTCACAGCTGTAGACAGCAGGACACTAGTTGTATGATTGCCCAACGAAGAGGCATTGTCCTATATGTGGTGAGGGATTTGTGAGACTGTTTGAGGCAGAAAAAATGATGGAAATCATGGAAGATCTTCTACTCCTGTAGCCAAACGACCTGTCGATTCTTTGAATGGCAGAATACATCATCGAGCTAAGTGAGTGAAGTTAAAAAAGTGGAGCAGAAGACAATGATGATTTGTCACGCCTACTCAAAACATGTGCACGGATCTCAGATGAAGACGGCGTGGAAGTAAACGTGATAACGTTTCGCAAGAACAAATAAAGTCCAAACGAGAAAGAGAAAGGGAAGTTACTAGATTAGGGCATGATGTTTGCGACATTTGTAAAATTGTAGGGCGTTTTTATTCGAAGAAGTGAATGTTTAGTTGATTTGAAATGCAAATGGGATTAGTAATGTTTAGTTGTTATAACTTTGTTGCCAGATTAGTTGTTATAACTCCGTTGCCAGTTAGTTGAAATGCATATGGAATGAGTAATGTTTAGTAGTGATATAACTCTTTTGCCAGTTTATTTGAAATGCATATGGGATTAGTAATGTTTAGTTGTTAAATGAGATAACTAAGGTAGGAAGACATAAATAAGCTTAAACTAAATGCTCAGAAATCATAAACAAAATCTACAGCACATTATGAAATGTGATATAAGATAGTCAAATTCAACATAATAATAAAGGCAGCAAAAGCGAAACTCAATGGAAAAGGAAAGCCCACTCTGAAATGGAAATTCACGATCAAAAAATAAATTTTTAGTTTCCAAAATATCACGATATTTTCATTCCATAATCTCGTGAGAAACGAGAATTGTCAAGCACCTTGTCAACAAGAATTGTACAACTAGCTGTTGGGGAAAATTTAGAGAATCAAATAAATAAATCAAACCGAAGGCCCGTGTTCACACGGTTTCCTTAAATCGAATTCGCCGCCTCACCGGGGTGCACGAGGTTTTGATCGGTATTCGATTCCCAGGATACAATGGGTTGTCGGTTTATGTTGCACTACGCTCACCTCCTGTCGAACTAGTGTGTCCATCTCTCGAAGAACTTTGGCAAGGAACGAAGAAAGAAAAGGATTTATGCTGCTGAAAATTGGAAGAGTTGGCTGGAAAAATTCTTTTTGTTTGCTATGTTGTCTTCTTTTTTCAACCGAGAAGTATACTGCCTTTTATAGGCCATCAGCAATGAATTCCATTTATTCAGAATTTGAAAAACTGATGAAATGGGAAAAAACGGATGAAGTAAATTTTCCATTCAACAAAATTTTGTAACTTCTGGAAATGAATGAGAAATGAAACTGATGGAAATATTATTATTGAAACTGACAATCAGTTTTCCAACAATCCCCCACGTGAATGAAAATTTGCGAAAACCAGAGACCCAAGAGATAAGGAGAGAGAGTAAATCAAATCAATCCTCCATAGGATAGGTAGCATTTTAGCTTTGAACCTTCCCTTGTGAAAATCTATCGGGTATTACTAGCAAACCAGTGGATTAGATGCCTTGAACTATTTCGCCATTTGTGTAAACCAAGACAATAGATCTCACACAGGACCATTAGACACAACTTAGTTCTCAATGTTGTGTTCATTTTGACCATGAACACGTCGCCTGGTTCTGCAAGTGTTTGTTCAAGGATGTAGCCTTCCCAATCCTTACAGAAGCGGCCCCACTTCACACTCACATAGGTGACCTCTTAATTCAGCGTCTCACCACCACGCTTAAGAGTCATTAAAAGCATAGCTTAACCTATATCTTTCAATCACTGTAAGCACCATAGGAATGAGCAGAAGGAGAACCTTCTCAGTGATTTACACAGATATACATGATTTAGTTGTCCCTTTGAACCTAGATCCTGGGATCTCCATTCAGCTAGGTTGGGTTTCCACCATGACACCTTTCAACGTCATAGGCTGCAAACCCATTCCCCTCGATGCTTTGACAACCAGTTCTCGAGTTAACCCTTTGGTTAGCGGATCCGCAATATTATCATTTGACTACACATAGTCCAGAGTGATAATACCTTGTGAGAGTAGTTGTCGAATGGTATTATGTCGTCTTCGAATATGTCGAGACTTACCATTATACATATTGCTCTGTGCCCTGCCAATTGCTGATTGGTTATCGCAATAAACACAAATTGCAGGCACAGGATTTGACCATCTTGGAATATCCTCAACAAACTGCCGAAGCCACTCTGCTTCCTCAGCTGCTTTATCTAACGCGATAAATTCTGATTCCATTGTAGATCTTGCGATGCAAGTTTGTTTGGACGATTTCCAAGAGACAGCTGCACCACCAAGAGTGAAGACATATCCACTAGTAGACTTGGAGTCAAACATATCTGATATCCAATTTGCATCAGCATACCCTTCGATTACTGCAGGGTATCTAGAATAATGCAGTCCAAAATCATGAGTGTACCTCAAATAATGTAACACCCTAAAAATAGCTTTCAGTGGATAGCACATTGGTTACTCGTGTAGCGACTCAGATTACTAACTGAGTATGCTATGTCCGGTCTCGTACAAGTCATTAAATACATTAAACTCCCTATTATCCGAGAATATTTTAACTGTGACACGCCGTCCCCAGTATTCTTGGATAAATGGAGACTCAAATCCACTGGAGTCCTGGCCACAGTGGTATCTGACTTGTTGAACTTGTCTAGTATCTTATCAATATAATGAGATTGAGATAACACAAGTCCATTCGGAGTTCGAGTAATTTTTACTCCCAAGATGACATCCGCGAGACCCATATCTTTCATGTCAAACTTTGAATTTAACATATTCATAGTGGCTTTGATAATCTTATTAGAGCTGCCAACAATGAGCATGTCATCGACATACAGATATAATATGACATATCCATCATTAGTGTCCTTAACGTATACACACTTGTCGCACTCGTTGATTCTAAAGCCACTAGAAAGCATAGCATTATCAAACTTCTCATGCAATTGCTTCGGCCCTTGCGTTAGCCCATAAAGTGATTTAACCAGTCTACAGACTTTCCTTTCTTGACCTGGAGCCGAAAACCCCTCTGGTTGCTCCATGTAGATTTCTTCATTCAAATCTCCATTTAGGAAAGCTGTTTTTACATCCATCTGATGTATTTCCAGATTTCTCAAGGCCGCAATAGCAATTATCATCCGGATAGATGTTATTCTCGACACAGGAGAATAAGTATCAAAGTAATCTAAGCCTTCTTTTTGCTTATAACCTTTGATTACTAGCCGAGCTTTATATTTATCAACGGATCCATCCGCTTTCATCTTCTTCTTGAAGATCCACTTGTAGCCCAAAGGTTTACAGCCCGGTGGAAGATCTACCCATTCCTAGGTATGATTCTGTAGGATAGAATTAATTTCACTTTTGATGGCTTCTTTCCACAGATGACCATCGGGAGAAGATATAGCTTCTTTATAGCTTTGAGGATCATTTTCCATCAAATATGTGAGAAAGTCAGGGCCAAAAGTCTTAGAAGTTTTGGTCCTTTTACTCCGTCTAGGCTCATCCTCACTTCTTCAACTGGATCTTTACTGCTGCCAGAAGCAGAAGATTCCATAGTCCGTTTAATAGGAGTTAATTGTTTAGGAGATTTACAAGGAAATATATTCTCAAAGAATTGTACATTCCTAGACTCCATGATCGTGTTCGGATCAATATCAGGTACATTCGAATAATGCACAAGAAACCTATATGCACTACTATTTTGTGCATAGCCAATGAATACACAATCAACTGTCTTAGGTCCAATCTTGACCTTCTTGGGAGGAGGCACTGCGACCTTCACAAGACACCCCCACATTCGTAAGTATTTATACGAAGGTGTTCGGCCTGTCCAAAGTTTATACGGAGTCTTATCCATATTCTTTCTTAACACTTTATTCAAAATGTAATTCGCAAATAGAATAGCTTCTCCCCACATGTTCTGTGGTAATCCAGAACTAATCAACATAGCATTCATCATTTCTTTTAAAGTTCGATTCTTACGCTCAGCGATTCCGTTCTGCTGAGGTGTATAAGGTGCAGTGGTTTGGTGAATTATTCCATGTTTAGCACAAAATTCACCAAATGGTGATTCATATTCACCACCACGATCACTTCGCAGTACCTTTATTTTCTTGCTAAGTTGATTTTCAACTTCATTCTTATAAAGAATGAATTTTTCGATAGCTTCGTCTTTGCTTTTAAGCAAGGACACATAACAGTATCTCGTGCTGTCGTCGAAAAAAGTAATAAAATACTTATTTCCGCCTCTTGTTTGGAAAAATTTCAAGTCACACACATCACTGTGGACTAGTCCCAACGGCTCGGTACTTCTTTCAATACTATGAAACGAAGACCTTGTAAGCTTTGCCTCAACGCAGGTTTCATATTTGTGATTCGAATCAATTTGAAACCTAGGAAAGTAGTTTAGCTTGCTTAGCCTACGAATTGCATTATAATTTACGTGACCTAATCTACCATGCCACAGATTAGAGCAAGTAAACAGAAGGAGTTTTCTCATTATTCATAACAGTTGGGGTTACAGCAATTACATTTAATTTAAATAGGCCATAAGTCATATAGCCTTTCCCAACATAAACTCCTATCTTGGTAATCATTAGCTTGTCCGCCTCAATGACCATGCGGAAACCATTCTTGCTCAGAAGAGACCCAGAAACCAGATTCTTGCGAATCTCTGGCACATACAGCACATTAGTCAGAGTAAGCTCTCTACCAAAGGTCATCTTCAGGATCACCTTGCCTTTACCCAGCACTTCAAATGTTGCGGAGTTTCCCATGAACAATTTTTCACCATTTGTAACTAGTGTAAAAGTAGTGAACATGCTCCTGTTGGAGCAGACATGGCAAGTGGCCCCAGTATCCAGCCACCACTCCTTTGGGTTGGATCCCACCAAGTTAACCTCACTAATCACCGCTGTAAGATTTAGGTCAGACGTGTCATCTGAGAGATGATCTCTCTCATTTCCAACCATATTAGCTTGAGGACGCTGCTTGTTATCCCTCCGAGACTGTCGGCAGTCTACTGATCGATGCCCAACTTTATCACAATTGAAGCACTTTCCATTGAACTGGAACTTGACCTTCTTTCCTACCCCACCAGTAAGCTTCAACTGAGACCCTTTCATGGCCTGCTTTTTATCATTTCGATTCCCATTACCCTGCTTGGCTTTAAAAGATTGACCTTTCTTGGTACCAGAACTCTGTCCGTGCTCTAATACATTAGCCTTCTCAGAGTAAGAATTCTCCGATTTACGTTCAGCCAATTTGTTATCCTCCTCCATCCGCAGCTTGATAATTAAATCCTCGAAAGACATCTCTTTCCTCTTATGCTGCAAATAGCTTTTGAAATCCTTCCACTGAGGAGGTAGCTTGTGAATAGCAGTAGCCACTTGTAGGGATTCTGACATAGTCAAACCCTCAGCATGCATTTCCTGCAAAAGCACTTGGTACTCCTGCACTTGGCTCACCACTGAACGTGAATCCACCATTTTGAAGTCCATGCACCGACTGGCTAAGAATTTCTTAGACCCAGGATCCTCGGTTTTGTACTTCTTTTCTAAGGACTCCCAAAGCTCCTTAGCAGATTTCTTTACCACATACACGTGATACAGAGAATTCTGTAGGCCATCCAGGACATAGTTGCGGCACAAAAAATCAGCACTTTTCCATGCATCCCAAGCCGCACGCCTGTGCAAATCAGTGTCGTTTTCAGCCACAACAGGGGTATCCTCGGTGAGGAAACGTGCAAGGCACAAAGTTGTAAGATAAAAAATCATCTTGTTCTGCCATGTCTTAAAATCAGTCCCCGCAAACTTGTCCGGTCGAATCGCATGATTCACAGGAAATGGAGCCGGAAAAGATGGCAAAGGTACTGAGGCCGCAGCCCTAGGTACTGGCAAAGGTATTGTGCCAAATTGAATTGCCGAGGCCGCAGCCGTAGGAAAAGTGGGGTTCACTCCAACATGAGGAATACCGCCACCAAGTGTCCCATCAACCGGAGAAACATCAGTCGAGGTCTCAACAGGGTTAACCGCAGTCATTATAGGATTTGGTACACCGGTACCAACAGTATTGCTTCTGTTGTTCACATCTTCATTTCCATAAGAAACCATTGAACCTTAGAACAAGCAATAAATAATTTAGAATAACTATAAATTTGTAAACTGTAAATAGATTCAAGATCTATTCATCCGTTCAAAAAAAATTTCTGCAACTTTAAAATTGTAGGAACAGATTATTTTGTCAAATTATAAACAACTTAACAATATTTAAAATGAATTATATCAAAAAAAAATTAAAAAAAATTAAAAAAATTGAGACAATTATAACAATCATTAACCAATGATTTGAATAATTATTACAAGTAAAGGTAGCAATCATTACAAATATGATGAGGCAATTATAAAATGATTTAAAAAATCATTACAAATGCATGCAAGAGGGGAAAATCCATGCAAAACCATTTTTGAGATAAATCGTGTAGAGACAAATAATCTCGCAGAGAGATAGAGTGAGAGGGAAACCATGCATACAGGAAAAACAAAACCACGCAGGGAAAAAAAAAATTCTTAGACACGTTTTGATTTTTTTTTTTTAAAAAAAAAAACAGTAAACAGTAAAGAATGATTTAAAACAAACTGATTACTGATGCAGGAAACTATAACACAAAAGCAGAAAACAGAAGGAAACTATAACACAAAACAAAAAATAGATTTCTTCAGATTTTTCAATTGGAAGCAATCATTTTAACAATCATTACCAAATGATTCAAAAAAAACATGCAAGTTTATAAACCACTATTAAATCGTGCAAAACCACTTCAAAGAAAACTTCCCATAAATTCATGTTGAAAAGTTTGCAACAATATAATCATTAACTAAATGTTAAATTTATGCAAATAGCAAACCGACTGATGAAACCATGAAATGAGAAAATGTAGAAACTGATGATAGCAAACAAACCGGTCAAAACATGAGCCGAGAAAATTATAGAAGCTGATGAATGAAGAAAAAAAAAACTAATTCTCTGAAAATTTCCAGGAACGATTCGATTTAAGCTTGTTGGGGAAAATTTAGAGAATCAAATAAATAAATCAAACCGAAGGCCCGTGTTCACACGGTTTCCTTAAATCGAATTCGCCGCCTCACCGAGGTGCACGAGGTTTTGATCGGTGTTCGATTTCCAGGATATAATCGGTTGTCGGTTTACGTTGCACTACGCTCATCGCCTGTCGAACTAGTGTGTCTATCTCTCGAAGAACTTTGACAAGGAACGAAGAAAGAAAAGGATTTAAACTGCTGAAAATTGGAAGAGTTGGCTGGAAAAATTCTTTTTTTGCTATGTTGTCTTCTTTTTTCAACCGAGAAGTATACTGCCTTTTATAGGCCATCAGCAATGAATTCCATTTATTCAGAATTTGAAAAACTGATGAAATGGGAAAAAACGGATGAAGTAAATTTTCCATTCAACAAAATTTTCTAACTTCTGAAAATGAATGAGAAATGAAACTGATGGAAATATTATTATTGAAACTGACAATCAATTTTCCAACACTAGCATTATTGTTTCCCTGTATATATTGAACGAAAAAAGGACGAAAATGGCATCGTTTCAGTTGAAAGAAAATTTGAATAGTATCCCCGTACATGGCTCTTTTATATGTGTAGTAGTGATATTTGCCTCATGTTTATTAATTTTTTTAGCTATTCACATGTTTTGAAAGATTTATAATATATAATATTTATTTATTTATTTATTGGTAATATTATTCAATACTACCATACTTTTATATTTATGTTTTTTTATCATTTACCTATGGCTTGCAACGTATGTACTAACAACTAATTGATTAAAAACGGTTTCTAGGGTAATATTTACACATGTAAATTTGTAATAGCAAAGAATCTTTCCTTATTTCACCAAAGAAGTTTATTAGTAAAAGCAATGCAATAAATAGTCATTTATGTAGAAGTCTCTGAGTACACTTTCTATTGTATTCGATGATTTAAAATTTGACGTTTAACTGACAAGCAATCCATTGTCGTCCAGCGGTTAGGATATCTGGCTTTCACCCAGGAGACCCGGGTTCGATTCCCGGCAATGGAACCTTTTTAATTTTCGATCGTAATTAATGCGTGTGAAAAGTTTTTGAAAAAATTCTTCATAAACCTGCTTGTGTTCTTTGGGCTCTAGATGTTTTTTTTCCCCTTGAAATAAACCCTGCTAATTTTGTAATGATTAAATTTCAGTTCACCATCAAATCTCACTGATTAATAAAATGTGTAAAAAATAAAATTAACCAACTTTTTAGATAGCAATAACCTTACCAATAAGAGCATATTTCATATTAGCATTGTTGAGAATGTGATCGACAAAATGACTGAAGCAAGATCTACAACTCCAAAATGCTACCCCTTCTCTAGATTCTAGCATAATCAATATATTTTCAAATTAAATTACATAGATTAAACGCCAGTGGATCCAAACCCACCAGAGCCTCTCACAGTTGAATCAAGATCATCAGTTTCAGTTACTTCAGGAGTTTCAATTTTTTGTAAGATCAGTTGAGCAATCCTGTCACCAGTTTTCACTTCGAAATCGACGTCAGAATGGTTGAACAATATCACTCCAACTGGACCTCTGTAGTCTGCATCAATCACCCCTGCCCCCACATCAATCGAGTGCTTCCATGCCAAACCCGATCGCGGCGCTACAAAAACAAAATTCCAAGAACAACCCATGAAATGAATCGAACGCAAAATCAATTTCAGGTGCAAAAATAAAGGGAATATAATGGGAAATAGTTACCAATACGAGCATAAGTTCCTTCAGGTATAGCAATGCTAAGATCGGTAGGTATCAGGGCTTTGCCTCTGGCTGGCACTTTAATCTCCGTGGCACTGTGTAGGATTAAAACAAAACGATTCTTATAATGCAAAAATGATCTGAAATGGAAAAAAGCAAAAATACCTGGAAAGATCGTAGCCTGCAGAGAGAGGGGAGGCTCTTGAAGGCAAAGAAGCTTTGTCAGAGAGTTTTTTGACTCTTAAAAAGGAAGTGATTTCATGGGAAACACCATTGTTGTGAAGTTTTTGAATTTTTGGTGTAGGTTCTTTGATTTCAGGGCTTTTATTTTGGGGTTCAACTGCTTGAGCCATTCTATAAGCAAGAGAAATAGATTTTTCTAAACCGGTTTGTAGTTAATTTGCGAATGGAGAAGAAGTTATGATATTGTGAAGATTAAATAGAGAAAACTTTGCAGGAAAATGGCGCCAAGAATTCCCGCCATATCTACAGGCGTGTTAAGCCCTAATTTATCGGATAATATGCAAGTTTGAACTTTGTTGTGGGTAGTTTTTTTAAAAAAAATTGGGAAATTTTGAGTTTTTAGAAGAATTGATAGTTGAAATGTGTAGTTGAAATTTAATTTGAGGAAAAACTGAAAATTATATTGGAGCAAACTAGCTCTTACTGGGTATTTGGTAACACTGTTTGTTTTTTCAACTTGTTCATTTATAATTTTCAGATAAAAAATAATAGTTAAAAATTGGAGAGAAAAAATGTGTGTGGTTAAAATGTTATAAACCAAAATTTGACTTTTACCAAACACCGACTTAATTTGAATTTGAGTCATGTCGAACTCGCGAAAATATTGATTGAACACATTTGAAAAGTGTCAATTTCATATTTGTAGACGATAAAACGTTGACACAAGCCTTACAACTCAAGAACTTAAGATATATTAAAATTTAGACCCGTTAAAATGAGAAAACAATCATAATTGGTAAGCGCCACAAAAATTGACTACTCCATTGATAAATTCAAAATTTGAATGCCAAAAAGAACTTGAATTTTTTATAAGTCCGAATTGTTCAGTAAAAAACTAAAAAAATGGGAATCATCCTCACCTTTTGATTTAATAAATCACTCAAATAATACCAAAGTTGTATTTACATTTACAATAAATATACCCTTTTATATTTTAAGAGGTTGTCCCAAAGGTTGTAGCCGCTAACATTGACTAAAAAAAGGGAATTAGAATAATTAAGACGGAAAATAGCTAAAAATACACATGGGCAAATTCATTGTGTGCACATGATAAACTATATTGGGTTTTTTGATACCCAATAAATTCGAACGATGATGTAAAATAGTTATGGAAATAATATCGACACCTAGATAGATAATTTGGCTCGATAACAATTCGGGATCACTTGAAATTACTTAATTGATAATTGCTCGTGATCCACTTGGAAGGTCCAATTGTGGTGGTTATGGGCATGGACTTTGAACTTGGGCTCGGGTTTTGGAGCATTGGCCCAACTTGTGACCAGCCCAACATGTTATATATATCTCATCACTTGCCATTGTCTAGTGTTGAGAAGTAGAGAGGTTGTGGCATTTGAAAAGGGGGAGAGAAAAAGAGAGAGCAACCGTTCTTGAAGTTCTAGTTTGGTAGTTATTCATTGTTGCTCTTCTTCTTCCTATATTGGAGCAACCAAGAGTAGTGATTGTTGAGTCGAAGTCGAGGTGTCAATTTTGGAGAGCTTACTGAGACCGGAGGTGTATCGAAGACCCAACCACAATTTCAACAAACTAAATTACTCTCGAGTTGGGTATTTTGTGTTGTCGTGAACACATGGCTTTATAACCTTGCGTGTGCATAGTTATAAATCTTGACCTGCATCTCCAACTTATTTTTGGACTTGACTCTTAACTTGAATCATTTGTATGAGTTTTGGACTTTCTTGAATATGCACTTGAGCTCTTGTTTGACTTGTATAATAGGTTTTTCTGTCAAATCTATTACAATTCTCATCACTAGCTCAGGATCGAGCAGCCGAACCAGAACAATATATTTAAACTCTATTAAGAAAAAACTATCATAGGAAAGTCTCAAGTATAGTTGCGGCTTATATGATAACAAGACTTGGTGAGGAGAATGAGAAGGTTTTGATTTGCACTTAAACGCTTAAATAGAACTATATAAAAATTTAATCCAAGGTCATGGGTGAGAAGCGGAAGTAGCAAATATATATATATATATATATATATATATATATATATATATATATATCAAAAAATACGAGGAAGAAAATCATGAAGAAAAAAAAAGCATATACAATTGTTCTTGCAATTGAATAACACTCAATTATACTTCAACACTGAATGCATATCATAATGCAAATAACTTTTTATACTAATTCACATTTCATCTATTATTGAGCATAGGACAACTAAACTTGACTTGATCCGTGCATGCAAATATGTAACATATTAAAATCCGAGACTGCAATTGAACATCGTGCCTTTTAACCCGGCATCAATTGTGCGTATTGCTACCTTCATGTCTTCCCCAACAATCGTCTTGGTGTGACTTCATTCTTTGTACTGTACAATACAAAGTGCATACATTTGTTAGAAGAAACTTAAGTTGAGTTCAGTGGTCTAAATCCAAAATGCCAGAGGCGAAAAGGGACAAGTACAAAATTACAACCACAATTAACCATTCAAGAATTGTCAGTAAAGAGATAATAATACCATAGTTTGTAAAATCATCTCCTTGTTCTTTCTGTAATCAATTAAAAAAAACTGAACTTTAGAAGCAAGTGCACAGACCTTTGACTTCACAAACTTACAACCGTAGTTTTTAGGAAATGAAGACAGATGTACGCACATAAACACGCCACCCGAACAAAGATGATCAAACATGCCAAGAATTGTTTTTTTTTTTTTTTTGGGGGGGGGGGGGGGGGGGGGGGTGGGGATTGCCAAAATTTCTATCATTTTTGTTCTTAAAATTTATAACTTATGAAATGAAAGCACATAGAATATGAGACTGCTGAAAGCATTTGTCGGTATGAAATTCAGACAGAATTAGAATTGTGGAAAACCATTCAAATCTGAATGTAATTTTTCCTCGTGCTCCATATTTCCAACATGCAAAAACATCAATAGTATTCGACTATCTTGAAATTTTCCTTCTTAATATTGACCATGTTTCTACTTCCAAAACATATTGAAGACAATTTCACTCTAACCGCTTAAGCTATTAAAGGCCATTTAACACGGTTTCATAACAGGCGATGATATTGTTCAAGTCCCGCAGTCCTTGCCATCTATGAAAATTGTTAACATGTCAAAATGTATCCTGGCCTAAACTTTTGGGGGCATTTTGAAGCTCAAAGCACTTAAAACTTTTAGATGAAAATAGGATGCTGTACCTGTACCTAATGGTTGATTGAACAGGAGGTGATTCATATATATCCCTGGACAGGAAGGACATCTGGGCAATCTCTGAAATGGCAGCATCCCGGATGCTGGCAACCTCACTGGTCAAGTCCTGATAGGCTGCCTCAAAAGCTTCCCTCCAAAAACTTTGCAGCCTAATGTTAGTATTGTGACTGTAAACATCCCACATGTGTCTAACCATCTTTTCCCTTTCATCCAGATCCTACAATCAACGATCACAACGTTCGAGCTTTAACAGAACATAAAGAGAAAATTAACCATGACACATAGTATACACTATACACAACCAATTCCTGCTAATGAAGTAAGCCATTGGGGTAATTCTTTGCCGAGATTAAGCTGTGTATTGAATGAAGTCATTTTTAGACGGTTTATCTTACTTGTACTAACTTTTTTTTTTTTTGTTTACAAGAAGAAACTGTTTCAAATCTACAGTAACTAAAATAATGTTTGTATTTTCTTGAGAATTTGAGTCACACCAGAACAATGTGTTCTAAATCCCTTTGACACATTTTCTCAAACAACTGAGCTTCACTTAGAGAGACAAAAATTAGACTTCTCCACTTCGTGTTCTTTAAGAGAACTGCTTTTCTTTATCGTAAATTCTTTTACACCAAGTTTTTTAACCCCCAAGAAAAATCTGGTATTTTTCTACTTCCACCTTTTATTTCGAATTTCTCTCAATTTGGGCAACCATATATTTAGGGATCATCAATCAACAACCCCAAAACAAGATTAAAGTAACCAATAACACACACAAAAAGTAAAATAACACTAAAATATTTACCAGAACGTCAAGATCACCACGGATGGTTAAGTCCAAGGCATCTGAAGAGTGTTTAAGATTAACAGCAGACCACTTGAGAGTAACAGAGGTAGTGAACATGGACCAAAGTGCAAGCAATACTATTGCACCCAAAACCCAAATCTTGTATCTGCCTCTACCAAACAATCCACCGCAAAATCCCTCTTTCTGGGTAGTAGCAATTGATGCTGTAGTTTGGGTTTCTTCATCTTTCATTGCTGCTCAGTCTAGTAACAAAAATAATAATAAGAATAATTCAAGGAATTTTCAGTTGACTGAGAAATTGCAGAATGAGAGAATTTGGATTGATTAAATACTGCGGGATGTTCGATTTCCAACGAGTGGATTGAAATTGATGAGACTTTTACAGTGCAAGTATTGTGTGTGTATAGATTGAATAGCAGCAGTGCACCGACGCAGTGGACTCTACTATGTAGCAAGAATAATAATTTCTGTAGCCTCCATTAAAGGCATAAGCAAGTGGGTGATGCCAAATAATTATCAATTGTGCTGTGATGTCGAAAGATTTACTCCTTCACACTTATCACACTTGTCAATAATTCATTGAAATATTCACTTTTTCAGGGCCAATAGCTCACGTAAATGTTGACAATTTCTCAAAGAACGATCAAAATTATGTAAATTATATGTTATCGAGTTGATTAATGTACATATCATCCTACTAATATATTTCGTTTAATAAATTAATGAACATATCTCTCAACTTTTGTATATATCGTGTACATCTTACAACGTAAATAAGTTTCATTTACTAGTTTCTGGGGCAAAGATGAAATGTGATTGCTTGTACTCGTATTTACACATGTATTTGCAAAATTGCCATTTCATTTTCAGAATGATACTTTTGACGTTACGTACTTTTCAAATATATTTTGATTTTTTAACTCAACAACCTTTATTATGGTCTTTTTAACATACTTAGAACAAAAAGGTAATCATTTCTCAAAGAATGATTTAAATTACATAAATTATACCCTTGTTTGGTACTGATTAAAAATTAAATTGCAATATAAGTCAAAATCAACAATTAATTCAAACCACATATTTAATAGGATCCACAATTTTTTTAGTCACACATTTCATCACCTTCTATTAAAATACTAAAAATCTAATTTTTATCTTCACTAAATGGGGACTATATATTATCGAGTTCATGAAAGTACAAATCATCCTACTAATATGTTTCGATTATATTAATGAGCATATCTCTCAATTTTTTTACCCGCGAACAAGAAATATTTATGATTTTGGGAATTATATGTTATTGAAAACTTGAAGAATATGTGTAATTCTTAGAAAGCATCAAGGTATTTGCTAATATTTATTAATCTATAATAATAAAATTAAGAAAACACTTCGTTAAACTTAGGTTCGTAGAGTTGAGGCTCGACCTCCTC
Organism: Ligustrum vulgare; assembly: GCA_963555705.1. NCBI lineage: Eukaryota > Viridiplantae > Streptophyta > Magnoliopsida > Lamiales > Oleaceae > Ligustrum > Ligustrum vulgare. The sequence goes on along the minus strand of OY743180.1, from coordinate 43,789,872 downwards.
ATCGTCCACACCTTTTAGAATCTTGTCGGCATGTATGTATGTTTATACTATATATACAATAGTTGGAGAGAGATGACTGAGGTTGTACATAATTTATGGTTGTGGGATTTCAAAGAAGGGTCCTTTTTCACACTTGATTTGTCAAATAGTTAGTTGAACGACAATTAAAAAGTCAAATGAGACTTAGCGTAAACCTTATCTTTGATTATACGCGCCTTGTTCTTGGTTGTAATCGAAAGAGACCAACTCATTAGAGATGTTCTGTCTTGTTTATTTCTTAATTAAATAATTATCTTTATATTTCATTTAAAATTATTTCTTGTTTTTATTTTCTCCTTTTGATTTAAATTCGGGGGTTAACCTGAACTAAAGTCTCGACCCTTTATCTTCATCAAGTCGTGTGAAAAATGAAAATCATAAAGCTGATGTTGAAAATCGATTCCAAGAAAGTTCAAACAAAATTTAGTTTTCTTTGAAAAATAAGAACCTGCTACATTTCAATTAATTAATAATCTAATTAAAAGCTACCTTGTCCAATTCAAAAAAAAAAAAAAAAACACTACCTTGAAGATGCGCAGCGGAGTTACCTTCCAATAATTAATACGAACTTCAATCTTTGAAATAACTGTTTCAACTTCCAACCTTTGAATCTTCCCCAATATTCCTTCAAGATGAAGATTGTGTTGATGCGTGGATATCAAATGATCAAGAATGCTATATTACCCAAGTGGAATAAAATTCTGACTCTAATATTTAATTTAGGGAATAACCAAAACCAAAAATGTGGAATTAATCTTAGTTATCCCCTCATATGTGTGTATATATAAAGAGAGGAAAAGTTTTAACTCTTCTCATATACCTTTTGGGATTAGAGTTTCATACTTATCCTACAAACTCTATCCTTAATTACTTTTTAATAGCGCAATCCAAGAATTATCCAACTCTTTACAAGTTAGTCATTCAATTCTTATTTAGGCTATTGAGAGGACCCAATTGAATTTATATATTCTAGGCTCCCAATAATTAAATTCAGTTATGCTAATTAACAACTGTCCAATTTAATTATCTGATAATTCGCTCATACAACTATAGGTAAATTATTTCAACTCCTAAATATATAAAATAATCATAGAAGTAATATATATTTATTTCCCATAATTATTTATCCTCTTGACTTATCATCTAATAATTTGTCCCCATTTGAGATCGATAATTAACTGGGCATATAATTAACCGTTTCACCTAATTAATTATTCAATTTGCTTAAATCAATATTCTTATTGCTATGATTTATATTTAACATTGAATCTTAAATACTAAGCTCGGATTCCTGAAATCATACTTCCACTTAGAATATTCAAGTGATCTCCTTAACCTCACAATTAGAGCAACGGATTCCTCTTACAACACGTCATTTATTAATTCACTTTTCTTTGGTTCCCAACACATAAAGTTATTGATCATATTAATGATTGATCTCACTAATCATAAGGATTGTTACATAATAAATATCATCCAAGATAGATTAAGACATTCCATATGATAGTCACGTGAAATCTCAAATCCTAAGCACGATCATGCTAGAGAATTAATTTAACGATGGTCCACTTCAATATACTTATCCCGAAGTATATCAATGTTATTGCTCACGTCTCAATTAGAATTAGTCACGACAATTAAAATAAATAGTCTATTCTTATTAATTAGAGTAATAATCAAATGAACCTCAATAGAATAATCAAGATCCAGGACTAAATTATTCTCGATTGAAATATAATATGAATCTTCTGTACTTCAAAAGTACTAATATTATATTATCTTTAAAAAATCAAAGGCACTTCGTTACATCTTACATATAATAATCAATTGCAAATTTAAATAAACGTCAAATATTATATCAAATATAAATAATCGTTTATTACATATCAGTAAATTCGTAATGCTTTTGGGCACAAATCCCAACAATTGCTTCATATGTCCAGACACGACAAGGTTTAAATTCTTGCATGTAATTTTACCTTCCTTTTTTTTTTTTATAAAAGCATTTTTTAATGTATGATTGAGGAAACTATACTAGAACTCAGCAAGTATTTGGTAAATGGTTTATGAAACGATTTATAAATCACACAATTTCTTAAATTACTTTTTAACTAGACACATTTTCTTTTTTCAATTTTCAATCATAATTTTATCTCAAAATCATAAATAAAATGATTTATCGTTACAGTGTTACCAAACCAATTCTGAGAAATGAAAATGTTGCATAAAGAACACTTTTTGTACACGCTAGAAAAGTTCAGCATAGCAACATGATTAAAAAGTGGTTTAAAAAAATTACATTTATAAATTGTAAGAAGTGGTTTGCCAAAGAACTATTTTCTCGTAATTTTGGATTGATGTAATCTAGTGTAAAATTAATAGGCATGGTGGTGATCAAAGGAATAATGAGCGTAATTCAATCCTTGCGATAGAAATCATGATCATATATCAAATTGATAAGCCAAGAAAGTCCACTAGGGTTTCCATTAGGAATCCAAAGTATATGGACTAACCTGGATGTGCACATCTTTCGTGCATGCATGGACAGGAGGGATAGAGCCAAGAATTTTGAGTTGAGGTCCCCGTAATAGCATATACAAAAAGTTATATAACGATAAAAGAAATTTAATACTTTATTTATTATAAGCGTTCCTTACGAATTTTCATATTTTGATAACGTTGCATAATTACATCATTGTCAATGACATCAAATTCGTCATTTTCAATATACAATCAAATTACTGTTCGCGTTGCTGTACGTGGATTGTTGTTGAGATGAAAAATGAGACTGGAGCTAGGGATCAGACATTAGGATTGGGTTTGGGTTAAATGTTTGGGCAGGCCGCAGCAGGTGAGGATTGGGTTGAAGAATTTCAATTTTTTTTTTTTTTTAAATTGGCCCAATTGTCTAAAAAAATAGATTAAAAATTAAAAAGAAAAATATTCTTTAAAAAGCTGGGGGGTCCAGGCCCCCACGAGGTACCCCCCCCCCCCCCCCCCAGCTCCGCCTGACCGCCCATACAGGAGCTGAATGTTAGATGAAGGGGTTCTATTTTATCTATTTTTTAGGCTTTTGTTATTTACTTTAGAATGAGTCAATAATTTGTTAGAGAATATTTCTACACTTGGTCACTTGAATATTTTACGGCTAAATGTTTGCAAGTAGTTGTTGGTCCTCGTGTTTAGGAGAAGTTATTAAGTCTTATTTGTATTTAAAGTTCATTATGTGTTGCTTAAAACAAATGTTGATTAAATAAAAATTCCCGGTGTTAATTTTTCAGAATTCTATTTACATAAATTTTAACAAGCTTGGATTAGGACCATCACAAATCAACCATATAACATTTGGATCATATGAACATTATAAAAGATAAACGAAAATGCAATAGCAATCCAATACAATATCTCTATTGGATTAGAATTCAGAACCACGATAATGAATTTACCGGCCACCCCCAAGTCAAAATCCTGCAGTCCCCAGGTCTGAAGGCACTCTGGTCTAATAAAATCCGAGTACAATGTACCCCCAAGGGTTATCAGCTTCAGCAAGATAGCATTAGAGGATAAAAGATCCAAACAGATGAGAATTGTCAGGTCTTCAGCATCAGATGCCTGCAAAACTTCCCTTAAGAATCCAAGAAGACAAGTTTGGCTAAACTTAAAAGTTGCTATAGAGCGACGTTTTTGGAAAGTATTTAAGCTTAGCCTTACGTCTACATTTGTTTTGACATCACTGTTTTTGGCTAACAGAAACCGGAGAAGCAACGCCATCTTCAAAAAACTTGACATGACAGAGCTTCCCACCTGCTTCATCCGCGAACACTATCTTTTTCCTTTCCCTCTTAACTACATTCTTGGAAGCATTGACACTATTCTGACTCAATTTCTGCAGTTAAGATGGTGATGTGACAAATTTTACTTATAAATAAACTTATTAGTATACTTGCACAAAAAACATAAACTATAGAGGACACGTACCATTATTTTACAAAAGCGGTTGCAGTCCCTATTCATCATGGATAGCCATTTTTTTGCTGTTTCTTCAGCTTTTGTTGAGTTGTCAATGGCTGCTTTAACCTTCAAGATGAAATAGCATTATGGCATAAGTATAAACATATCTAGTGCAGAGCTGGAGCTTCCAAGTTCCAACCAAATCTAGTATGTCAATAAACTCAAACATAACGACAGGTTAATTCCAATTCCTTCTGAGGAATGAGAGCAAATGATGATGAAACATTAGAACGAACGTAAAGAGAATGTTCTAACATTAAAATGTCAAAAAAATAAATATTTCCATCAACTGAGACAATGTAAGATGACTTCTAAAAAAATGCAAATGCAGACACTATAAAAGTTCAAATTAAGATATGCATCGTGCTGTCATAGATGTACTTCAACCAGACGCATTTTATACTTACATATTAGAGTAATTATATTGACACCACAACATTTGTTAACTACACCACATTTTATTTTTAATAAATATCCCCAAGCTTTTCTTATTTTTCCACTTATGCTCTCAAGTTTTTTATATAAATCTTTTATAATCAATTATCTATTAATTTTCATATATTGTCCATAATGATGATTTTTTTCCAAAATATTTATTATGAGGGTGAAAAAAACTTAAGGGTGAAAAAAACTTATTTATCCCTCTTATTTTTAAATAATCGAAGTAATTAATACAAAAGGCAAAAATAAATACTTTTCATTCTTTTCAATGCACATTAGCAGAATATTTGGATATAAATTGTGATTAAAAACAAAATATGTTAATTAATTGAAACTTAAGAATAATAATGCTTTGAAAAAAAAATTGAGGACATAAAAGCAAAAGTGAACAAATTTTAAAAACATTTCATGTAATTAAAATGTGGTGTAGATATAAAAAATTGTGGTGTAAATATAACTACCCTACATATTTTTGGCAAAGGCACAGAAAAATTGCATCAGGTTACATCTTGCTGCTAGAAGCATTATTGTGAAGTAACCTGCTTAAAACATTTTCCCATATACCTGGTGAGATATTAACTATGTTTCTAGTTTCTTCTCTGATTGGAATATTAATAAAAACTATTCCATTCAACAGCAAACTGAAATTTGATTACTGTCAATTAATAAATGATGCGAAACAAGGATCGGATGTGGAACAAGTTAAGAAAATTGAACATGGCAGAAATGATGAGTTCTGTGCATAAAAATACAAATTGCACCTTTGAGAAACCTACATATGCATTATGTATACCTCTTCAGCATTATTTCTCGAAGACGTGTCACGACATGCTTCAAAAAGAATTTTTTCTGCTACAATGTCCTTCATGAACTTTAACTCATTCGTCAGTTTCGTTGCAAGAGACTCAATGTCACGCATCTGCCGCTGTGAAAATGCGATAGCACTTTCGTAACAACCTTTAGTGGAGCAATCAGTGCTAAAGTTGGGTAAGGTACGAGAAAAACGAGGGCCCTCGAGATTTCCTTTAGGTAAGGGAGCTCTGCAATTTTGTGATTTCTTAAGAATCTCTGCGGGGCTTATGAAGACTTTTCTTGGGATGTGCACAACAGGTTCTCCTATATTTTCAGTCATTTTAGCATGCGCAATATCTGATCTGCCTGATGAAACATTCTCCTTTGGTTTCTCTAACCAGAGCTCCCCCTTGCATTCTGGAAAATTGCAAACGAAAGGAGGACTGTCAAAGAGAATTTGAAACAACCAGAAAAGAAACCAACTGCTAACATGATTTAAATATTCAATGTAAAGAAATTTAAGATGGAAACTGATTTCCAAAGCCTTCCATGAAATCGTGATAACCTTTTCTTCTTGTCAAGTTTCACCCTCAAGATGATAGCTAAGCATGTAAACATCACGGAACGTAAGTACTCCTCAGTTATATGAAGGGATAAAGGATCTGCTTTTAAAAGGGAAATTAAAGTAAAAGGTAATATTTATATGATTCTAATGTGATCCCTAAACAAATCCATACCACAGAGCTCAATATTACAGAACTTTTTAGTGCCCAGCACTAACATTAGCAGATAGATCTATCTGTATCAACCTCAAGCAATCCCTTTTTCCTTCTTATGAAGGTGAAGGAATATGTTGTGCATGCTTTCGTTGATAATCTCTAAAAAAGCTACACCTCTAAATAATGCCGAGAAACAAAACAAGATTCTTTAAATAAATAATAATGCTTGGACGGAAATTTTGCATTAGTCAATTAGAACAATTGTGAAACTAACTTACCGCCCTGATCAACAGAGTCAAGTAATTCAACTGAATTCATATTCAAACACAATTGTTCTTCAGAAGATGGAGAAATGGCCTGCAGAGGTTGAGAATCAAATTTGAAGTTGTTCCAATAATAAATGTAAAACTCAACAATCATGCATAAAACAGCTTCTGACCTTTCGAGTTGAAAGGAGCCTTTGAGGAGCTTGATAGATCTCTAGTGTTGGAAGTGTATTGGCGATATCACAACCTTGGTAATCAAGGGAGGGTTTTCTTTCTTTATAGGTGCTCGGAGATGCTGGAGTTTGCGTCTTCTTGCTCTTTGATAACTCATCCTCCAAATGATTTTCAGTGTTCAAGCCATTCCTTGGCACAGCATCAAAAGCAAATGTCAAAGACTTCTCATCAGCCATGATATCTTTCAAGGGCATTGAATTGCCAGTGATCTCCAAGGAAATACTGGAATATCCTGAAGAGATGCAGCTCTTTTCTGGGCTAGTCAAGGAACAATTTTTTTCATAAATCAAATCTTCCTTAGTGTTATCCAAAAGCAGGTAGAACTTATCTCCATTGCAAGGTTCCGTGCAGCCAATGTTATTATCAGCAGAAAGGTTAAGAACTTGACCACTGGAGTCTTCCCTTGCTTGCCCTGATATCTCCTCCATGATGGAAGAACTTTTGGTGCAACACACATATGAACCTTGAATCTTAGCAGGTGAACTTCTGCTAGAAAGTACTTGCAGATTATCTTTTTCTGTCTCAATTTCTGGAGGCAAAAGCAGAAATTCATGGCAATCCATTTCCTGATATTCTACCTTCACAGCCTTTCCATTACTTGGAAGAAGCATAGAGATAGGCATAACATGCTCCAAATGGTCATAGGAAACTTCATTAGTAACACAGTTTTGGCATTCCTCTGCAAAGAACAATGCTTCTCTATTTTCACACTTCATTGGAGTTCTATGACTATTTGATGCTATACCACCAAGCTTGGATTCCCTGTTGAGGTTGGTGGATGAGTCATTAGAAAAAGAAGTTGGTGTTTGACACCCTTGGGGCGCAGGCTCAGGAACCTCAGCTTTAACACAGATAACTGTAGGTAATTTAGCATCACCTTGCATGGAACCCTCAGATAGCTGATTCTGTTCAGATTTAATTGATAAGGAAGCTTGCAACGATGTTACCACATTTTTGTTCGGGCATTTTCCTTTAGCCTTTGAGTTCTTTTCAAGCTTGGATTTCCAGATAATAAGTGGTTCATCGATATCAGATTCATCTTCCCCCGGGTTTCTGTCCACATTAGCATGCATTGAATTCACACCAGTAGAACTTCCAAACTTCCTTTTCTTTGTTTTAGACCTTTCCATAAGCTGTTTCAATGTAGTTTTGTGATCCAAATCACTATCCATGTCATAATAACCACAGGGAACAAACTCATCAAATTCAAGTTTTATTTTCTTCAATGCTTTCGTTTTCGACCCTTCTCTAAGCTGTTTCAATGTAGTATTGTCATCCAAATCACTGTCTATGTCATCATTATCTCCACAGAGAAAAAACCCATCAAATGCAGGTTTGGCTTCCTTCAATGTTCTATCCACAAGTGGAAAACACGGAGTCTCACTTGTCAGTTGATCATTGTAAAAATCTGAACCTGCACTCATTATATCCATGTCACTTTTAGGTCTCCCTAGTCTTTCGGCATCTTCCCTTTCATATACGTCCTTTAAAGTCTTTAATGAAAGAGCTGGCTTTCCACGGGCATCTATACTGTGGACTTTTATCACCAAACCACCACTTATAGCTTGAAAATAATGGGTGCTATTACAGTTCCTTAGCTCCATTACTTGAAAAAGTTAAACAAGTGTTTCCTCCGACTATCTAGTGGATTTGCACAGGAAAAAAAAAAAAAAAATAGCCCGACTTAGTAATTTAAAAGGACGTGCCTCCAAATCTGACCATGAATTGAACCGGAAGTTAGCCTTGTTCTGACTGGATAAACCACAGAAACTTAACACTTCGGATCACAGGAATAAGCTTAATATTAATGCCATCAGAAGATTGAAGCAAGCGCACTATTTATTATCCATGAGTTACACAGTATAGCCGAACATTTTACTAATCCTACATTTTATTGCAAAAGTTTTAGTCACTCCCCCATTTATCCAGTCATGGAATGAATAACGTATATGCAACACTTCTTTAAAACTTTTCTTGGTTAAAAGTGAGCAAAAGATTTATTTATCATCCGCAAGGACTCTAATATGTGCTCCAAATCAAAGCATTCTGATTAACAGAGTACACAATGAAATGTATATAAACCAATAGCATAAATCTAGGAAAGGTGCAGCAAAATTATCAGAATGGAATTATTCTCTTCGTTTCTTCAAACCCTAATTTCATCTGAACTTAATAAATTTTCGATTATCTACCTTCTATCCACAGATGAATCAAAACGAAAGCAAACAAACAATCATCCAATTAAAACCCAAATAAGTAGATTTGATATGAAATGTAGAATAAAAGCTAGAAAACAGACCTGAGAATGTAGAATACAAATTTGAAGCTCACCTTAGTTCAGGGGGAAAAAAAATCTCGCTTTCAGAGAGAGAGAGAGGGAGACGTGGATAAGAAGAAACTTGTAAAATTAGGGTATTGTAAAAAAATCTGGCGCCAAATCATATGGCGGGAAGGTCTTGTATTTTGAATGAATCTATTCAATTCGCTCGCTAATTTTTTGGGTTAAAAAAAAAAAAACCTTTGGCACTAGTCGTCTCGTCAACCAGTGAATCCTATTGCAGTTGTCCCTAACATTAGGGATGGCATAAGGGCCGATGGCTTACCGGCTCGATTCGCCCAAAGCATGAGTCTGAATACGAGCCAATCAATGAGAAAGAAAAACGAGTAGAGCGTCGACTCGACTCGTTAAAAAACGAGTGGCTCGCCAACTCGTATAATGTCACATTTTACTGTTTTGTGACCTTTTTTAAACAGTTACAACTCACAAAATTTTTTGAAGTACCCAATGGTCACAAACGGCTATTTTTCACTTATCTATAAATTCAACAATTTTTTAATTTCAATTTCACACACGCTCTTTACAATTATCTACTATTTTTCTTCCATTACAATCTAATCCAACTCTCAATTTACATATTTCAATTCAATTCAATTACTACACAATACACATTTCATATTTACAATCTACATGCTAAAAGTCTAAAATTACATATTTCTTTTTTTTTTATCATCTCAACTCTCATACTACAAGTCTACAATCACACTTCTTCTTGGTCGTCCAAGTTTCAACACGATTTCAATAACATTCTCATTCCATAAAATAGTGATGAGGTAGGAGACAGCCATCTAATTGATTTGGATGACAATAAAGAAGATGTTGAAGTCCTCGAAAATGTATCTAATATTCTCGATATAAAAGGGAAACAAAAGGGTAAAAATGTTACAAAAATGTTGAGATCGTTCGTACAACTGACAAAAACCAATACTATAACGCAGTGTGCAAATATTATGCATAACAGTTGGCATGACAAAAGGGTGTAGATATCAATCCCTCAACTGTCACTATTGCAGATGTGTGACCAAAATAGAGACTTAGCCCATGTTTGGTACAAGTTAAAATCTAAATTTTAATTTAAGTCAAAATCAACAATTAATCTCAAATACATATTTCATGGAACTCATAACTTTTCAACCATACATCACATCAACTTTTATTAAATCAACTAAAAATCTAATTTTAATCTCTACCAAATAATTTTAGAACCAACTAAATATCAACCATCCATTCTTAGTCAAGCTCAAATCACAAAAATCAAAACTTTTCACATTACCAAACAGACTCTTAATCTCTACCAAACAATATTCAACAAAATAATTTAAATATAAATTCCAATTATTCCTTAATTTTTAGCAACACGTTAAAAAAAAACACTATTAAAGACCCATTTAAAAATGGGGCTCAAACATATTCTAATTAAACAAAAGAAAGTAGTTGAAAGTTTAATTAAAATTTACTTCAATCTCAACTAATCGTATTTTAAATAGAGAAGATTATATTAGAAATCATGTTACTGACTGGAGTTGAAAAAATTATTATTCACGAATTTCTGAAAAATGTTTAACATTTTAAAAAAAAAATGCCCAAATACTTGTAACAAGTTTAGGGTTCCCTTCGTGACATGACTAGTTGTACAACTCCTATATACGAAGCAAATGTTAGTCCCTAAATTCCTTTTCTCTCTCCTCATAAGAAAAGGCAAAAAGTCGATCCATCCTTTCATCGCGGTGTCTGCCCTAGTGGATATTGCTTCAAAAACATTTGCTGGTTCAATGTTTCAAATAGAGTGTTTGATTTTAGTTAAAATGAATTTTTTTTTAAATGAATAGTGATTTTTAAAAAAATAGATGATTGAAATTTGGTTGAAAAGTCATATACTTTGGATTTGACTTTTAATAAATAGTTGAAATTGAGTACTATAGAAAAATGAAATTTTTTTAATGAAAACCAAACACACGGAAAATATGATGGTAATCTTAGTTCGATGTAAGTGAAATGTACTCATCATGTCTCTAGACGGAAAATATTTGGTGAAATGTACTCTTCAGGTCTCTCGAGGTCCATGTGAAGTAACACCGCCTTTTTCATAGCTATGTAATTATGGATTTAATACTTTTATTGTGTTTAATATGAAAATGAATTACTATGGAATGCTGTAATGTGAGTTGTCTAACATTTTTCATATGATTAGTGAGTGTTAGGAAATTGCAATTGACCCCATAGTCCAAGATAGGTCAGTTTATAATGAGAATGAAATTTCTAGGATAAATACAATTATTTATTTATTTATTTTTCCTGAATCAATTCATAAATTCTCAAACTGATTCCTAATGTTGTCTTGTTTGTTTTTATTCAGTTATCAGGGGAAGCTTGTGCGCCTAGGACAACAAAAAGAAATCCCGATATGAAAAGAAAAAACCTGCACCACCTTCTAATTTCCAGTTCTTAGGCAAAGCTTAATTGTGCATCTCCTTTTCTTTTCTTTTTTTCATGGACTTCCCTCCCTTAAGCTTTCTAAATGATCATTTAGCGAGCTTTAAATCGATGCTCTCAAGTAAGTAAATTATAGGGGAACGGGTGTTGAGATACTTAACGGGCTTAATAACTTGAATAGACTAGCCTACAAAGAGAGAAATAAGATATATATATATATATATATATATATATATATATATATATATATATAATGTCCTAATACCACCATTTTTAGAATATTCATCAAGATGAATCAAAATACTCTATTTTTTTATCTTATGTTGCGTAAAATTTTTATTACAGAATAACAGTAAAATACAAAAAAATTGTAAGCAATATTTTTTTTCCTTGAAATAATTTCTAATTTATACAAAATTAATTTTCTAAAATAGTATATTTGTAAATAAAGTGGAAGAAGAGTCCCTGTGGATCAATATTTTTTTTAAAAGTTGAATGCTAACCTTAGGCGTCCTCATCGTTCATGTCATGGGGATTGGTGGAAGATATAAATTGAAGGTTTTTTTTTTTTTAACTCTGAAAAAATTGGAAGAAGAGTCTTTAGTACGTGGGGATAGCTACAATCATTAAAGTGAAGTAATACACTTTTAAATGTTTCTAAGAGCAACTCCAACGCAACGTTAAAATGAAGTTTCACACCAAATTGAAGATAAAATCCAGTTCCAACCAAACTGCATCTCAATCTCCATTTTGCAGTTGTGAACAGTGGGACGCCACTGTTCAATTGGCGTGGGTTTTGAAGTTTTTTATTTCAATTTTGTCATTTATTTTGTACGCCAAATTTGTTTATTCCATCCATGTACATTGCTCATTTTTTTGTTATTATTTTGTTTAGTTAAAATTTATTTATATTCTTTGTTATTATTTTTATTAACGCAATAAATTAATTTAATCTAATATAAATAATTTAATAACAACTAATAATAATATTAAAATAAAATTGCCCATGATTAAAAATAAAAGTTATATAATTGATGAATATAAATGAAAACCATAAAATCACGACACGATATCTAAACAAGAAATAGTAAAACTTGACAAGTAAATTACAATAATCTAATAATTTGGTAAGTCATTTTCGTATCCTTCTAGACCTTCAAAATATTGACTAAGTGGAGTTGAGCTATTTTGAAATTCCTTGCTTCGTTGCTGAGATCTCTTTTCTGTAATTCATAGTTGTTCGCTTTGAATAAACTCATGTAGACTTGGATCTGGTATGGAGTCCAAGTCTTTAAGTAAAATTTTATTATCTTCTCGAAATTCTATAACAGCTACTTTTTTCGACTTAGTTTCTGCTCGAAGCATCTAAATTTCATAATTTTTTTGTCTATCCTCGCTTCATTTCTTCAGAATCTGAGTAATTTCTCAATTATTTTCTGCAATTGATTAAATCATAACTGAAGATTCTTCATTATTTTTTCTTTTTCCTTTTGCCTTTTTTACCCCAATGGATCGTTGGACAGAACCGTCACTATTATCTTCATCTATATGAAGAGAAAACGATAATAATTCAGGAGATGTAGGTGTTGGATGAACGGAAGTGGGAGAATTTGATTCTGACGATGCAAAATTTCCACTTTCCATTTGAAAGTGGGGTAATGTTGAACTAACATCGTTAGTAAACTTTTCAATATCTTTCAGGATGTACCAGACATGATCAAACTCGAAGTCTTTCTTCTCAACCTTCTCTTGTGCAAACAATATTTTTGCTTGATCCATCTGCAAGATTGTGAAAAGTAATAAATTTCTGAGCTCATTGAATAAAGAACTATGAAATAAAATATTATATATAATATTCAAGATATCTTGTTCAGATGCACCGCTCAGATTAAGAAATTCCACATGTCGAACGCATCCCTTCAACTTAGCAATAGCAGTCTAAATAACAAACTTCGAGATTGTAAAGACCTTAGGGGTCGACTTTGAGTGATATATTCTGGTTTGGAGCTGTTATAGATAGACTCAACTCAAGATCAGAATTTATTATTCGATTGGTTAATACCAATTATTGAATTTTGAGAAATATCAAGCCAAACACGACATAAGTGTTTGTCTTCTTCGTTTGAGTATAAAGCACTTCATTTACTTGGACTCATTTTTGAAAAAGTTTCGAGAGTAGGATAGTTGGATTTGCAAGAAGGTGCTTGTGAGATGAAATGTTAAACTTCACACTCTATTTATAGTAAAAATATGCTTTATTGATAAGATTTCAAGATATCAATCCAATGGTTCTGATGTGATGATATTTATCTAATGGTTAAGATGTAATATCTCAAATTGGATATGATAAGAGTTCGAGATATCAATCCAATGACTCCAGCAAATGAAATCTATCCAACGGTTGAGATTTGATATCTTAGATTACGATGTGATATCTCAAACCAGATTTCAAGATATCAATCAAACGGCTCCAGTAAATGAAATTTGTCCAACGGTTGAGTTTTCACATCTCAAAGTAGACAAGATAATATGTGAAGATATCTCAAATGGACAACTATAAAAGAGTGTTGGTTGTGCTAAAACGAATTCATCAATTTGATTTGAAAAAAAAATGAATCTCAATGTTGGACGTCCCTCAACTATTCATCTTCTACTCCATCTTCATCTTCTACTTCATTATTATGAGCAACATGATTATCGAGGATGAACGTGATGTTCACACACATATCTCATTTTTTCATGAAGCACTCACTCCTAAAGTTGAGATGGTCGTAGATGAAAATGTTTGATTTCAAGAATTTCTTACTCGACATAGACGAATTAAAGATAAAGAATCTCACATTACACTTCGAAATGCATTAATTGATAATTTGTGGGATAAATATTCTAATTTTGAGAATTAGTATACAATATTTAGTTGTTTTCTATTTATATTGTGCAAATGTTTTCATGTTTTATGTAACGTCTTTATGTAGTATGGTTCATCTTGTTAATTGTGATATTAAGATTAATTAATGTCTTTTTTTAATAAACGTAATATTTTTTATAATTATTTTAAATTATAAATTTATAAAATTTAAGTGGTAGTAAAATATATAATTAAATAATTTTTGAATTAATATAATAGTTGAGAATTGAAAATAATAAGAAAATATATAGTTTACAGTTCATTTGATGTAAGATTTAGAGTTCTGATTTTTTTTAAAACTTTGCTGAATAGTGCAAAATTATACTATTTTAGTGCAAATTTACTTCAAAATAGAGTAAATTAGTTGAAGATGCCCTAACGAGGGTTATGTTTAGAGGGTGAACAAATTCGGACTCCAAATCTAGTTCAAAATATTCTATATAATATTAATAATTTAAATAGTACAACATTAAAACTTGCAATTACCAATCACATTCTTGATAATATAAAAATGACTTTGGCACGTCTATATTTTTAAAAACTTAAAATTAAAATAGAGAGTTTATTGCAATCTAATTTTAAAATTTAACTCTTTAAAATAAAAATTATTTTACTTTTAAATAATCTCCAAAAAAATTCTTACAACGCTCTATCATATTATTATTCGAATATTTTACCATTTGACACGTATAAATAAATATTAACTAGAAAGTAATTAGGTCAAATATAAAATTATTATTGGGAAAAACATAAAACCTAAAACGAAGTCCTGCACAAAAATGACCAAATTTGAACCTATTTAATGCGGCAAAATACTAAGCATTATTATAAAATTATTACTATTATCACACCTGTGCGATGAACATAATTTCTATCCATAATTATGATTAGAATTCATGAAAATGTTGATTATATAATCATATCAAATAAAAAAATATAGTATAAATAATATTTTATTACAATATATTATTGAAATCGAAATTTTAAAAAAGACAACACTAATCAAAATAAGAAAAAAGAATACCACACGTATTAAAATTTGGTACTTAATTAATTTTTTGTATTAAATTTATTTTAATTTTATTTGTATTCACCACCAATTTATTTTTTAATGTATTTTAATTTTTTATTAAGTTTAATTTTTAATGTATTGATTACATATATATTATTTTATAAAACTTCAATATATATATATATATATATATATATATATATATACACGATCGCGCACACACTCACACACGATGCTCAAGACATTTTTTTTAATTCATGCAAATCTGTTGATTATACAATCATATCAATTAAAAAATATAGCACAAATAATAATTTATTACAAAATATTATCGAATTCGAAATTTTAGAAAAGACCACTAATCAGCATATGAAAAAAAATATATAATCGTCTTAAAATTTGACGCTTAATTAAATTTTTTGTAATAAATTTGTTTTAATTTTATTTGTATTTATCACCAATTTTCTTTTTTATGTATTTTAATTTGTTATTAAGTTTAATTTTTAATGTACATATATTTTATTAAAAGCTTAAACTTCAAAACACACACACACACACACACACACACACACACACATATAAAAAAATATAATTGACAATTATTTATTGAATATAAATTGTAATAATACAATGCCCGGCATAAATTGTATATTCATATATAATGAAAAATACCCAGAAAAGTAAAACAAAAAATTCTGACTTGTATATTTTTTTAACAGCTAATTGTTCATTCTATTGTTTTCTTAGTCTATTAAGGCGAAGTAAGTTATGGACATGTGACTTATTTTGTACATTACAACTTCAATTTGATGACTGAAGTCAAGCTTACGGTTATTTGATTTCTAAAAGTTAAAATGTTTATAATTTTCAAATCGTAAAATGAAATAAAGAGACTAATAGACATTTACAAAATTAATTTATCGACTCACCGTATAGCACTATAAGAATTTGTACTCACTATCTTAATGCAATAATTGATATTTAAATATATTAAACACATATTTCATTTCATTACGTGTAAAAAAACAAATACATTACGACAAAAATTTACCTAACATTTTGAAAAATAAAAAATTGATCAAACTTAAATTAAATATTACAATTTGTTAAACTTACACTTGACAAATTTATACGCAGTCCTATATTTAAATGATTAACAATTAAATAATATGAAATACAAATTTTAATTAAATTTTATTGAATGAATATTACTAATATTAACGTTATATACAAAAAATCATCAATACATCTCAACTTATAAATGGGGGTTTAACTCACAAGATATAAGACTTCATCACTTATTCGTATAAAATTAATTCTTCAAAAATAAATTTTTTTTTTCAATATTTATTCTCAATCACACATTCTTTAAAACTCATTTTCCACAATTGCACATACTATTTTTGTACATGTTAAATAAACATGTTGATCATATTCTATTTTTAAATCGAATGATTTCGCTAATACCTTCTATTTTACAAATTGAATGAATGAGTTTATTTAGAAAGATCGAAATCTATTATTTCTATCAATTTGATAAGAAAAAAAATCAAAATTAATCATTTAGGTCAAATTGAATTTAGGTAAGAAATGATAGGTATCATTTTAGGACTTAAATAAGATAAATTAAAAAGATTGGATATTGAAAAAAGTATAAAAATATGAGTAAAATTTTTACATTTAGTATTTAAGACGATTTACGAATGATATGTTTAGAGTTTGCTCTCATTCTTGTATTAAACTTCGTTCGACTGCAAAATAATCCAATAATTATAAAAAGAAAAAAAAAATTCTATAATTTGACTTTTTATAGATATTTTTTTTGCACAAATCCATAAATCATTTACTACATGCATTAACTGGACTTTCCTAATTCATGTATTAAAGTAAATTGATAAAAATAAGAAATTTCCTAAATTGGCAAGTGAAAATGGACGGGAAACTATGTGTGTAAAATGGTGACAATTATCCTATTATTATATATGTACTAGTATATCACCCGTGCGATGCACGAATTTGACCGTTTCAAATCTAATTACTTGAACTATTGAATAATATTTGTTACATTTATATATATCCTAATTATAGAAATTTGTAACCATAAACATCATGTTGTATTATAATATCGTGCAATTTAACGATTAATCAATGTCTGTTGTGAAATTCGGTTCACTCTAGATATCGTTTGTGATATAGTGTTATATCCAAAAAAAAAATCCTGAACCCACTTGAAGCTAATGCTTATTTACGAGCATACGACTCTTTAATCGGATTTGAAATTAGTATAAGAATATTAAGCACGAATATGAATTGGATTCAGCAGCAAAACAATGCGTCAAAGTTATTCTTCATATATGTGTAAATAAACTCAACAATAATGATAATGTAAGAAATAAATATATAATAACGCGATATATTTATCTAAGAAGTTAATAAATCCTGAGAAAATTGTTAATGAACTGTTGATTGTGTTCTTAATGAACCGTGATCCTTGAATATGCTTCTAAATTATGTTGTGGCATTTAACTTCATGCATTCTGTGTTTGTACAGCTGTTCCTCATTTTGTATAAAAAATCACATAAAAAAAAAAGCAGAGGTTAAACAGATTTATAAGAAATGACGAAAAATGGAATTAACGGTAAAAATGACGACTACATTACCTTCCATGGAATCATGATGTCTGGACCACTTGTTAGGTATAATTATCGACTTTGTTATCTCAAACACGTGTACAGTATACCTTCAATATTGTTGATACAGAAACAAAAATGGTAAATTAGTATCGCTGAAATAATAGGCCGGAGTGTAACAATGTATATAAACTGAAATCTAAACCTATGATGGTTTGAAGAATTGGCAACTTCAAGAGAGTTTAAAACACAAGCATAAACTCTACTGAGAAAAAATGGACTTTATGAGGGAGAAAAAACGAGAGCTTCATAAGTGTGTATGTGCAATGAAGTAAACAGTTTTCCAATTTTGAGCAGGGGAGGGATTAGTTGTATCAATGAATCTTTATTATTAGTAAATGCAAAGTGTACCTTTTCAGTTACCATTGCATGCTGCACGTTGTTGGGATATGTGACCAAGAAGGGTGAATGTGCAGAATTTATTATTTTTCAACAGATGATTATGGAAAAACAAAGGGTCACGACTTACGACAACTGATCTTCTTATTCCATTTTGATTTTGATGTATAAATGAAATTTCTAGTACATTTTTTTTATAATAAATTATGGGCCCAATTAAAATAATTACGGCAACTTGTCTTATTTAAAGTTGGGCATTCAATTAAAATTTCCTTAAAATGGCACACATTCAATCCAAATTTGAACAAATAAAATTCCAGTTTCTTTCATAATTAAATTAAGGGAGAAATTTACATATACCCACTTAGAAAATAACATTTCATATTATACTCTGGTCACGTTAAAAATATAAAAAGTACTACAAAGAGGTGAAAAATCGTCGAAAATAATGTTTCCCAAACTTTCCTTTAATTGTTTTGTAACGGAGATTAAAACTCCTTGCATCATGCCACTCAATAATTTTAATTGCAAGAGATGCAGATTCAAATTCAAAATTTATTGTGTGGCGACAAGAAAGTGAAGATGTTGGCTTTCCTTATGTTGATCATCGTCTGAAACAAAAGAAAATTACAATTCTCTGCTTTGCAAAATTCAATCATTTATGTTGGAAGGTAAATTTGTGTATCATAATTTACTTTTACAACTCGTAATTCTGTAGATCAAGGTTATGAAAATTGGGTTGGGGGCATTATAAAATTTTCAATTAGTCATGGAAGAACATGTAGCCTGGAATAAAATTTTATCTTGTATTATATCTGATGTTGCTATATGAGTATCCAAAATATGTAAACGTGAATCATTTGTTTTGAAAATTTTTATGTAGGCGATTACCCATCCCTATATGTTGATGATATATATATAATTATATATAAGAGCTTTGTATATTTCTTCAAAATTGTGTGATAATGTGGAAATGGAATATAACATGGTATTGTGGGATAGTACACATCCATAAAATGTTTTTATTTGTTTACAAGTAGTTATAGAATCTATTAATGATTCATAACACGCGATACCGATACATTTGGACTTTTGGTTCCAACTAGATGCAAATATGTGGATCTCACGGATACGATATATACAAAAATTAAGAGTTGATAAACGGGTGATTGTGCTAAATATCTAACATGATTAGAGGAACTTTCTTCATTGTAAACATCGACAATCCCATCCCTTCAAGGTATTGATGATACCATATTATTTTTTCATTTACGAAGTTAGTGAATTAACATTTTTTTTAAATGTTAATTTTGAATAAAATGAAGGTGGGTTTAGTTGTTTGTTACCTGCAATTGAAATAACAGGTTCGTTACAGAAAATCAAAGAAACATATGATTATCGTTAAAAGTATCATACAAGGGAAATGTGATCCCACTTGGAAATTGTTCTAATTGGGCGTTACCAGATGAAATATAACTACAGGAGGTCCTTCCTCCAACTCCAAAAAGCAGCTAGGATGGATGGCCTAAAGCAAAAAAAAAAAAAAGGTTCTGATCTAGGGGAGAGCATTGTAAAGTAATGAGGTGAGGAAGCATTGCAATTACGAGCACAATAGGGAAGATGCCAAATTCAATGCCTATGAAGGAGATGAGGAAGAGAAGACTGCATAGTTGGATTGGTGAAATTGTAATTGGTTTGATCGAATTCATGTTTCTTTGATGACATTTACGTTTCAGAATAGTCGTAGTGGTTAGGTGATGGATTCTATATTAAATTGATTGAATATTTTCAGCTGCGGTATATTAGCGGTTATGTGATGGATTCTATATTAAATTGATTGAATGTTTTTAGCTGCAGTATATTGTGTATAAAATGAAATTTCACACAATTGTTTCTTACGCTCAAACATATCAACAGTGATTGAAATTATTTAGTTTTGCTCTTTGGCTTGTTAATAAAACGGTTGATGAGTTTATTTTATAAATGTAGCACTTTGGAATACATTGATGAATTGTTAACATTGAGTTTACCATAATAAACTGCCTGAATTTCATTTTCAATTGATTTGCCTTTAAATTCCAAACAGGATCAATGAGTTATGCCTGCTTATTCCTATGATGCCAAGTTTGCTACAATCTCAAAATTGAGAAGTCTATTGTATCGCATCTATGAGTTATGGATATGGAGCTTACTGTGTGGGGTCTTTGATTTAGATAGATAGGGGTTAATGAAACTATATTATGCATTGAAAATAACTATGTTTGGTAGACATCATGCTGCAAATCAACATTCTTCACGAGGTGCATAAAATATAAAAAAGTCATGATCTACACACAGTTACTGACATGCCCTTAAATCTGGTTTTCTGGACCTCGCCTTTTGGTTAGTGTATTTGATTACAAAAATATTTATGGGTTTTTATTTGTGAATATGTTACGTTTCACTTTTATCTAAGTGAAAGGCATACGGTGTACAAATTGCATAATGTAATCAAATTGTTCTGAGCACACACCTGAGTAATGTCAAGGCCACAAGGCCTATAGGGGATCGAATTAAATGTGATTCTAATATAGCAACATGGAGGATAGGTGACACTAGCATTGAAAAAATAATAAACCTTACCATGACCATTGCAAGTCAGAAGCTCAAAGTATCACTCATAAAAAATGATTTCTTAATATGGATGAGTGAATACGAACAAACATCATATTTGGACACGAAAACGGTACAACTGGTATTCAAACATGAAATATTTCCAGCAAGCATTGAATGACAACAATTCGTCATCTAAAGGCATTACAAGATAATGGTCTTTGTTGCGTGTACATCATTTTCAACTGAGAAATAAGTTATAACCTGATAAGCCTAAAGACAAAGACCTAATGTATAATGACCTAAAGACAATCAAAAACAAAATTACTAAAGTGAAACTTCTCAACGTCATTCCACGCATTCCTAACACTTCCAGAAACGAGGTCATAATCTTCGTCATAATCTTTATTGCACTTTGCATTTTCATTCTTGTATAACTGGGAAACAAAATGAATCCTAGTTGTAGGGACATCAATTCGTTCTGCATTTCTTGAAACTTAAGTGGATGAGGTATTCTGCAAGCTTTATCATGTACACTTTGCAATAGTTACTGCACCAATTTTTTAGAATAATAATACCAGAATGGATGGATATAAGGATGGAACACGTAAAAATCAGAATATCTTGTAATGTAACTGATGAGAAAATTGTGACATCTTGTATTACATATTACCCTTTCCGTACAATAGAAATCAAGTAATAGCACATATCATTTAATGTAAGAAAATGGTAAAAGTTTAGGGAAAAAAAAGCATTCACTTGTGATTCATACGGATGAACTTAGTTTTTTCTTTGAACACGAGTCTTCCTATACTCCTCTCAGCACATTTCTATTATTTTTCTCCATTGGTTTCATTCATTTCCACCACGAAAACATAGCGCCCATAATCAAATAAGAAGATAAAAATTTTCCTTACTAACCAAGATGAAAATTTTCCTTTCACTTGAATTAAGGAAGATAAAGTTGCATTGTTGAACAATTAGTGATCTTGTAAAGCCATTAGTGTTTGTAGCCATCCAAGAACAGAATTTCCAATTGACATAATCCACCTTGTAAAGGATATATTTGGATAGAAAGCAAGATTGTAAAATTATTTCTACCAAAATATGAAATAATTTTTCGAAAAAGAAAAGAGCATCCAAGAAGTGAAAACATAATTCCTTGCAACTTTGATTAATGAGATTCTTTAGACAATAATATAAGTCATTAACAGAATTAAAGCTAAAAGAACTCAATTCATACCAAGAAGGCAAGAATCGAGGTTGAAAATACATGTAAATAGAAATGAACTTATTACTTGTGCTACGTGAAACACATTTTATGTTTTATAGGCTGCACAATTTGCACTAGTCCCCTGTCATCTTGACAATTAATTTGGTCGCTTCCTTGTTCATGATTAATCCGGTGCTTGAAATTTGATATATGATTTGGAATTTTCTGAGCATTCTTGTGAGAGGGGATCTGGAATTAATATGAATAAATCTGGAATGAATATGAATAGACTACGATTTAGGGATTTTGAGCGTGATTTTGGATGGAACATGGCATGTTCAGTGGAGTGAAATTTGATACCATATTGATAATGCTGAAAGAGAGATGTAATTCTTCAATTTTCCTTTTTACTATAAAAATAAAGTATTTCTAGTTAAAAAAAAGGTTGACATGTATTTTTTGAATATTTATTAAATAATAGGGGTGTGGTGTAATTTCCACTTAAATTAATTAAATATATGGGCCCAATTAAAATAATTACGGCAACTTGTCTTATATAAAGTTGGGCAGTCAATTAAATTTCCTTAAAATGGCACACATTCAATCCAAATTTGAACAAATAAATTTCCAGTTTCTTTCATAAATAAATTAATTAAATTCTCAGAAAATGTCTCTACATGTGTTTAATTTAATTTAGTTTTTTATCGTCATTTAGTAGGTGAAGTAAGATTATGTATGTAAAATTATAACATCTATAATTACTGTAGCGATTTAAAATAATTTTTTTTATGTAATAATAATAATAATTACTTTGTGCCCATGCTCATATTCGAATACACAAATGTTCATTATGGCTTGTTAAAAATTGAACTTGTCTTATTATTTATTAATTTGTTCTAATCACATTCTTTATTATTGTCGTTTTTTATTTAATATATTCATTTTTACAATTTCAATAATTCCACATGTTGCGTGTCAAATTTCATATTAGTCTCACATTTTATTTGACTTACGTTTTTTCTTAATTTTTAATTACAAATTTTAAAAAAGATTATAATGTATTTGGGAGAGTTGATAATTTAAAAGATATTAGAATATAATGAACTTGTAATTATATCCTTATTTAGTTATTTATATATTTAATTTAATTAAATGTTATTTAGAGGTAAAATAAATATGCACATCATTCAATGAAGTCATACAATTTTGAAAATCTTTGCAAATTCAATGAACATCTGATGAGCCACAACAATTACATTTTGGAAAGGAGAAAATAATTAAAAAAAAAAAATGCTTCCAAAAACAGTAAGCTAAAATGGGCGGGAAAATGGTTTGACGGCTATTGTGCATTAATATAGAAAATACAGATAGATTAGAATATAATGAATTTGTAATTATATCCTTATTTAGTTATTTATATTTTTAATTTATTTTATTTTATTTTAATTAAATGTTATTTAGAGGTAAAATAAATATGCACATCATTCACATTCAATGAAATCATACAATTTTGAAAATCTTTGCAAATTTAATGAACATTTAATGATCCACAATAATTACATTTTGGAAAAGAGAAAATAATTTTTAAAAAAATGTTCCCAAAAAATGGGCTGGAAAATTGTTTGACGGCTATTGTGCTTTAATATAGAAACTAGTATCACACTTGTGCGTTGCACGGAAGAACAATATAAATGATTTTACTATAGATATTATTTTAAAATAGAAAAAAAGTTTTAACACACAATTTGCCTTGATTAATGATTAAAAATGTCAATAAATTTTCAAAGTAGAAATAAATTAAAATTCTCGATGCCCCTGTTATTATTCTTCATTTGCTCAAAGATAACATTTGTGGAAGTCTATTTTTTCCTATTCTATTCCACATTACCTCAAGCAGACTTTGTGAGTTAGAGCACAAGCAATTCTCTTAGCCCTATGTTAACTGTTCGCTCAAAATAGTATACCACAAGCGCACGGGTCGCGTAAAAGTAATAAAGTGAACTTTTCGAGTCCGGATTGTCGATCCCACGATGAATGTATACTCTAAATTATATAACTTTAACTAATTTAATTATAACAAAGAGAAACACACAATTAAAAGATAGATTTTTATAAATTCTAAATTAAAGAAACTAATTTTAAACCAAATTAAAATAAGGAAAATGAAAGATAAAATAGTTGGGATTTATGATTTCACTTAACTCTCGCTTAAGTAATTTCTCAACACATGCAAATTAATAAATTACTCATTTACAATGTCAGACCAGATTTTCCAAGCTTAGCTCATTACCTCTCTCGAGTAAAATTAACCCTAATCAATTGGTCTAACCTACTATATCTCTATGTCGATTAAAGCCCAATTAATTGCATTAACTCTTTGTGAAAATAGCTCAATAAATCATTTAGGGTTTAAGGTATATCTTTATCCTTAACAAGAACCTAGAGCATTTGTTATTTGGTCTAAAATGCATAATATCTCTCGATTATCATACACTTCACAAAGCATATATTTTGTGATCAATCAAACACATGGAATTATCTCAATAACAAACACACACATGAAATAAGCTCAAAATTAATAAACAAACATTAAAATTACTTAGACTAAGTTAAGCTACATCAATCATCCCAACATAAAATAACTAGCCCATTATATAAATATTCCACAAAAGATAAGGTTTATGAAAATACATAACAAAATATAAAAATTAAGGATAAAAATACAAGAAAAATGAAATACAACACTTCCCTTAATTTTTGCTCCAAGAATCTTTCAACAATGCTTTGTATTTCCACTTACTTCTTGCTTCTTTGATCCAAATGGTGCTAGTAACTTAGAAACAAAACAAAACTAAAAACTAAATCAAAACAAAGAAGAGAAAAAGAAAAGAAAAGAAGGAAAAAAAAGGGAGAAAAATGGAAGGGGACTAGGGTTTGTGAGGTTGAAAAAATGAAAAGTATCCCAAACCCTACTCAAAATGCCCAAAAAATACCTCTTTTCGCGTAGATCCGCGAAAAACAACATATGGGCCGAACCGAGTCGGCCCAGATTATCGTCCAATTTTTTGACCACGCGATCGCGTGGTTGACTGCCTCGCGATCACGCGATCGCGTGGTTGGCCTTGTAAGTCTCGGATTGGATTTTTGGCCTCTCTCGCGATCTCTACCTGCTGGAACCGCGCAATTGCGTTGTTAAGCTACAACTCCGTCTTTCCATGATTTTACAATTGGGTCCTCCAACTTCTGGTCCTCTTCAATTTAATCCTCGAATTATAACTTTTATTACAAATATGCCCCTGAAATATTTGCAAGGTAGGTACTCCATCTTTCGGAGATGTTGCAATTCAGTCCCCAAACTTTTGATTTCTTTCAATTAGGTCCTTGGACAATACAAAAGTAAATATTTGCTCAATTTGTCAATTAAATTGTCTATATAAAAGCACAATAAGTGTGTAAAATGCACACTTATCACACCCCCAAACTTGAGCTTTAGACGTCTCGAGCAAAATTATCTACTAGCACAATCAAATAACGTGAAATATAGATCAACAATGTTAGATAACTCGCAAATTACTCATGAGTGCAAAATTGTATAATCAATTCAAAAGTATGATTCCAAACAATACTACAAAAAAGAAGTTTAGCTTATCCGATGTTTGATCGTTGTGTGTGTTCATAGTCACTTTCAATTGTCAAGTAAGTTTCGAGAATATTGATGAGTAAAGATGTTTCAAGTCAAAACAACCCACCATTAGTGGTCAATTCTTTTTCTTTCCCACTCGTGACATTCATCCCCCAATAATTATTTTTCTTTCCTCACCCGGGATACAATTCTAGAGGGTGTTCTCAAATTACTCCTTTCTTTTTCCACTCTAGTTTGGGTGTGTTTTATCGGTAATTTCGACAATCTAGAAATGCACTGACTCTCCACTAAATGAGTGCTTCGACATTCAAGCTTATACTAAGCAATACCCATGAAACGAAGAAGAAAAAAATGTCAAAAATGGAGAAAAAACTTAGCTACTATGAACAGAAATGCACTGAGGAGATCCAAATTTGGAAAAATAAAAACTCTAATAAGTTATCCAATTACTTTGTCATCTTAATAAAGCACCCAAGTCACTGTTGTGTTGGAAAAGTGTATTATTACAACTTTTTAGCATAATTAGGAAGCCAAAATAAAAAGACGTACATTTACCTCACAGCTATTGAAGTAGCAGCAGCCTCACTACTTCTCATCTGAGGTAGCAGGATCCCAGTTGAGCCTTTTACCATGTGACACGAGAGCGGAAAATGCCAGAAGGGCTTGTTTATTCGAGTTTAACTCAGCAAGAGCCAGAGGAAAAAGACTCGCGACGATAAAGAAGAAAAGAAATATATTGATAGGATAGAGTTTCATGAGGCAATCCGTAGGGATTCAAATGTAAAATTGCTGCAGGTACCACAGTTCTTCTGATGGAATTACAGAGACACTAATACATGATTAGATTATCCAAACACAAAATGAGGCACCAAAAGATGATAATAAAATCAAGGTAAAACACAGAGTATTAGTTTGAATAGCAAGTAACATTGAGCATTCATAAAAGGCACAAAATAGAAGAAAAAAAAATTCTACAGGTAATAAGATCAACTTACAACAAACATACAAATCGAGAAAAAAAAAATCAAAGGCTGAATTCTGTTCAATAGCATGTAGAGAGAGGAAAATGAAGTTTGGAGTCGTTTTTCAAACTTGTAAATTTTAGTGTGCCTTGTAGTACTGTATTGCCAATGTGTGTAAAGCATGCCAACTGAATGATGCTGCAGGTTTTACAATGCTCCTAGTTTCAACATCTTCTGCAATAGTAAGGATTTTAAAATCTTCGTACCTTTGAAATGAAAGAAACCAAATCATTTAAATTGTGATGGGAATTAGGCAATAAGATGAAACCATTATATGCAAGAACTAATTGGGGGGAAAAAACACAAAAAAGATTTGGAAAGGATATACAGGTAACATGTCAAAAGAGAAAGTGAAACAAACGTAAATGGATTGTAATAAAATCTTCTAGATGTAATGATCAAATATAGAGGCAAGCAGAGAGGAGAAACATTTTGATTTTTCTCACTTTTGACTATACACTCGTGGGCACCTTTCTCTCACTGTACCATCCAATAATCTGCACAACGCTGATAAGGTCGAAGTTCAAGAATCAAGGCAGGCAGGTCATCCTATGTAGTGGTGCAAAATCTTAGTTCTGAAACCCCGTCATCTGAGAAATAAAACTCAGCTTTTTCAAGTGCATAATTTTATGCACTACTGATAACACTATGTTCGTTACCGTTGATGGAGGCTCTAATATTGGATCTGCTGTGCAAACAAAAATGTCGATCCTTGGTAATTCGTCTTCGTATATGCAAGATGGGAACATGTTCAAGTCATAATTAAGGAAATTGGAATTGAATGTCTGATCAGGGTTCCATATAACCACTTCTCATCTGTTGCATCAGTCTGCAGGAACTGTAGTTGTCAAATTAACGACCCAGAATTTTGGCACCACCGGAAAATTCCCGGATTGACCCAAAAAGTCTTTAGTTCACATAATAATAATAATAAAAAAATCACAAAAAATTAACATTTTATTAAAGATCAATAAATTTAAGATTGGTAATGTAAAATTAAGATTTTCCCACTTTCATCTCCTTTCACCTTAAAGAAAGCATGGGATGTTATTGATGTCTAATTTTGTTTCCAAACAAAAATAACTGGGTTTTTCGATGAAGAAAACTCAAAATGAAGAAATCATTCGCATGCAAATAACAAACAAAGAAAGACATCACTGGGTTTTAGGATGAATCCCTGACTCAAAAGGATGAATAAAAGATCTAATCAAAACGAAAATTGGACTACCTCCCTAACCTCAGTCTCTGATACTTTTAGCTTTTCTTCATTGTTCCGATTGCCAAGGTCTCTGTAATATCCAATTTTATGATAATATGTTTCATTCCTTGTCAGACCTGTTTTTCCTTATTTTTGTTAAAAAATGAAAATAAAAAAGTTGTTTCATCTAAATTGAAGTATAAACAAATTGTTGAGACCTAAATATTGAAAGAATGAAGAGCCATCAAATCTATATTATAATAATAAGTTCTCAAATAAGTCAGTACATAAAAAAATCCCACCTAAACCAAGAAAGAGTCATTTAATATGAAACATCCCAAAATTCAAAGAATCTTAAACATTGAAACAAATGACAGTCTGAAAAATATAAATGGAGAGCATGGTTTTGTGTCCCTAAAGGAACTTAAAGCATAAGCTTGAGTCTTCTTGCCCAATTCAATATGCATTAAAAAATTAAGAGACTATGCAACTCATGTGATAGCACTTGAAATTCAAGATAGATTATGTTAATGAAAGAAATCTGAAATTTATTATTTAATGACACTACTCTTGTGAGCAGTAAGAAGCTACATCTGCTGAAACAAACTAAGTAACATTCAATTTAGGTGAAAGAAATTGTGACATTCAGCTACTGTTTGGAAACATGGACACATTTAGCAATCATCAGACTACATAGATACATTTTGGACTAAGAACTCATTCAGGCTACCAGTTTCCTCTCCAACCTGAGAGCAGGAAGTCATTTATTTCCATTTTTCAACACATTTTTCTCTCCTTTTCAACCGAACATTTATCAATAATGGGAATATAATATACAATTACAGGTACGAATCAAGCATGCTACAATAACCACGAATATGAATATAAAGCATGTAAAGATGCACTTGTTGGTGTCATATAAAATTAGCCACAGTTAATTAACGCAGAGAGAATCCAATTAGAGAAGCACTGGCTTGTTGGTGTCACATAAATTTAAAGATACTGAATACGGAAGGAAACATTTACCATCATAATCAAAGTAAAAAAAAATTCTGTGTAAAAGAATCTAACATAGGAAGCTCCGACACATCACTGACATCCGAAATTCAAAGTTTTGTGTGAAACTGTGCTCGACATATTTGTTTGAATAAAAAGAAGAACAATAAGCCTTGGGAAATGGCACTTCAATAAGAAGAGACGGTCTCAAGCCATGAGCCTCAAATCTATATTATTTTATGTATTTCACACAATACATATGAATCAAAGAATGAAAGAACTTAGCTGGAGCCTAGGGACAATTTAAATTCAGTCACCCAAGTATTGTATCTAGCTTTGTAGTTCTACTTTTTTAAGAAAGAGGCACTTTATTCGGTCTGTCATCATTGAGAGGATAAAAAGCTCAAGGAAATGTAAGCCAACATTAACTCCTCTGGAGAAGCTTCAAGAATTGGAACTCTCAGGTTTCAAAGCTGAGGTTGGTCTTGTGGATGCAATGAAAGATTAGAAGCTTTCCATGCTGTGAACAAAATTCGAGTGCAAAGAAACTACCTATACCTAGAAATCATGCTGTGTGAATATATAAATATATATATATATATATATATATATATATAGAGAGAGAGAGAGAGAGAGAGAGAGAGAGAGAGAGAGCTATGAATAAGCACAAGACCAATGAGGGAATAAAAAGAAGAACAATAATCCTTGGAACCATGCTCTGTGAAAGCTGTGAATAAGCCTTGGAAAATTGCACTTCAATAAGAACCAAATCTATACTATTCTACGTATTTCACACAATATCTATGAATCAAATAAATGTAAGAACCATGATGTCATCTTTTGCAATTGAAAATGCTAGCAAGGTGAAGAAATCGAAGATAGTATCATTGATTATTCAAATAACAAAAAGCCATAAATGTAAACAAAATGAAGACATGTGTCCCTATATATGACAAACTGACCATCAAAGTGAACACAAGGAAGTTAATTACATAGATGATTACCTAAATTCAACTGCAATGAAAAGGATTCAAATCGAGGCTGAACACATAGGCTGAATATCTGATATATTACTACTGTTTCAAAAAAAGATGAAGAGACTAACCTGAGAATCATGGAACACGTATCCAGGCTGAATATCGCATTAGAATCTTCCCGTACAGAGGTATCGTACGCACGAACAACACGAACCTTAACATTCTAGTCAATCTTAGCTACTGGGATTTCGTCAAAGGGAGTGTACATATCCTGCATGGTAACTCTTCATATACGGAATGCAAACATTCCATAAGAGAGGGAAAAAAATTAAATAGACAGATAGATTAGATTTGAAACTATCGCAATGGAAGCACTATAACAAAAATGAAACACAACATAGATATAGATATAGACATACATAAACACCAAGTAGTGTGCTCTTAAGGAAAGGCACAACCTTTCAAGCCGGAAAATAGTCGTATGGGGAAAACAAATGCAGCGGTAAATTAGTATGGTATTTGACGTGAATGATAGTTGACAAAAAAAATTAAAATTAAATATTAAAAAAGGAAAATAAAAATAAAGAAACAATCGACGAATGATAATAGAGATGCAAAACAATCGTTGAGGAAAAATTAACTTCCCAGACGTGTATAAACGCAGGCAAACCGAACACAGCCGGCGTTCATAGGGTGAGATCAAACCGGGAGAAAATGGTGTAAAAGGATAAACATTGTAGCTAGAGTCGCTACTGTCATTTGCTGTGTAGACGCAAACAATGGGAGTAGGCGTTACTGCGATTCGAGGGTTTCAATGGGAAGAAGACGGTGCGACTGTGCGCGGGCACCAGTGCTTCCGTAGATGGGCGTCGCCGTCCAATTGATGGGTCAATTGGAAAGGGTCAAGGGTCAATTGGAAAAAAGTAAAATTTGAAATCTGGTGCTATCCTCTCTACCTGTGCTTATCTTTACTGCGTGTTCTCTCCAGTCACTTCGTCTGGGGAAAGGGGTTACGGGCTGCATAGGTAACACGCAAAGTGGGTCCTACCTGAACGAAAATACAACTTTTTTTTTCCATTGTCTGGATTGGAAATGTGAAAAAGGATATTGATTAGGGGTGGACAAAATAATCGAATCAGACCAAATCGAACCAGAACCAAATCAAACCAAGCGGTTTGGTTCGGTTCTACATAAAAAAAATAATTGTTTGATTCTTAGAATCAAGAATCATTCGGTTTCGGTTCTGGTTCCGATTCTCTTTCCAGAACCAGAATCAGAACCAAGAACCAAACTATATATATATTTTACAAATTAGTGGATATTCATCTCACCAAAAAATTAAAATCTAAAATTATAAATGTGAAATGTACAAAAATGTTATTTAATATACATTTTATCTCATTTCCTATTAGACAGATTTTAAATTATAAATCTAAATTCTAATTCTAATTCATTTTTCTTCTTTTCAATTATAGACACGCATTCACACTGCTTTACTTGCACTTCTATAACACAGCAATCGTTGCACTCCTTAGTCACCATCGACGGCAATGATATTTATTTTTTAAAATTTATGTATATATAAACCTCGGCTCAATTCGTCAATTCTCAAGAGTTCACCCAAATTCAAATTGCAAATTACATCCCTAAATCACATGGCACCACGGTAGAATGGGACCCAGGACTTTATCGTAACCTATAACTATAAGTCTAAACGACCTTTATGTTCAATTCTCTAAGTTTCAATCCGTTGACGAGCTTCTTTCAGACGAGTTTCTTCTTCTTTGATTTAGAATAATATGTTACTTTTTCTAAATTTTTATTTTGTTAACTAAAAATTTTATTTCCTATCTAGTAATGATGTAGATGGATTCTAATGAAGAAGCGGATATAAACATGTTTTTATTTGTATTTATTATTTAAAAATTCAAGTAATGGTCCAGAACCAAATCAAACCAGACCAGAATCGAGCGATTTGGTTCCATATCTTTAAAAAAATTAATTGGTTCCATTAGTAAAAAATCATCGGTTTGTGGTTTTGTTTGATTCTTCTAGAACCAGAACCAAACCGAACTACGTCCACCCCTAATACTGATATATTATAAATATATTTTAATATTTTATATAATATATAATATATAATATATGCAGACAATATTACACACATGGAAAAGAATATAATAAGAATATTGTAGTGCAAATGGGCGGGAAAGACAGTCAAAGCATGGTGAAGACTTTGGCATTTTAAAATATAGTATAGTTATAGATATAGATAGTGCTTTAATATAGAAATATAGATTTTGGACAGGAAAATGTGCGCTTAAAAATGGTG
This sequence comes from Ligustrum vulgare, assembly GCA_963555705.1. NCBI lineage: Eukaryota > Viridiplantae > Streptophyta > Magnoliopsida > Lamiales > Oleaceae > Ligustrum > Ligustrum vulgare. Next base: position 43,757,676 of record OY743180.1, on the reverse strand, counting down.
ACGAATAATCAATTATTATATATATAAATATATAGATTATTAAAGGTCCCAGACAGTAATTTAGCCTCTATTTGACAAATACAAAAAAATATGTTTTTAAACAACGTAATTTTTCAAATTATTTTTTAACCACACATATTTTCTTTTTTCACTTTTTAGCCACGTACCTTACTTAAAAAACATGTTTTTAAATACCAAAATTTTAACAAACAGAGTAAAAAATAGTAAAATGTGAGCATTGATTCAATGCAACAGATACTATAGTAACTGTGGTGAGCCGTCAGTGCCCATTGACCATTGAAAAATCCGAAACAATTAAAGGATCAAAATTATCGGACAAAAAAATCAAGAAAAGAGAAATGAAGGCGTCGTTCAAAGCTAGATATGAGCCCGACAAGGCCGCCGCCTTCGCCACCGTCACCGCTAATGCCGGCGACTTCAAACTACGCGCCTCCATGACCGACGCCACCGTTGTCAACGGTCCCTGCTTAAACGGTTTAGCCTTGGCTGTTGAAAAACCTGGTTTCTTTATCATCGATTACAACGTTCCCAAAAGAGTAATTAACAAACTCAGAAATCCCTTTCCTCTTTCAACAATTTTGCACAATTTTTTGTTGTATTATTGTATTTATGGCCGTTAACTGCTGATGACTTAGTTGACTGGCTAGTACTCATGGTCAGTAATTTAACAGGCACTGCTATATATGTTGATTTATATAAATCTTGAATCCAGAATTTCGGTAGAGGACTTAGAAGTGAGAATGGTAGACCAAAATTGACTTGGTTTGTTTCTTTAGATCTTGCAAGGAATATGAGGAAATGGCGAATGAGTATTCATGTAGCCAATTCCCAATTTATCCGGAGCAGTGTTTGGTTTTTGTTTCTATTATAATTTAATGTTGGTTCTTTACTGTTTTTAAAATTTTATTTTGTAGGATCTCAGGTTTCAATTTATGAATACAATAAGGGTAGCTGAGAAACCAGTAAACTTGACTTACATCCACAGTAAGGGCGATAACAGGACAATATTGGATGGGAGTTTGGTGCTTGATCCAGCTAACAAGGTCTCAGCAAATCATGTGTTTGGGACGGAGAACGCTAAGTTAAAGTATACCTATGTGCATGGAGGGTTGACAACTTTTGAGCCCAGTTATGATTTAGGGAAGAATGCATGGGATTTCATGGTCGCGCGTAAAGTTTATGGGGATGATCTCTTCCGGGCTACATATCAGACATCGAGCAAGAATTTGGGTTTGGAATGGTCGCGAAGTTCCAAGATGAATGGATCGTTTAAGGTAAAATGCTATTGTTGTTTAATCTGATGATTATTTGTTGGTAGCATTTTAGCTTGAATTTGAAAAACTTGTTAGTGCGACGAATTGGCGAGTTGCTCTTTTCTATTAGTTAGATTGCTCATAATGGTTGAAATGGAAGATCCTCTAAATGTCGAATCATTATGCATGGAATTGTGTGTTGTGGATAGTATTGAAGTGGAGAACAATTAGATTGCTTTTGTAGTGATATTCATATTAATTTAGTTTTCGAAGCCTTACTGGAAATATGTCTCTGTTTAGTTCAGATGCAGAGCCAAATGAAAAATGTGGTGGGCCTTAGCAAAAATCTTTTAAATGGAGAGGAATAGGCTGTTGATAACTATTGAAATGTCAAATGTTATAACCCCTGAGGATATGCTTTGCTCTTATATGTTGATGCTGTTTGAGATGTATGGCAAAATATGGCAACTTGACACGTACTCAGTTGGACAGTTTATAACTTGTTGAGTAGATCTCGATAGACCTTGACCATCTTAAGAAAATTCTATTATCTACAAAATTCAGATTTTCTTCTATGATAGCTTTCTTGTTTCAGAGCATATGCCGGGATTTTTTTTATTGGCCTATACGTGTCTTGTACAAGTGTATGTATGTAGATGGATTGTTGTGCTCATTCAAAGTGTACACAAAGGTGCTGAGTTTTGTACCATGTTATGCAACTATTTAGTTGTGTGGTTGTCATTCTCTACACTTGCCATAACGGTATTTTGGTTGGCTTATCACTTGCTAGTTGCTATTGCACCGTTTGCTGATTTGTTTTTAAAATGCCATTAGACATGTAAATAAAGTAACTTTACATACTCTTAGATAGTTGTACAATTGATGCATTACCTATCAGCAATTGGAAGGTTCTTTTCATTATGAAAAGACAAATAGCAGTTTCCTTTCAACCCTCATCTTGCTCTCTGCCCAAGAGATCTAGCTATCTAGGCATGACTCATAAGTCATACCTAATCGTGAAAATAAATGAAAAGGTCTACCCATCTAGGCACGCAGTTATTTTCTCGTGCTGTAATTGAGAAAGAGTCTGAGTAACTATAGTACGGTCAGAGGCTACTTCTCCATCAAATTTAAGTTGTTAATTAGCCTCCGTTTGGTTAACTGTTTATAAACAACACATTTTCCAAATCACTTTTTGCCCACACACATTTCCCCAAACCACTTTTCAATCACATATTTTACCTCGAAAACATCACATTATTTGTTTATTAACATTTTTTTAACCAAACAGAGGCTAACAGGATTAGGGTGATGCTGAGTACAGTCTGGAAATTTGTTAAACATCAGCTCACCATGAGTGCAGCCATGATGAGTATTCGTCAATTATTGAATAAAAAACTCCTGAAAAGAGTTGTTTAAGTGGTGAACACTAGATATCCATTTGTGTAGACTGACTGCCCTTTTTAAATTTTACAACTGTAGGCATTCCACCCTTTGCAAATGTGGAATTGCATGTTTGTACTTTTCAGTTTCTTATGGTTATGTATTTTCTTGGTTGAAGGTGTGAATAAAGCAGAAGTTACTTGATAGATAATTGAGGCAAGTGCCGCAAGTCAACAATGAAATTCTGAGCATTGTAACTGATGGGCAACGCTTGTTGATCTGAAATAGTTTAAAGATATTAGCATGTTTAGATTTTCAATCTAAAACTTAATTTTCATTCTAATCAATTTTAGCCCCTGCTTGATTCTCATTATTTGAGAAAAATAGTTTTGAATAGTGATTGATGGGATATTGTGTGGTTAAAAATGAAAGAAATGTTTTTGATTTATGTGTAGAATATCATATTAAAATGTGTCGTTATAATTGACTATTGTAGAAAAAAATAGTTAAAATTAATGGGAATCAAACAGAGGCTTAATAACACTCATCATGATGTAGGAGGATGAGTCAATGCAACCATGCTATAATACCTCCCATTTAGCTATGACTGTTCAGTTGTGAATTGCTGATTATACTGATATTAAGAGCATGTACGACCCCAAGCTTACTGATATGTAAGTTTAGTCATACGTTCTCTAGTATTGTTTCATGTGTGCCTATATCTATTTTAAATGAGTTGTGTACGTGTTATGTAATTTTTTTCGCATTGCATCAATTATATATAATAGTTTATTCAGTTCTCTCTCTTGATTGTCAAGTATACGCTGTTCCACTTAGATTCAAGGGCGGATCTAGCTAAGCCACCTGCGAGCCTAGGCAGCCGCTCGTGCTGGATATGCAAAATTTATTTCCTCTCATGCTGGATCCACGATTTTTTTTTTTTTCCCTGAATTCTTGAATTCACCCTTGCTTGGATTTGTATGCATGTTTTGATATTGTTTTTACCGAGACGCACAGATGAAGATTAAAATAATTGACATTGTTTGTACTTACATCTAACCTTTTTGCTATTCCTTTAATTTCTATCTTTCCAGATTTCAGCATCCCTCAATTTGGCAGAGGAGCAAAAAAGGCCGAAATTATGCGCTGAGACTACATGGGATTTTGAAATGTGATTCTTTACCTTCCATTTTGTCGTCTGTCGCAATTGTTTAACTCTGGGAAACGAGTTATCCGTGAATTCATATTCTTGTGCCGTTTTATAGCATTGTAACTGTTTATTTTGAAACTGACCGGATCGCCAATCTATGCTTCAATTTTCTCAACTGTACTCTTCTTGAATTCATTGTGGTTCCTCAAATTCAGGTAGGGTTTGAAAATCTGGAATCTTGCCCACGCATTGTGCAAATGACTGGGCTTAAACGAAAGTTAGAATTTATTTTAGGAAAAATTACATAAAACCTTGTGTTTCAAAAATACAATTCAAAAATCATGTGAAGGAAATCTTTTTTTTTAAAATTCAGGTATTAATTCATTTAGTTTGGTGTTTAATAATTAAAAATAAATATAATGATATATATATAAGATAAACATAATTATCTATTATACATTATATTAAAACTAATATAATATTAAATCAAAATTTCAAATTTTGACGTCACAACCTACCACCATCCCACCTCATCCCATCCCGCCCACCACCGTACTCACCCACCCTACCCTACCCCACCCCAAACCAAAAATAATTTTTATTTTTTTCCTTTCGATGTTTTCCTATTATTCCCCATCTCACCCCCATCTCAACCCCACTCGACCCTACTCCGCCTCATTACAAAGTGGCAAATTGATATCACCCTAACCACATCCCCCGACCCCACCCACCCAGGCTATCCCAAAAATAAGTTTATTTTTATTTTGTCTCGATATTTTTTTACACTTCCCCATCCCACTCCACCCCAACCCCACCCTACTCGATCCCACCCCACCCCACCGCACCGCAAAGTGACAAATTGATCTTACCCTCGCCACATCCCCAGACCCCACCCACCCACCCACCCTGCCCACCCATACCATCTCACCACTCATATCCTACCTCACCCTAAAAATAAGTTTATTTTTATTTTGTCTCGATATTTTCTTACACTTCCCCATCCCACTCCACCCCAACCCAACCCCACCCTACTCGACCCCACCCCACCGCAAAGTGACAAATTGATCTCACCCTCGCCACATCCCCAGACCCCACCCACCCACCCTGCCCACCCATACCATCTCACCACCCATATCCTACCTCACCCTAAAAATAAGTTTATTTTTATTTTTTCCCGATGTTTTCCTACACTTCCCCATCCCAACCCCACTCCACTTGACCCCACCCTACCCTACCTCATCGCAAAGTGACAAATGATCTTATCCCAGTAACAGACCACCACCCCACCCCGCCCCACACCAAAAATAATTTTTATTTTTTTCCTTTCGATATTTTCCTATCATTCCCCATCCCACCCACCCCACCCTACCCCACCTCATTTTAAAGTGACAAATTGATCTCACCCTAACCACATCCTCTGACCCCACCACCCACCCCGCCTCACCACCCATATCATATACCCCACCCCAAAAATAAGTTTATTTTTATTTTCTCTCGATATTTTCCTACACTTCCTCAACCCACCCCACCCCATCCCACCCCAACCCAACATAATCCCACTTGACCCTATCCTACCCCACCTCATCGCAAAGTGACAAATTGATCCCACCCTAGCTACATCCCCCGACCCCACCCACCAACCCCACCTCACCACCCATATCCTACCCCACCCCAAAAATAAGTTTATTTTTATATTCTCTCAATGTTTTCCTACACTTCCCCATCCCACCCCAACCCAACCCCACTCCACTCGACTCTACCTCACCTCATTGCAAAGTGACAAATTGATCTTATCCCAGCCACAAACCTCGACACACCCTGCCCGCCTCGCCACCCACTATCCCACCTCACCGCAAAAATGTTTTTTTTCCTTCTACTTTTCCATCTACCACCACTGAGCCCGACACCACCCTACCGATCTCACCCCACCCCAAAAATGATTTTTTTCCTTCTACTTTTTCATGCCTCCACCAACCCCACCCCAACACCACCCTGCCCACCCCACCCCACCCCAAAAAATTAGTTTTTTTATCTCTCCACGTTTTCCCACCCTACCCTGCCACCCACCCCACCGAAAAATAATTTTTTTCTTCTAATTTTCCACACCCACCCCACCCCTACCAGCTACCCACCCAAGCAATCGACCCCACCCCACCCAAAAATGTTTTTTTTCTTCCACTTTTTCACACCCCACCAAGACCCTACCCTTGCACCCACCCATCCCATTCCTACCCACCCCCCCAAAAATGATTTTTTCTTCGATTTTTCACACCCCCACCCACCTCCCTCCAGACCCTACCCCGCCATCCACCCAACCAACTGACCCCACCCAAAAATGATTTTTCTCTTTTTCACACCCCGTCTCGACCCTATATCCATCACCCACCAACCCCACCCCTACCCAAAAATGATTTTTCTTCTTCTATTTTTCCACACCCCGTCCCTACCCCGCTACCCACCCAACAAACCGACCCCACCCAAAACTTATTTTTTTTCTTATACTTTTCCTCGTCCAATGATCACAAGAAGTTATAGATGGTCACAACTTTTAATATAATTGGTCACAATTATTTATAGTTGGTCACATATTATTTATTTATTGGTCACAACTTACTCGTTTTTTTCATGATTAGTTAATATTTTTTGTCATAATTACCTAATAATTGGTCACATTCCCTACTCGTCATAAGTCACATTTAGTTGACATTTTGGTTACACTTACCTAATAATTCGATCACCCCCACCCACCCCCACCCCCACCCCCACCCCCACCCCCACATGCAAAGTCACAACATGTCACACAATTGGTCACACAATGTCACATTACAAATTTAGTTGAAAAACCTCACCCACCTACCCACACATTCCTAAAGTCACAGTTGATCACACAGGGTCATAATTTGATCACACAAGGTCATAGTTTGGTCACACGAGGTCACAGTTAGATCACAATTGGTTTAGTTGCAAAATTCGGTCATACAAAGTCACAATTCGATCACATAAAGTCACAGTTGGTCACACGAAGGCACGATTCGATCACACAAGGTCATAGTTTGGTAACACATGTGACCGAACTATGACATCGTGTAATTGAACTATGACCTTGTATGACCAAATTGAGACTTTTTTTGATCGAACTGTGACCTTGTATGTTCAAATCATGACTTTGTGTGATCAAGTACGGGATGTGACCAATTATTAGGTAAATGTGACCAAAAGATTTGCTAAATGTGACTTGTGAGAAATGGGGGATGTGACCAAGAAAACTAAGAATACGGAATGTGACCAAATATTAGGCAATTGTAACAAAAATGTTAACTAATTGTGATTGAGGAAACGTGTAAATTATGACCAATAAATAAATAATACGTACCAATTATATGATAATTTTGATCAATTATAGGTAAATGTGATCAAAATATTGACTAATTGTGAGTTTGTGCGACTTATGATAAGTGCGAATGTGATCAAGAAAATAAGTAAGTTTTGATCAATCAATAAATAAATTGTGATCAATTATTGATGACTATGACCAATAAATAAATAATAACTAATCAATTATGGATAATTGTGACCATTATATAGATTGTGACCAACTGTGACTTGGTGTGACCATTGGACGAGGACGTGATGTGACCTACAATTGTGTCAAATATAACTATGTGTGACCGAACTGTGACTTTGTAAGAACGAAGCTGACTTTATGTGATCGACCTGTGACCTCGTGTGATCTAACCATGACCTCGTTTGACCTAATTGTGACCTCATGTGACCTAACTGTGACCTCGTTTGACCAAATTGCGACTTTGTGTGACCGAACTTTGACCTTGTGTGACAAACTGTGACTTTGGAGGGGGTGGGGTTTTACAACTAAATTTGTAATTGTGACTCTGTGTGACCTTGTGTACCTTAACTGCGATCTCGTGTCAACTTACGTGACTGATTGTGATTTGGGGGTGGGGTAGTGGAGTAGAGGTCGGGTGGGGCTAGAAAAAGTAGAAGAAATCATTTTTTGTGGTGAGGTAGGGTCGGGGTGGGGAAAAGTAGAAGAAAAAAATAATTTTTTGGAGTGGGGTGGGTGGTGGGTAGGGTGGGGTCGAGGTCGGGTTGGAGGTTGGAAAAAGTAGAAGAAAAAAATTATTTTTTGGGTGGGTGGGTGCTTCGATGGGGTAGGGTGGGTTGAGATGGAGTGGTTAGGGCGAAGTGTGAAAAAATAGAAGAAAATTTAATTTTGGATGGGGTATGGTGGTGGCGGGGTGCGGTGGGATAGGGTGGGACGGTTGGGGGGAAATGTGAAAAAATAGAAGAAAATTCATTTTTGGACGAGGACGTGATGTGACCTACAATTGTGTCAAATATGACTATATGTGATCGAACTGTGAATTTGTAAGAACGAAGTGTGACTTTATGTGATCGATCTGTGACCTCGTGTGATCTAACCGTGACCTCGTTTGACCTAATTTTGACCTTCTGTGACCTAACTGTGACCTCGTTTGACCAAATTGCGACTTTGTGTGACCGAACTTTGACCTTGTGTGACCAACTGTGACTTTGGAGGGGTGGGATTTTACAACTAAATTTGTAATTGTGACTCTGTGTGACCTTGTGTGACTTAACTGCGATCTCGTGTCAACTTACGTGGCTAACTGTAATTTTGGGGGTGAGGATGGTGGGGTAGAGGTCGAGTGGGGCTAGAAAAAGTAGAAGAAATCATTTTTTGTGGTGAGGTAGAGTCGGGGTGGGTGGGTTGGTGGGGTGAGATCGGGGTCGGGGTTGGAAAAATCGAAGAAAAAATCATTTTTTTTGGTGGGTGGGGGTAGGGTAGGGTGGGTCAGGGTGGGGAAAAGTAGAAGAAAAAATCATTTTTTGGAGCGAGGTAGGTGGGTGGGGTCTAGGTCGGGTTGTGGGTTCGAAAAAGTAGAAGAAAAAAATTATTTTTTGGGTGGGTGGGTGGGGTGGGATGGGGTGGGGTGAGATGAGGTGGTTGAGGTGAAGTGTGAAAAAATAGAAGAAAAAAACTTTTTTTAATGGAGTATTGTGGGTGGCGGGGTGCGGTGCGGTGGGATGGGATGGGGTGGGGTGGGGCGGTTGGGGGGAAGTGTGAAAAAATAGAAGAAAAATTATTTTTGGGTGGAGTGTGGGTGGTTGGGTGGGGTGTAAAAAATAGAAGAAAAATCATTTTTGGATAGGGGTAGGGTGGGATAGGATGGGACGATTGAGGTGAAGTGTGAAAAAATAGAAGAAAAATCATTTTGGGGTGGGGTGGGTTTTGGTGGGGTTGCTAGGGTGGGTGTGGTGGGTTTGTTAGGGTGGTGTGTGAAAATATAGAAGAAAAATCATATTTGGGTGGGTTAGGATTGGGGTGGGTGGGTGGGGAGGTAGGGTCGGGGTGGGGAAAATTTGGAGAAAAAAATTAATTTTGGGTGGGATGGGGTGGGGTGGGGTTGAGTCGTGAAAATGTAGTAAAAAAATCATTTTGGATGAGGTGGGTTGGGGTAGGTATGGGGCGAGGTTGGTGGGGGAGTAAAAAATTGGAAGAAAAAAATTAATTTTGGGTGGGGTAGGTGGGGTTGGAGTAGGTGGCTATGTAGGATAGGGTAGGGTCTGGGCGAGTTGTGGAAAAGTAGTAGAAAAAAATCATTTTGGGTGAGATGGGGTGGGGATGGGGGTGGGGTAGGGTGGGGTGGAGTGGAGTGGATGGGTGGGTGTGATGGGATGGGATAGTGGGTGGGGGGAGAAAAAAACAGAAGTAACATCATTCTTGTGGTGTGGTGTGGTGGGGTGGGGTTGGTGGGTGAGTGAGTGGTGGCGGGGTGGTTGGGTGCGTGGGTGGGTGGGGTTGGGGAAGAGTGTTGGGTGGGGTGGGTAAGGTGGTGTTGGGGGTGGGGGTGAGTGTGAAAAAGTAGAAGGAAAAAAGTTATTTTATGGGGTGGGGTGGGGTGGGGTGGGTGTCGTGGTGGGTGGAGGGTTGGATTGGGATGGAGTGGTTGTGGATTAGGTATTATTTTTATTTTATTATTTAATATTATACCTTTGTTTGGCAATTCATTATAATTATTATAATATTGTATTAATTAGTTAACATATTAAGACCTGATTTTTACAAAAAAAATTTAAGTTTGTTATGTTTAAAAAGTGAAAGTTTTAGTTGTATAGTTATGTACTTTTCCCTTTATTTTACCTAGTCGATCACTTTCAATTTCAAGAGTGTTAAAACCACATCTTATTCAAGGATTAAAGTGGAAAATTCTCTGTCAAAATATTCCTAGATGAAAGATTCAATTTTTGTTTTTCGTATCCACGATTATTATAAGGGGAATATCCGTAAATGGCACCCTCCACATATTGTTTTGTTAAATAGACTTTGACCAAAATAAAGCAAATAAAAATAATTCAAAAATTGAATATATGGTTAATTGACTAATATATCCTTGATATCAATATACAAAAAATAACATTTTTCCTCTTCATTCATCTATTAGCATTTTCTTTCCCAGACTGAAGCAATTTTCTTCCTCAAAAGCCTTAATGGTGGAATCAGTGAACAAATGATGGCCATTGAAGAGCTTCAAATCAAGGAAGGAGAGAGAGTATGTGTGTAATTGTTTGGTAACCAGATGCGCGGCAAGCGGAAGGCGATGGAGAGGGTTATACTGACGCATTTGCAGGTGACAATTTTGGCGGAAGGGAAGATGACTGAAGATATGTGGAGGATGTGGTACAATGTTGAGAGGGGAAAATCCATGGACGGTGAGAGCGACAGTGCCGGGATGATTTTGTGCGTATTATTGTTTTGGTTCGGAGAGTTTAAGAATTTGGGTTTGGTCGGAAAATATGATGTCTGATATTAATAATTTGAATTGGTTATTAACTACTAATTTTGTTTGTCTCTGATACTTTAAATGGAACCCTTTTAGTTATACAGTAACTACATGTATGCCGTCATGAATTTAAATGGAATCAGGCGTGTAAATTATAAAATCTAGTTTCTTTTGAATGTCGAAATATTGTTTGAAGATGTCGAAATAGATGAATGCTTAAGTAGTCCGGATAAAGACATACGTGTCGTTCTAATTATACCACAACGACATGCTTGCCGTTATGACTTTAAATGGAATCGAACAAGTAAATTATAAAATTTAGGTACTTTAGGACATAGATATGTCATTTAGAGATGTCAAAATATATGAATGCTTAAGTAGTCTGGATAAATGCATACTCGCCGTCATAGTTATATCATAACGGTGTGCATATCGTTATCAATTTAAATTGAACTGGATAAGTTCTAATTCCTAAAATTACAAAATTTAGGTACTTTTGGATGTTAAAATGTCGTTTGGATGTGTATAAATAGATAAATGCTTAAGTAGATTAGATAACAGCATACTTGTCGTTCTAGCTATATTGTAACGGCATGCATGTTGTTATGATTTTAAATGCAACCGGACATGTTCTAATTCCTAAAATTATGAAATTTAAGTACTTTTGGACGTTAAAATGTTGTTTGGAGATGTCAAGATAGAAGAATGCTTAAGTAGATTGGATAACGATATACTTGTCATTCTAATTATATCGTAACGACATGCATGTCGTTATGACTTAAATGCAACCAAAAAGATTTTAGCTCCTAAAAATATGAAATTTAGGTACTCTTGAACGTCAAAACGTTGTTTGAGGTGTCAAAATAGATGAATGATTAAGTAGATTGGAAAACGACATACTTGCCGTTCTAGTTATATCGTAATGACATGCGTGCTGTTATGACTTTAAATGCAACCGAACATGTTCTAACTCCTAAAATTAAGAAATTTAGGTATTTTTGGACGTAGAAATGTCGTTTGGGGTGTAGAAATAGATGAGTACTTAATTAGATTGGATAACGGCATACTTGTCGTTCTAGTTATACTGTAACGGCATGCTTATTGTTATGACTTCAAATGCAATCAGACAAGTTCTAATTCCTAAAATTATGAAATTTAAGTACTTTTGGATTTTAAATTGTCATTTGGAGATGTCGGAATAGATGAGTGCTTAAGTATATTGGATAACGACATACTTCCTGTTCTTGTTATACCGTAATAGTGTGCGTACCGTTATGAATTTTAAATGCAACAGAACAGGTTCTAATTCCTAAAATTATGAAATTTAGGTCCTTTTGGATGTCAAAATGTCATTTAGAGTTGTCGAAATAGAAGAATACTTAAGTAGATTGAATAACATAATACTTGTCGTTCTACTATATTGAAACGACATGTATGCCACTATGACTTTAAATGCAACCAAACATGTTCTTACTCCTATAATTATGAAATTTAGGTATTTTTGGACGTCGAAATATCGTTCGGGGTGTCGAAATAGGTGAATGATTAAATATATTAGAAAATGACATACTTTTCGTTCTAGTTATACAGTAGCAACATGCGTGGCGTTATGCCACTAGTTATATATGAATGTCACTTACCGTTCTTAAATTATGAATTTTAAGCACTTTTGAATGTTTAAATGTCATTTGGAGGTGTCAGAATAGATAAATGCTTAAGTGGATTGGATAACGGCGTACTTGCCGTTCTAATTATACCGTAACAGCATGCACGTCGTTATGAGTTTAAATGGAACCGGCACATGTAAATTATAAAATTTAGGTACTTTTTGACATCTAAATGTCGTTTGGAGATGTCGAAATATATAAATACTTAAGAAGATTGGTTAACATCATATTTGCCGTTCTTGTTATACGTTAACGACATGCATGTCGTTATACCTTTAAATACAACATGACATGTTCTAAATTCTAAAATTATGAAATTTAGGCACATTTGGACATTAAATTTTCATTTGGAGGTTTCATAATAGATTAATGCTTAAGTAGATTAGATAACGTCAGACATGCCGTTCTAGTTATAAAGTAACGAGGGGATTGACGTTATGCTATTAATCGTTTTCAAATTGGTTTTTCGATCGTTGTAGGTGCTTGCCAATGTTATAAGGGTTATTATACTCATTCAAAATCAATCTATCCAACTGTAATTAGTCTATCTCATCTATTCCATCATAAACACAATATGCATTCATTTAAGATACTTAAGTTAGTTGTTATGAAATTAAAAAAAACTATGTGTCTCAAAGTCATTATAACAAGTAAGACTCTGATTTTGATTACTTTTAAATATTTACATATTTAGGAGCCAAATAAAGTTAGAAACTAGTAATGTAGGAACATAAAGGTACGTTGTCTCTTTAATGTGCCTATAGCGACAATTGTGACGTTATATCTCTAAACTGTTTGGAACAACATAAAAACTAATATACTAAGTTATTATATTGCCTTTATAGAAAATAAGATATCCACTACCATGCAAACGAACCACAAACCCGTTTATGACTATAACGACACGTATGCCGCTTTAGTGTACCCATAACGGTAATTGTGCCATTGTGTGTCTAAACTATTTGGATTGACATTGAAACTAAAAAAATAATTTATTTTAGTGATTTTAATGTTGATGATTTAACAAGTTTTCAAAATACTCAAAGCTTCAATTTGCAAAATTGGAGGACAAACAAGAATCTTATTGGGTTTTTATGTAGAATAAAAGACAATAAAAGAGAGAGAAAGAGAGCTCACAGAGAAGAGAACGATGGAGCGGGTTATTCATTTTTTGGTGAGATTAGAACTTATTTGGTTGTATAACTTAATGAGTATTTTGGACATTGTATAATATCTTTTCTATTTTATTTAATGATGGAGGTCATTTGACGAAACATAGTGGAAGGAGATCTATTTTACTAAACTTATGGTTTGACAAGTGTCCTTATTATAAATGAATTAATATTTTCACTCGTGCTATGCACGAGAATATGTTTGTGGTAATAATTTCAATCAAAATTTATGAAAATGTATTGATTATATTTACAATCATATCAAATTAAAAAATAGTACGTTAACATTTTAATACAAAATATTATCGAATTCAAAATTTGAAAAAAAGACAAAACAAATTAAAATAAGAAATGCAACATGTAGAAAACTAAACAAAATTAGGATATCCTAATTTTTATAGGATTTTTCTTTTTAAAATGTTCTCTTTTTTAAAAAAAAATTATTTATTATTTCTTTGTCCTTTGAACTTTTTCTTCTAAATAAGTTATTTTTATCTTTTTTAATATATTAAAACATTTTGAAATATTTATATTTAACCAATAAAATTATATTTTCTTAACAAAATTAAGTAGTTAAAATAATAATTATAAAAATCATCAATTATCATGATACAACAATTAGGCAACATAGGAGATCAAAAAATTATATCGAAAATTTCATATCATATAATCATTAGACTTATTAAAATTAAGAATGAATAAAAATATTAGCATGTCTGATAATTTTATTTATAAATTTATTTACAAACATATTTTTTACCCATTTTAAGTATACATATTTTTCAAACTCACTTTTTAACTATATACATTTTTCGAAGCCACTTTTCCACAACGTATCTCAAAAACCAAACAACAATATTTTTGTTTATAAACAAAAGCATAACTTTCAAACAGAGATTTTTAAATATTTTATATGAATTTATTTACAAACAAAATATTTTTCATCCATGTTTATCTACATGAAGTAAATAAGACATTACAAATTAAAATTGCATTAATCAATACTACATTAATATACATAGATTTTTATTTTATTATATTATATTATATTTTTATATTTCCAAAAATTGTAATTATATTTTGATTGAAAAATAACATTTAATGTTTTCCTCTCCCCACTTCTATTTTGATATATGTATAGATGACAGGATTTAAAGTTTAAACACAAATATTCAAACTCGTAGCCATGGTTCCAGAAGATTGTGAAATGTTCATTGTGCTAAAAAAAGTGTTTACACTTGCAATATATGTTACTTGGGGTAAGAGTTTGAATCTATTAGAGGATAACATGTATAGAAGTTGAAATGAAAGCTACATTATTCGTAAAATAGACTAGACGGGAACAGGTAAACCCTTCGTTGCCATACTATCTAGAATGTTGTTCAGAGCTTGACACAATCCAACAATCTGCCAAAAAGTAACGTCCAATATCAGGACAACCAGCTCGGGGAAAATAATGGATGGAGAAGTACGTAATTCTACAGTTACTCAATCCAACGTGCTCTGATTAAACCTCTATTTGGTAAAAAAAATTTGTTTATAAACGAAGAATGTTTTTTTCGAGGTAAAATATGTGATTGAAAAATGGTTTGAAAAAATGTGTCGTTAAAAGGGTGCCTTGAAGAAATGTATTGTTTATAAATAAGTTACCAAACAGAGGCTAATTCATACAGAGTGAATTAATCATCTTACATGATAGAACACTTGATCAAAGTTGGCAAATGACTTCTCATAATTGCTTTGTGATAAATGTAACAAACCAATCAAATAGGAAAAATTATTAACATTAGCAAACATTACCTGCTGATCCCATTGTTGTAATTCCTCTGTGTCATCCTCAAAATGTATGACAGCTTCAACCTGGGCAAGATAATGTTCAGCATGCCGTTGAAAGGAAGAAAATCACATTTATTTTTTTTCAAAAGATAATCAACTTCAATAAAGAACACCAATAACTCTCAAACGTTAAAAAGGGGAAGGATGTGACGAGAAGGATTTCTAAAACGCCTCAGAAATTGTATAGATCAATTTTGATGAAAGTTCTACCTGATCAATAGATCCCCTCATTCTGTCTTCGTAGATCATTTTTGAAGCTATTTTCTCAGCCTGCACAAGGGTTGAATACGTTTTTTTAAGATACTTTAGCATAGACCTCTCACAACCTTTATATAAGAGAACAGCATCAACATATAATATATTGATGTGTGAGTACATTGGCGTACAACTACATTGCAAAGAAGAGAAAGGAAAGCCAAGAATGAAGAGGGATGCAATGAAATTTGAGGCATTGGCAAAACATTGTTACTTTTAGTTCCTAGAGAAATCACAAATTGGTACAATCATTCCGATATTTGGAACACTAGCAGATTGGAAGGCTAAATAGGCAGTTGCAATCATCCTATTCTATAGCTTTTCAGCGAAACGAGAATATCTAACTAATAACATTACATGAGCTTCCAAAATATGTAGGATTATATGAAGTTCACTTTTCAAAAGAATTCTATCCAATGAGATTTATCCCACTTAAAACCATCAGCCCTCAAAACTAGTTGAATCTTTTCAGGTTTTCTAATTGGAAAACTAGGCAAATAACATGGACAGCAAGACAGAAATTGAGCTGAATTTGACCGAAGCTTGAATAGGTCAATCAAGCTCATGGTTACAGAAGCAATTATATCCATTGATAAGACGGTGCTAGTTTTCCATAACTCTGGATATACAATTCTAATGTTTGCAAATAGACAGTACACTTGTCTTCTTTGTCTGCACATGTTGCACTAGGTAATGTCATTATTTTGGTAACAAGGGACTGTACCTTCAGAGGAGCAATTCCCAGCAATCTGCCCAATTCATCAAAGCTACACAGGAGTAATACAAGGGGTTAATTGCATATTATTCGCTATAATTACAAAAACAATTTCACCTATGAGAAAAATAATCAATAACAGTAACTTTTTTCCACCCACCTTATATTCGTATAAAGTTTGCTAGCACTCAGAAGATTGTGTTCAATCATAGCACGATCAAGAACAGTAAAATTGTCGGGCAAAAGCGCTTGCTGCAAGATGAATCATGTGTTACAATTCCCAGCAAAATGATTGCAGATCTGGACTTGGAAAATAAAATATTCGAAAATCATTTGTAGAGTAAGACAGAAGGCAACCTGATGTGGTTTCAATTCTTCCGCAAAAGCATCAATTTCTGGTTTCCTCAAAATTCTCTCCAAATAAACCTGGATATTTTCATGCAAGACATCAGCAGCAGTAAGCAGCCTTAACTTATCCACAGCATCCACTTGCATTTATATTAACACATGGAAGGATAACTGCCTTTCAGAATTAAATAGATGTGCATGTATTTTTGTTGATTTTGCAGTTGGTCATTGTTATGAGTAAGGATTTAAGATATTACCTTCTGCAAGATGGGATAAATCTTCAGCTTAGAGCAACGTTCATCCTGGTGTAAGAAAATAAAGGGGTAGAATTTCATCATAAAATGCAAAATTGAATATAGCACAGCTTCAAATTAAAATCATCATGGCAAACTCACTTCAGAATACAGAGGGTAAAAAGTCAGCCACAAGACTTTTAGAATATGTATCGTGAAATTGATGGTAACAGTCCTATTTAGCAACCTTAATGGCAGAAGTAAGCATGTAAATCATCCACATAAAGCAAATAGTTGACTAAGGAATAGAGTTACATTCCAAGACGAAACATCATAAAAAAATCAGTTTGGAGTGAGGAGGGGACTGCAATATATTAACCAAACGTTTTTCCAGACATGAATCTACAATAGCAATACTTATCACTCGTACTGGTTAATCATAATATTATTAATAGGTGATGGTCCATTAAATCAAAGAACAAAAGTCTAACATATAGACCACATTTTTTAAAATAAAGAGTACATTTACCCTATATTATTTGGACAGGTATATTTTTTTCATTTTGACAACTTCCAGTGCTTTATTTCTAAAATGCGGTATAAAGGAGAAGTGAATCTTAGCAACGACTATTGCACTTGTTTGGTACCTATTATTTCAAACTTCATTTTTTTCAAAACTCATTTTCAACCACACATTCTACTAATAAAATAATCTATACATAAACCCAAAAAGATTCCCTACTTTTTAACCACACATTCTCCAAAATTTACTATTAAAAACCACATTATTTTGAAATAATGGGTCTCAAACAGGTCATAGTGAACTGAAACAAATAACCCTCCAAACTAGAAAAGTCGCAAAGAAACAAAAAAAACATACGTCCTTAAAGAATAATAATTAATTTTGCGGGAAAAAAAAAAGGATTCTTGATTACGACATATGAACAGAAACTCTGGATGATGTAGAAAAGTTTAACTGCCATCTAGATAATGATATGAGCTTGTACAGTCCAACGGACAAAAAAAAAAAAAAAAACTAAGCTAGGTCAAAGTAGTCGTTCATACCTTGTAAAGGGTGGCTAGAACACGAGAACGTTGAGGACCCGCGGCAGCTAAAATCGTGCATGTTACTGCAGCAGCTAGAGCTTGCTCTAGTGCTTCTTCATCAATCTCTCTGTGATGGACGAGTGCACCGTATGAGGACATATAACACTAAATCGTGCATATTGAGTATAAATAAGATCATAATTGGTAATGCACAGGTTTAATAATACTAGACATTCTCAACACCAAAGAAAACGGCATATATTTAATTTGTACTCTTAGATTGTCAGAAGACAAATTCATCCTTGTACATCTAGTATAAGCATTAATCTTTTTACATCGCATTGAGTCATTTCTCAGAAGTCAAAATACACGTGTATATGTCCAATATAGATAAGTTCATATATAATGTTTTTACTTACAGCTTCAGTAGCGATGCCTTCAATTTAATAACTGAAGACCTAATTCTTCCAACTTGGATTGTAGAGTTAATAGCAAACACTTCTAGATAAGCTTAATAAGACCAATAATAATTTCTTAAAAGTATGATCATTTGGCATCCAAACACAAAGGTGTATTCCATTGGTATTCTCTTTGATTGTCAAAAGACAAGACACGTCTAGAATAAATGATAATGTTTTTACCACATTTAGTACTTCTATCAGAAGACAAAACTTTCCAGGGTATATAAATTCATATACGGATTTAGTACTTCTACACAAGCTTAAGACGTGAGTTAATTTGTCAAGTATATGTTTGTTTATCACCCCTGCTTATCTTACAACTTCATTTACAAAATTTAACATCCCTTTAGTTTCAATTCAATTAACTTTGTAAGGGAAAACAAAGGATAACTACCATGATTCACTGATACGGGCAAGAGACGCACAATTATTTTTTTAAAAAAAAAAGAGTACTCATACGACACGTCGACACGATTAAATTCTTTAAATTATTCATTTATATAGTATAAATTTAGGCTACGTTTGTTAAAAGTTTTGTGTTTAAAAATATGTTTTTTTATGTTTTCTAGGTAAAATGTGCTGATGAAAAGTGGAGAGAGAGAATGTGTGTTGTTAAAAAGTGATTTGGGGAATTGTGTTGTAAAAAACATGTTTTTAAACATCTTTGCCCAACATAGGCTTAGTTTTATACATATTAGTAATTTTTATTTATGAGAATTTTTAAATATAAGTATCTTATATCTATTTAGAGCCTATTTGCTAAAGTTAAAATTTTAAAAATTTTCTCAAATTAATTTTCAACCACACATTTCTACGGGGCTCATCACTTTTCATACTTTTCAATCACACATTCTCCAAAAAACTCAAAATTCATCCAAAAACTCCTACACCAAAAGAAAATATTTTCCAAGGAAATTTTCCAATCAAACACCAAAAGGTGGAAAATCTTTTCCATAATGTGACATTTTCCTAGCAAATATATGTAATCAAACACACTCTAATAATAATAATAATAATAATAATAATAATAACAACAACTTTGAATTAAAAATATATAATATTTCTGATAAAGAAAGAAAAATGACTACGATAGAAAGAAAAATATATAACATGTAGTGCATTGCAAGCTGATAATCAACATCATTTCAAATACACATACTCATCTCCAATTTGTCGTTGTTCAATTTGGGAAATGCCATAATAACGCAGGGCAGCTTCCAAGAATTTTCTCTTCAAATCTAGAATCCTAGCATGGCAAACCTGTTAAAATGGAAAATATAGGAATACATTCAGCATAATCTAGATACTTCATATCTTCGAGACAATTTTTTTTAAAACGTCAACCTTGTACTGCAAATTCAACACTTCATGCTGACTGTTGCTAACCAAAAAGGAAGCTTTGTTTATAAAAGCTTCTGCATTAACTGCATCGTCATCCTGAAACTCAAAGAACAAGCATATAAGTCCTGGTTACTTTGACATTGATATCCTTGATATAACTTTCAGATAATCATTGTTCACTGATTGATATACTTATTACACCAAGAAGCATTTGTTTCTAGAATATAATATATAAAGCATCTGACATTTGGATTCAATAAAAAGAGAATATCCAGAGTAAAACTGCTTGACTGCAAAAGAGACCGTGTGCAAAAGTACACAATTGTATTCGAGGAATAAAGAAATACGAGTAAAAAAGCATAAATAAAGATAATTTTCACATGATTTGCGACTAAAATAAGACAAGTACTCTTGGAACTACAGATGAGAGTTTGGCCATTGCTCTCAATAGGATCAATAATGAGCGCATATTTCATGATAGAAATTTGGCATCAGATCTTCATAGGGCAATCAATGGTCTCAGGTTAAGCATATTACCCATTGACACAAATAAAATTTAATGAATTGACAGACGAATTATCTAACAAATTTCCGACGCCTGATAATATGCCTCCTCACACAGATATGCACGTGTGGCAGTTGAGGGGAAATTTTCCATGTCTAACATGCTTGGTGTCCACACAAAAAGATTCAGTAACATCAAATTTAAATAATATATTACACAGCCAACTCAAGAAATACCTCAAGGTAAAGGCGAGCAATTTGGACACACTTTGACAGCCTAAAGTTATCGTCAATCGCTCTGCAAACATGAAAGAAGTAAAGAAAAATGTGAAATTCCATGAAGAATATAGTAACTAAATATGAGAGAGACGTATCCATCTGCAGACCTCATTCCAGAGTCCAGATCAATGCCACTAAGCATCTGTGCAGCTTTTGACCACTGTTGCTCAGATTCATACAACTCAGCAAGTTTTTCTCTAATTATCAACACCTGCAATCATACGCGTTGATAAGAATTTTGAAGCCAGATAAAACAAACTAGAGAGTAAAGAATACAGTATGGAAAATAGCAATTAGAAACATAATTATTATAATGTAAATTGACACACAATCCCTTAACCAAATCAAGCAGTGATATGATTTGATTGTGCAGCCTATTTTGATTAATGTGCAGATATATTGCTTCAGGGGCTAATAAAAAGATTACGTGCCTCTTTTTGGCTTCGTAAAAATTCACATACCATCAACATCTTAAATGTAGATCATCAAAGAGCATCCACAATGGATGTGTTAAACTACATCTTCGTGGAGTAAATTAGTTAGGGGATGAATATTAATCTTCAATGGATAGGTTAACTCACATGTTAAGGGGTTTTTTTAGCTATATGTTAACTTATTTATTAAATTCGGCTAGCAACTTAATTGATGACATGGCAATTTATGTTGAAAATTTTCCCTGAAATCTTATTCTTTTCTTCTTTAAAATTTTTAATGTCGATAAATAAAATAAATTTTGGTTGATTTCATATTAGTTGATTTCATATTATATAATTTAATGAGAT
Source organism: Ligustrum vulgare (assembly GCA_963555705.1). Lineage (NCBI taxonomy): Eukaryota > Viridiplantae > Streptophyta > Magnoliopsida > Lamiales > Oleaceae > Ligustrum > Ligustrum vulgare. The sequence goes on along the minus strand of OY743180.1, from coordinate 43,736,408 downwards.
CTTCAAAATCAGTACCTTATTAATATATAAATTTTGCGGTTTTAAAAATATTTATTGTATTCTTGAATATAGTTAAAAAAATTAACATATCCATTGTAGCAAAAGTTAATGGTTAATTTTAACATGTATATGTGTCACTTAACATTTGATTTTTTGCCCGGGTGGCTAGCTAAATTTAGCTAGTCCATTGTGGATGCTTTAAGATGATAGATATTGAGTGTGAAACATCCCTACCAACCAGCTGGTGCGAAATCAAAATGAAATTTACATGGAACAGGAAAAATATAACATGCCCAAATAACCGATTAATAACTCATGTTTACAGCGGAAATTGAATAGCCAAAAAATAGGTAACATGGAGGAATTCAAATTCTAGTGCAACATTTTTCCAACAGTAAAAATTTCAGACGAAACTTCACAAACTAAAGCCAGGAAACAAAAAGGTTCCAACTTCTTTGACCAAGTTTATCGGAAGAAATGTATAGAATTGGAGAACATAAAATGAGAAAAAGACTCTTCAAGCCAGATCTAGTCAAAAGGTCCAAGATGCATCAATGAAGAGATTAAGACAACTGTAGAACTTATCCAAGTGGCAGGCAATTAAACCCTTGCTCAATTTTCTATTACTTTTATTTTCCAAATTCTTGGGAAAGGGAGCTAGCCCACCTCCTAATGGAACCATTACAAGTGAAAAGTGACAAGCAAATAGCATGTATCAATTTGCTATTGCCAAGAAATATAACTTATACTCAGCTTTATGTATTATGAAAGTAAGGAACTTATTTCATCTTGAGTCCTTCCAAGAGTTTCCTTCCTACCAATTTGGAGATCCAATATCTGGCAAAATCTAGCAATATATATATGAATAATGAAAGAAAGACCACTCAGATGAAATACAGCTTGAATGCGTGCAAGAGTTCAGATTTTGCGTGAAATTCACCAATTGTAATATCATTCTAATCAGCACTCAAGGAAGTCCAATACTGAGAGAAATGGTGATCTTATCTTGCCGCCCTACTTCTAGAGAAGAAGCTTCTGACCACATTTGCTAGTCAGAAAGTCCCTTACAGATATGTACATGCAACCCGATCAACTAAGGTAGAGCTGATGAAGATGAGACCATTGCTTCATCTGCATTTTTGTCTTCACTCAGAGAATACAGAGTAGAAAAGTTTTGTCCCTCGATCTATTTCCTTCAATGTAATAGTGAAATGGATAGTCTCCACTTTGTTGATTTGGAAGACTTAACAACTTAAGCCATATAAAGACATTATGATTTCACTTCCCTGCTGTTTTCGTCTCTCCCTCTCTCTCTCACACACACACACACCCCTCTTTTTTCCTTTCATTACAAATAAAGCAACCCACTCCCATGATTAACTAGGCATCAAAAAGATTATCCATCTCCGAAGTCCATCAAAGTCCTTGCAATTTTAACATAATTCTATATCAAATCCAAGGTATCGCATAAGTGCTAGTACCATATTGCAAAGAAATCCTCTTTCAAGCATCCATATCTCTCAATAACTAGATTACCTTATCACATCCTCCCGAATGCATCACTTCATACAAATCAGCTACCGTTAAAGATGGTTCTGATAAGGTAAGATAAAAACAAACTAAAGCAAATACATGATCCCAAATATTCATTTGCTTTAACAGCAGGGGATAAACCGTTTCTAGGGTTTAGAAGCAATAGGCAATTGGCCATCACCATAGCATAAAATATGCTATTATTTCCGACTCATTCTTGTCATTATACATGGGGCAAGAATCAATCGCCTAGACAATCAGCTGCTTTAGTACCAATCTATAAGCCCATAAATTTCCATTTAGAAGTCCGGATATTTTTTTAGCTCAACAAAGCAAATTACGGACTGAATTTGCAAACGGTATCGACGGAAATTAGATAGAGTGCTGCGCTAGAAAGTTCACCTGTTCTTCAAAAGAAACAACCCGAGGCTGAATCTGGTTGAGGGTATAATGGGCAATCTCCTTCTGAAACTCTGGCTCCAACCTCCCAAGCTCTTGGGCGAACGTTTGTATAAGTTGCCTTGATACCATAAGCGGAACATCATCCGATAACACTGGAGAAGTCCCAAAAAATAAATGCTACAAAAATTAACAAATAGAGGCAGAATAAAACAAATGCTGTAACTACAAAATTAAAAAGAGCAATGAAAAACAAGTAAAGGGCTAAAGTTGAGCAACCGTGATCAATGAACTGTTTGGCCTGAGCGACGTCGTTGGAGGAGAGGACGGTGGCGAGAATGTGCTTATACTGTTCGATCTTTTGCCGCTGGTCACTGATCGCTGACGCGCTGGTGAGAGCACTGTCCATGAGTTGATTTTGGGGAATTTTTATCTTCTAGGGTTTTGATAATTCCCCCTTACGTGAATCAATTTCGAAGGCACCGCCGCACTGTCCGTCTGCCACTGCTTTTGAGCGCGTCTTTCACTGTTTTGCTGCAGTGGGAAGTGATTTTGGCAAATTCTTCATAATAGTCCCAGACTGGGTTCTAAAAGCTTTTTGTGAAAACTAATCAAAATATTGTTAGGATTTAGGAATGAGGGAAAAAAAGGCCTCATTTTCTATACATGGAATTGCGAATTAATTGTCAATAATCATTCAACTTATATATATGTCTTTTAGATTTTATCTAAGAAACGTACGCAATCATAGGCCACAAATATGCACTCAACTTTGTACAAGTGAAATACAAAGTTAGACACAACTCCATAGGAAAATGATTACATTCACATTTTAACAGTTGTCTACTAGTGTACATTCACATTTTAACAGTTGTCTACTAGTGTCTAAAATAATAGATTGCCCTTTCCTCATCCCAGTGATCTTATTGAGAGATCATACTTGCAATTGATTTTACTTTGATCGATATATACAGCTTCATTGGTTACCCAGTTAGAGGAGAAATAATAATTGGTGGCCTTACAAATAGGCCTTTCAGGCTATCGATCACCTCTTGATGCTCTATGTTCGAGAGGAACTCATCCTGATTCTTCAGCGTTAGAAGTGATGAAAATGTTTTTGTTCGACCTATACATTTGGAAGTAAATCTTCTTAGAAAATTGATTAGGCCCAGAAAACTTCCAAAGCTTACTCCGAAATCATACTTTAGAGGATTCAATTTCAACTTATATTATCTTGTTCATTCGAGCGAACGTTTTAATTGGTCAAAATGATCACCATTTTTTTACTGATTTGACAACTACATCATCTATATAGACCTCAACAAAATTGTTAATCGTGTCATGAAAAATTAGGTTCAGGGCCCTTTGGTAAGCAACTACCGCATTTTTTCATTCGAAAGATATTATTATCCATTTATAACATCCTAAAGCGCTTGAACATTTGAACGTTGTTTTATGAATATCATCCTCAACAATGTAAGTCTTGTTATAAACAGAGTATCCATCCATAAAGGAATAGATATTGTGACCTGCAATTGAATCAACTAAGGAGTCCACTATAGGTATATGATACTCGTCTTTGGATGATGCTAAGTTCAAATTCCTTAAGTCTATACATACTTTCATTTTGCCATTTTTCTTCATAACAGAGACTATGCAAGACATTCATTCAACATATATGGTTGTTTTAATAAACTTGACTTTTAAAAGTCACTCAATCTCCTTCTTAAATTTAGGTAAGATGTTGGGTGCAAATCTCTTTAGGCCGTTTGTAAGGTTTGTAATTAGGTTTAGTATGTAGCCCATATTCAACTAGTCTCCTATCTATCCCAACATTTCCTCGTATTCCAACACAAGCAGTCTTTATATTCTTTTAAGATAAGTTCATGGTTTACCTCCTCATTCAGGTGTTGGCTAATAAACATTGGACAATTTTTTCTTTCATCTCCAATGTTGACTTCCTTTAATTGACCTCATGCTTTGGCAAAACCTGGTTTCCTATTCATGTTCTCTTAAGGCTGAAATTGTAGCTTATCTTTTGTATTCGGCTCTTTGTTTCCATGAGCGAAGCTTTTGTGGAAGAAATTGCAACGTGTTCTTCTTTCCTAGAGCCCTGTATAGGTTTTTGTTAGGCTTTCTGCCAATAATTGACTCTTCAAAGACCACTATGTTTGGTCTCATTTGAATGAATAAATCTATCAGAGACTACTTGGAATATAGCTCCTCATTTTGTGACACTACCATTGTTTACTTCACGTCCTACACCATTCTAACTAGTCCGTAGTTTCCTTCATATGTAAAATATTCTACAAAGTTAGTTTCTAATGGAAAAGGCCGACTGTCATCCTGAACGATCTCCGCATCACCTCTTTGATTCCAGAATATGAGACATTAGTGAAGAGAGGAAGGTATGCACCTACTATCGTGTTTCCAATCTCATCCAATCCAAGTAGGATATTGTAATTGGTAGGTCTATTTATTACGAAGAATATCGTAGTTCTGGTCGTGTTGTCTATAGTTACATATAGAGGGATCGCCCATTTCGCTAATGTAGCTCCACCGTTGAAGCTGTTTAGGAAGACTTCGATAGGTATGCGATCTTCTTCTCATTTTGCGAGTTTCTTTAGCATCCTGTAAGAATTAGCAATTAATTCTGCTTCATTATCTATCAAGACCTTCGCTATCGATTTTCCATTGATCATTGCACGGATATACAATGGTCTTAAGTGTTTGGTTTGTTGGAAATTGGTTTAAGAATTCGAGAAATTGGTTAAGTGTTGAAAACCAATTAAAGTGACTTTGTGTCAACTTCTGCCAAATATTCAGACCCGACCCAATCTATTTAGGTAAAATAGTTTGTCACTTCACCGCTTCAGGGCGTCGAAATGGAGATCGAAAATTTAGATTTCTTTACATGTGTTGAAGGATATATTTGGTGTCTTGAAACTAATATCGGATGAATAAGAAATTACGGAGATGGAAAAATCTGGGACAAGAATTTTTATCATACGATCGCATGGGTCAAAAGGTCATGCGATCACACGTGAAACATTTTTTGATGATATTCAGATTCACTCAAACGTGCGAACAGTCCGTCCTTTCGAAGTGTTGCGTGATTTGGCTCAACATCATTTCGTTCCCAACTCTTCATCATCTATAAATAGGACCATTGGGACATTCTATTTCTCACACCAATGATATGCAAACATAAATATAATTCTATCTTCTTCTTTTCAATCAAATTCTTCCATTCTTGTTGCATAATTTTTGTTTTTCTTTTCATATTCATTTTGGAGTACAAAACCGTTATTCTGGTTTGTTGTACTTGCATTTTGAAGTGCTGCAAATAAAAGTGATAGTCGTTGTATCTCAGGAGTTGATTACCATAAACTGTAAGCACAGTTGTGGAGCAAATTCGTCTTAAGGACAAAGTGTTCAATGCTTACCTCGACTTTGCATTTTTCGTCTCTTTTCTTTTTCTTATTTCCTAGTCATTATTCTGTCCATTTTTCGGCATGAATTCTCATGTAAATATTTTGTTATTTGGTGTCATTATACACAGAATCACCCAACATGGTAAACTTATGAGCTGGTTTTTTTAAATATCACCTTTTTGGTCAAGTCTATTTCCACTTTTTGTTTATCTTCTTACAACATTTTTCACCTTTGTTACATCCATCTTCATCACCTATTTAGTTCATCACTTATGTGCTCATTTTTTATTTTATTTTTACCTCTGAGCACTTTTTGTATTGAACTCTAAATTCAACTATCTTTCTAATAGTGTATTATGTGTTTATTTATTAAACATGTATTTTATTTTTTATATTTTTGGTCTAAGATACGCTAAAATTTTTTATGTTTATGTTGAGTACAAATTTCTAATTTCACCAAAAATTTTTTGGTTGCCCTATGATTTTTTTTTTTTGTGATGGGTCGTAAAAATTGGTGAAATTAGAAGTTTGTATACAAAATATCATGAAAAAATTTAGCGTATCTTAGATGAAAAATACAAAAAATAAAATGTATATCCCTACAATATTAAAAGGGGAAGTTACATTTCACTTTTTTGCACTGTTCTTATGAACAGTTTGGGCCGTTGAACTTGACAACCCCAGTCCGCTGTTCCATGAAGTCTTTCTGCCAATTTTAGACGAGTCCAACCGGTACTTTCCTCCATTCTCCGGTCGTGTGCACACGAACCCTAGAAACTCTTTCTTCTTTTCCCACCCCGCCGCTACCTTCGGTCGTCTCTGTAACTTCGGTCCTCTCTGTAACGACGAGCCCAGGAGGTAGAAGATACTTCTTTCCTCTTCGCTTCCCGCCAATACCTTCGTTCCTCTCTGTAACGACGAGCCCAGACGGCATTCTTATGAAATCTTCCTCCTGATTGTGGACGATCCCAACCAGTATCTTCCTTCATTCTCCAATCAGATTCACATGAGCCCTATAAACTTCTTCTTTCCTCTTCACTTCTTGCCGCTAACTTCATTTCTCTCTGTAATTTTTGTTGCAGAAACGTTACACACAAAAAAAACTTCAACGTGAACTCTAGAAATTCCCGATTCCTCTTGTTGCTGCTGGACTAGGTTTGTTGCTCAAGATCCAGTAAGTTCTATTATTTGAATAAATATGTGTAATTTGCATTTTAACTCTCAAGAAATAAATCCATATACATCTGAAATTTAATGCAAGGGGCTCAGGAGCTTCGATTGGTTGATTTGCTTGCTTGTATTTACAATTATGTACTGATTTTTACTAATACACTGTGAAGCTATGCCTTGTTGCTTGTTAGATTCCGACATTTTTTTTAAATGACAGAATGGAGAACATAAAGGTAGTCAAAATTATTATTTGCAAACATTTCCATGGATCTTTGCTTTGCTTGTATTTGTGATTCTACTGATGTCTTCAAAGCAAACAGTCTAGGCCATTCTATACACCCTTAAATTCTCATTTCGTTTGTTCTGATTTATTCACTTGATATAATTTATTAATGGGAATTTTTGAAGGGTATAACTATTAAAAGAGGAAGATGATTTGACGCGATCCCAATCGGGGAATACGACGAAAACGTGGAATAACGAAAATAAAACCCTAGGAAAGATCTACGACAGATTAAACACGAGATAAACAAGAACGACCCAATAAATAAAATAACGGAATTAAAAGATAGATCGACGATAAAACCTTGACCCAATATTCACGATGCAGGAATCGATGCGGAATAAAGAACCAAGATTGGTGAACGCCACAAGGGTTGTCAATTCCTTGATAAGTTCGTTGGGTGAACGCCACAAATATTAAATTTTTGATAAGTTCAAGAAAATGGAATAACTTAACCTTTCACAAGAGAATCCTTTCTCAATTTAATCAATAAACTCAAAAAACTGTTTTACAATGATGAAATTGTGAATAATATAATGAAAACGCGTCTAACCCTAACCCTAGCCGCTAGGAATTAAATAAAACGGAAAATAATAAAGAAAACTGAAAATATTTAAAAAAACGTGAAAATCTGGTTTTGATTTGAACTGCGCGATCGCTTGGGCATCATGGTCGCGATCGCGTGGTTGGCCCTTAAACTCTCGGATGAAATTTTTGTACCATCGCGTGATCACTCGACACTTGTCACCACGCGATCGTGTGATAGTCCGACTGCACCTTTTTTCTTCCTTTTGAATTAACGTGACCCGGTTTGATCCTTGGTTCATGCCCAACACGAAACTTGCTCTATTTCTCACGTAGATTGTTATGGAATTGCCCATCCCCTGATTTCTCTCTTAATCTCCTACCACGGATCACATCATTCCCCCTCTCTTGAAAAGGATTCGACCTCGAATCTCGAACTTGTCTAATCCTCTTGCAACTCGGGTTTGTTGTCCTTTGGATCATGCTTATGCTTTTTGGCCTGCTCCTTTGTACTAATGAATTTCTTCCTTGTTTCAGGATCATGGTTTGATCTAGGCACCTGCAAAACAGATTTTATAGAGTTGGGGGAGGGGTGTGTTAGATTGGTTAAGTGCAAGGTAAGAATGCTTGTACATCAACCTTTGTACGAAAAAAATTCATTTTGGGGGTGAACTCTCTTTTCTTTTTCTTTTTACACTCTAGCTCTCCTTTTTCTGAGGTCATAGTCTCAACCCTCTTATTTTCAATTTTCACAACCTCTCCTTTTATGAGGTCGTGGCCTCAACCCTCGTGTTTTTCTCCTCAAACTCACTTTTTATTTTCATTTGATCCTCTTGGACCTCTTTAGGTGATAGAGGAGTAAGAGTAATCTTTTTTCCACCTTTCACAAAAGAATATTGATTCTTAAACCCATCATGCACCACCATTCTATCATGTTGCCAATGCCTAACCAATAAAATATGCCCAACATGCATAGGTACCATGTCACAAACCACCTCATCCTTATAACCCCGATGGCGAAATTGACCATAGCCTGCTTATTCACCTTAATTTCTCCCGACTCGGTCAGCCATTGCAATTTATAAGGTTTGGATGTGTCATCAAGCTCAAGCCCAAATTTTCAACCAACATTGTACTAACCACATTAGTACAACCCTCCCTGTCAATCACCACACCACAAACCTTTTCACCCACTAAGCATCTAATGTGAAACATATTATTCCTTTGCTCACCGATTTCATCCACTCTGGCTCTAGTACTAAGGACACGCCAATTAACAAGTGAGCTTTTAACAGCATAAGTCAACCCTTCATCATCACTACTACTAGCCCCAACATCCACTAACTTAAGCATTCCCTTAAATTCGTCCTCGGAACTAATTTTACCATTATCACGCAAAATCATCATCCTCTTATTTGGACACTGGGATGCTATATGACCCGAACCCAAACACTTAAAACACTTAATATTTCTATCCCGAGTAGTTTGAGAATCAGAAATATTTTTACCTTTCATTGTAGGTTCCTCCTTCCCTTTCGGGTCATGTTCATCATTGTGTTCCCGCTTCGGTTGTGATGTAGGATAAGAACTCGGTGAGTGTCTTGCTGCCCCCTTTCGCCTTAGTTGTCTTTCCACCTTCATTGCCATATGCACCATATCCTCTAGCTCCACATAATGCTGTAGCTCAATGACATTGGCAAATCTCTATTCAGTCCACTCAGAAACCTAGCCATCGTAGCTTCCCGATCCTCCACCACATTAGCTCGAATCATTGCCACCTCCATATCCTTATGATAATCCTCTACACTCTTCGACCCCTGAGCCAGACCCTGTAGCCTCTGGTAAATATCTCTATAGTAATGAGTTGGCACAAACCGCTTCCTCATTATGGTTTTTAATTCACCCTAAGTCTCCACCGGCTCCTCAAGGTTCCTCCTCCTACTCGTCACTAGTTGATCCCACCAAATATTTGCATAGTATGTGAATTCAATCACAGCTGATTTCACCTTCTTCTTTTTCGAATAATTATTACAATAAAAAATCCGTTCAACCTTGGTTTCCCAATCCAGGTACGCTTCCAGATCACTCCTACCCTGGAACGATGGTATTTTCATTTTAATTTTCCCAAGGTCGTCATCAACAACATCCCTACCCCCACGATGCCTCCTAGCATCACGATGCTCCTTATCATACCTCCTCTCATACCTACCTCATCTATCCCTCCTTCGTATACTTGCCACCGAAGATATACTACCACTTTCACTACCCATGCCCTCATCTTCCATACCAACCTCACGCCTATTTCCTCTCCTAACCCGAGAACCATTATGAGATTGATACCGAGGTCTTTGTTAACATTCTGCACCTCGATTCTCCATCTGAGTCATAAACCTCTCAAATTGTGCCCTCATTGCTGCAATATCATCATTACCCTGTTCATCCTTCCTACCCACACCCCTGAGTTGTTTTCTGTTACCCATAGAAGATGATAATGTGGATTCCTCCTTGTAAGACATTTTTTTGAACTACAAGAAAATTTGACTAGGAAAATGGCAGAAAAAAGGGAATTGGATTTGGGCAAAAAACGAACTCGAAAAACACTTTTGAATTTTCTGTAGGATTTTTATGGATCAAAAGCTGAAAAAATTTAATGGCACGAAGAACAGGAAGAAACAAGAAAACTCAAGAAAAATGCAAGAATCTGAAATAGATCCAAGCTCTGATACCAGATGATGCGATCTCAATCGGGGAATACAACGAAAACGCGGAATAACGAAAATAAAACTCTAGGAAAGATCTAGACAGATTAAACACGAGATAAATAAGAACCCAATAAATAAAATAACGGAATTAAAAGACAGATCGACAATAAAACCTTGACTCAATATTTATGACCCATGAATCGATGCGGAATAAAGAACCAAGATTGGTGAACGCCACAAGGGTTATCAATTCCTTGATAAGTTCGTTGGGTGAACGCCACAAAGATTAAATCTTTGATAAGTTCAAGAAAAGAGAATAACTCAACATTTCACAAGAGAATCCTCACTCAATTTAATCAATAAACTCAAAAAACTGTTTTACAATGATGAAATTGTGAATAATATAATGAAAACGCGTCTAACCCTAGCCGCTAGGAATTAAATAAAACGGAAAATAATAAAGAAAACTTAAAATACTTAAAAAAACGCGAAAATCTGGTTTCAATTTGAACAGCCCGATCGCTTGGGCATCCTGGTCACGATCGCGTGGTTGGCCATTAAACTCTCAGATGAAAATTTTGTACCATCGCGCGATCGCTCAACACCTTTCACCACGCGATCGCATGATAGTCTGGTTGCACCTTTTTTCTTCTTTTTGAATTAACGTGACCCGGTTTGACCCTTGGTTCATGCCCAACACGGAACTTGCTCCGTTTCTCACATAGATTGTCATGGAATCGCCCGTGCCGTGATTTCTCTCCCTTGATCTCCTACAACGGATCACATCATGATTGCTAATCTGTTTCACGAGTTATTCATAAGGTGAACTATTGCGTGTAAAAAAATTTAGATGCCTTTTTTAAATAGACTGGATTAAATAAAATATAAGTATGAATTATGGCATTTTTTTAAAAATCCTCAACTTATTTGACACCAGGATTATGCAAAATTAACCCTGGAATTTGAGATATGGGATAGTCCAGGTCGCCAAATATAGTTTATTCCCCCCTTCTTTTGTAAAAAAGAAAATTTATGAAAATTCTTTTATTTCTTTGTATCAGTCTTGTGCAAAAAAAAAAAAAAAAATGAATAAGTAAAAAAATAAAAATTGTCCTCCTTTAACTTTGTCCTTGAATAACCCATTCAATATGATTCCATGCATGTCATTAGCACGGTGACGAAAAAATGGGTAAGCACGTTGTGTAAAAATCCACTAGCAACTGCCGCATTTATTTTAAAATCCTCAACTTCTTTGACACCATGATTATGTAGAATTAGCCCTATAATCTGAGATATGGGACAGTGCAGGACGCCAAATATAGTTTACCCCCCCTTCTTTTGTAAAAAAGATAATTTATGAAAATTCATTTATTTCTTTTTATTAATCTTGTGCAAAAAAAATAAATAAGTAAATAAATAAAAATTGTCCTCCTTTGACTTTGTCCTTGAATAACCCATTCAATATGATTCTGTGCATGTCATTAGCACGTTGTCGAAAAAATGGGGAAGCACGTTGCGTACAAATCCACTAGCAACTGCCAACTTTAGCACAAAAATAGATGTTGGGCCGTAATAAGAAAAGAAATTATTTCTTTGTTTCATGAATTTGACAAACCATTAAATGGTATTATAAATTAACATATAAAATATCATACCATACTATATGAGATTTCCATGCTTTGAACCTGACCATAATCATGTCATTCCCCCCCTTTTTAAGCCACTCTCCTGAAGAGAAAAAACTACCAAATATTAAAGAAGAAAACCCTAATGAAATAACTTGAAATACACTCTCAATCAAGCATTATAGTTTTTCTTGCAAATATTAGTTGTACGCTGATGGTAAAACATTTTCTGTTGTCGTAATGAAATAGCTTGAGATACACCATCAATCAAGCATTATAGTTTTTTTTTTTTTTTTTTTTTTTTTGCAAATATTAGTTTTACGTTGGTGTTCAAACATTTTTTTGTTGATTGAGAAAGTAGCGGTTGAGTGATGGAGGTCCAAATGTGACATGGTGCTCTGGTGTTGACGTGGTCTGCGAGAGTGGTTATCTCAGTTTTTAATATTTTTTTTTTGACACCTTGTTTTATTGTTTGAATTGTCATGCTAAGACTGATTTTACTTTTTTCTTTCTTTCATAAAAAATGTCAGAACTTAAATGTTGTGATAAGTGTACTATTGTTGTGCCTATTTCATGTCCATATTTTTCTGGATGTCTTTAAGGAAAATTATGGAACGCGCCTTCAATGATAAATACATATTTTGTCTAAATTTTTTGATACTTAAATCCAACATGTGAACAAGAATAAATTCTGTTCATATTTAGGATTGGTAAATAGTATGTATGATTCATTGTTGTTTGGGAATAGCATAATATAAAGACTTAAGAAACGATGTTTACAAGAGAAGATACAATGTAGTCGAACTGAAGGATCTAATTTTTTTTCTTTTAATTTTCTTTTTTGACAAACTTGTTGCAGAGGTTCCATGGAAGAGAGACATGGATCAGAAAATCACAAAGGCTTCGTCAAATCATCTGTTCGAAGTAAGTTCTTTTCTCATAATGAAGAAATGGCCTTTCCACAATCATTTGACAATGTATCCAGTTAGTTAATTTAGTTTATTGTTACAATTTAATAATTTTATATTAATTTTCATGTTTAGTGTTTTGTCATATTGTTTACGTAGTTTCACTTTTTTGACACGTTCGTTTGATAGTTCAAGCTCGTGGTAAGCGACATAAAATTCCTACAAATGTGGCAGTAGGTACATGTAGTCGTCAAAATAAGAAGTCTAACACAGAGAATAATGATCCTTTGCCTTTCGGCTCAGAACGAGAAAGATTCTTTAATGCTAAAGGATTTAATTCTCCAGATTCTTCCGAAGTTCACTCTGGTAAGGTTCATGGATTTTTATAGTTACACTCATATGAATTTCACGTGAATATGACGATAATGTTCCTTTAGAACCTTATGTGCTTCGTACACCAACTACATGTGTCCATTGCGGAACAGTTAAATTTTATAGAGAAACAAATGGATTTTGTTGCTTGAATGGACAGGTCGTTTTGAAAACAAATGATGCTCCCGAAGAATTACATATATTGTTTACGTCAAAATCTAATTAATGTTTAAATTTTAGAACTACGGTGCGAAGTTATAATTGCAATTTTTCTATGACATCATTCGGAGTGCATTATGATAAAGATTTGTGCAAAAACTCTAATGGTATTTATACATTTAGAATTCAAGTTCAGGTATATCACTTTATAAATGAAATCATTCCTTTAGATAATTGCCCTTCTCATTTGCAACTGTATTTCTTTGATACATAGAATGAGGTACAAAATAGATTGAATCTTAGTGAATGGTTAGTTGAATCGCTTGTTACGAAAGTGATGAAAATTTTAGAACAATCCATACACATTATTCTTTCGAAGTTTAAGGACTATTTATGATTTAGAAAATCGTTCAATACGAATACGTTGTGATCCTAAGATTGATCAAAGAACATATAGTACACCAATTATTTCACAAGTTGCTGCTATCTGGGTTGATCATGATGATTGTGCTGATATTAATATGTGTCACATTTTAATGCATTGTAAGAATGGAAACAACACTAGAATACAATATTGTTTTGGATGTTATCATCCACTTCAATATTCCCTTTTGTTTCCTTATGGTGAAACACGTTAGCACCAAGGTATTGAACGGATTGATTCTAAGCAAAAGAAAACAAAAACTTCCACCAGTGAGGATATTGTAGATGAGACTATTTTTTCATCGCCCGGAGAATCGATGAATTCAATATTGTTGCATTCTGGAAGACTTTTGCAACAATATGTTGTTGATATGTAACTAAAGATCGAAACATCTCGATTAGATTATTTTAGACATAATCAAAGTGTGTTTAGAGTTGAATTATATCAAGGTATTGTTGAGAGTCTCCAAAATGGGTCGTAAGATTGGTCGTGTGATTGTTTTGCCTCGGTCTTTCATTGGAGGTCCTAGAGATTTAAGAAAGCGCTTCATGGATGCTATGGCCGTGGTTCAAAAATATGGTTAACCAGGCATATTTTTTTACTATGACTTGCAATCCGAATTGGCCAGAAATTAAAGAACAATGATGAAGCTCAAAATAGACTTGATTTGATAGCACGTATCTTCAAATCAAAACTTGAAGAATTAAAAGAAGATATCTTGAAAAAAAAAATTTAGACCAGTTGTTGCATATATATATGTCATAGAATTTCAAAACAGAGGACTTCCTCATACACATTTTTTGTTAATCCTAAGAAAAGATAGTAAGATTACTTCTCCCGATTTGGTGGATAAATTTGTATGTGCTAAGATTCCTGATGAAATTAAATATCCTTATCTTCATTCTCTTGTTATTAAGCATATGATGCATGGTCCACGTGGTATTCTAAATTCAAAAAATGTTTGTATGGATAGCAATGGTAAATGTAGATTTGATTTTCCTAAAACCTTCAGTGAGGGCACGTATTTCGATGAAAAAAGTTACCCTCGATATAAGCGGCCTAATAATGGGAAAAAAATGAAAGTTAGTAATCATTTTTTGGAAAATAGGTGGATTGTTCCGAATAGTCCGTATTTATTAGCAAAATTTAATTGTCATATAAATGTTGAGATATGTTAATCGATTCAAGCTGTTAAGTATTTGTATAAGTACGTGTATAAAGGACATGACATAATTGATTTTAGCGTCGATGATAGTGACCCCGGTTATGTCTACGATGAAATTAAAATGTACCAATCAGCAAGATGGGTATCTCCACCTGAAGCCATGTAGAGAATTTTTGCTTTTTATTTATATGATATGAGTCCATCTGTAGTTGCATTGCAATTGCACTTAGAAAACTATCAATCTGTTGCATTCAAAGAATTTGATGATCTAGAACAAATCGTAAAAAGGGACTACTTTCAACGTTCGATGTTGACAGAGTATTTTCGTATGAACACCATGTTAGCCCAAGAGTAAACTAACCAGGAGGGGGGGGGGGGGTGAATTGGTTTATAAAACTTTTTCGATAAATAATCTCAAACTTAGAAATCAATGTGTACAAGTATGAGCACTTAGTGTTGTAAGTAACTTAACTATCAATGTAGTGTGCTAATATGTAAACTTAATTGATAAAGCAAGTATAGCACTTAGATATAGTGTTGCACAATATAAATTGATAGAATAAAGTAAGTGCAATGTAAGCAAGTAAGTAAAAGGGATAAGAGAATGCAAACGTGATTTATGGAGGTTCAATCAACCAACGTGATCTACGTCCCCCGTTACCAAGCTCTCCGTCACGAGCAAGGCCAAATCCACTATATTGATAACTTACAACAAGGAGTACCAAATCCTTAAGCGACTTACAACAAGGAGTACCTATCCTTAACAAACAATCGAGTTTTCACAAGACTCTCGAAACCACAAGATATAATGAATTGAATTTACAATTGAAATAACTCTCTTGACAAATGATATACTCAAATTAAGTACCGAGAGTAAGGGTGGACGTGGTTCGGTTTGGTTTGGTTCTGGTTCTAGAAGAACCAAACCAAACCGTAAATCGATGGTTTTTTTACTAATGGAACCAATTGGTTTTTTCAAAGATATGGAACCAAATCGGAACCAAACCGCTCGGTTCTGGTTTGGTTTGGTTCTGAGACCATTACTTGAATTTTTAAATAATAAATGTAAATTAAAACCTGTTTATATCCGCTTCTTCATTAGAATCCATCTACATCATTACTAAATAGAAAATGAAATTTTTAGTTAACAAAACAAAAACTTAGAAAAAGTAACATGTTATTCTAAGTCAAAGAAGAAGAAACTAGTCTGAAGGAAGCTTGTCGACCTGTTGAAATTTAGAGAATCGAACATAAAGACAGTTTAGACTTATAGTTACAGATTACGATGAAGTTCTGAATCCCATTCTACCGTGGTGCCGTGTGAGTTAGGGATGTAATTTGCAATTTGAGTTTGGGTTAACTCTTGAGAATTGATGAATTGAGTCTAGGTTTATATATACATAAATTTTAAAAAATAAATATCATTGTCGTCGATGGTAACTAAGGAGTGCAACGATTGTTGTGTTATAGAGTGTAAGTAAAGCAGTGTGAATGCGTATTTATAATTGAAAAGAAGAAAAACGAATTAGAATTAGAATTTAGATTTATGATTTAAAATCTTTGTCTAATATGAAATGAGATAAAATGTATGTTAAATAACATTTTTGTACATTTCACATTTATAATTTTAGATTTTAATTTTTTGGTGAGATGAATATCCACTAATTTGTAAAGTATATATATAGTTTGGTTCTTGGTTCTGGATCTGGAAAGAGAACCGGAACCAGAATCAAAATCGAATGGTTCTTGATTCTAAGAACCAAACCATTATTTTTTTACGTAGAACCGAACCAAACCGCTTGGTTTGGTTTGGTTTGGTTTGGTTCTGGTTTGGTCTGGTCTGATTCGATTATTTTGTCCACCCCTAACCGAGAGAGTTAGGCTAACACTTCAATAGATAGCAATGAATTAAGCTCGAGTGTTAGAGAAAAACTTTGATGCAAATGATAATGAAAAGTTCAATGCAATCAAACAAAGTTTTTCAAATAATCTCTTGTTAAAATATTGAATCAAATTAAGTACCAAGAGATGCCACACTTTAATAATTAACAATGAGTTAAGCTCAAAGTATTTAGGCAATGGAACTTTGATGAATCAAATGATAATGAAAAATGTAGCACAAATAATTAAAGTTCCGTAATTGGAATTTCTCTCTTTTAAAAGATTAAAACAAGTTTAGAACAAAGAGAGACTTACACTTCAATTCCAATATAGTGTGAAGATGTTGAAGAAGTTTAAACAATTTAAAATCAAGAATCTTCACAAAACTTTTGATGATTTGATAAAACAAAGTTTAGATCAATCAAAGTTTTATAATAATAATTGATGAATATAAACCAAGTAAGAACAATGAATTTTCACAAGAAAGTTTCTATAAAATCTTTTCTATGTTGTTGAAAATGAATGTAAATGAGATGGCTATTTATAGATCAAGATATTCAAGTTCAGCAACTTTCGGTTGATCAATTCTGGAGTTTCGGTCGACCGAAACATGCATATAGCCGTTACAGATTTTCAACCGTTGAACTTTCGGTTGACCGAAAATTGACTTTTGAAAAACATGAAAATTTAGGATTTTTAGGTTTCTAACTTGTTTTTCAAAGTGGTTTAACATAGTATAATCATGATTTAAGATCAAATGACATTGGAAAAGCAATATTGACTTAGATAAAAATATTTTATGCAAGTGATGAATTTTCAAGTAAGTTTCTTGATGCATAAAAATTATTTTCGAGCTCGTTGAATGTCATCGCTAAAGATTGAGAGTGTTATACCTTTACATAGATTAAATCAACTCTTGAACTTGAACTCTAATCTTGTATGCTTAAATTCTTGATCTTCATGTCATGCTTTTCAACTTCAATTTTGATCTTTGAATATCTTCAATTCTTTCATGATCTTCTTTGCGTCTCATGTGCTTGATCACATAGTTTTGATTTATATCTTTGAGAGACGATTTGAACATAGAGTGCTTTGAATATTTATCATTACATAAAACACTTGAAGCAGACTTGTTAATAATACAATATATTCTTGTTTGTTATGATCAAAACAATAAGGTTAAGTTAACCATAGGTCAACATACCAGTAATGTGAAAGCTAAAACTATTTTATATAGAGATTTTCCCGAACAATTTGTATGGGATTCAAAAAGTAAAATGTGGTACGAAAGGAAAAATAAGTCCTTCTCAATAGGACGAATTGTCTCGGTGAATATTATAGAAGGAGAAAGATATTATCTACGAAAATTGCTAAATCATGTTAAGGGAGCGACATCGTATGAAAATTTGAAGATTGTTAATGGAATTCATGCTGCAACATTTCGTGAGGCTGCTTTATTACATGGTTTGCTAAATTGCTACACAGATTGTGAATTATGTCTGCAAGAAGCCTCTCAATATCAAATTCCAGTTACTTTGCGTCAACTCTTTGCTATCGTGTTAACTTTGTGTGATCCACATGATCCCCAAAAATTGTGGAATAACTTTAAGCACCATATGATTGAAGATTACATAGCCAAATATTTAGTCATTAAAAAAGCTGAACTCAAAGCCCTTTATGAAATAAATGAAATACTACATATTTCTGGTAAAAGTATTAATGATTATCGATTGATTGAAAATTTTGTAGATCTAAAAGGAATTAATGATTTATCGAAGATTATAACTGATGAGTTGGAAATAGTCATTTCGAATGATGTCTTATGTGAGAAGAAGCTTAATGCAGAACAAAGAAATGCTTATAATATGATATATCATGATGTTGTTAATAAAAATAGTGGAGTATATTTCATTGACGGTCCCGGAGGCACTGGAAAAACTTTTTTATATCGTTCGTTGCTTGCAGCTGTACAAGGAAAAGGATTGATTACTTTAGCCGCAGCAACTTCTGGAGTAGCCGCGGGATTGCTTCCTGGAGGTAGAACGGCTTACTCAAGATTTAGAATTCCGCTTGAGGTTAGTGCTGAATCAGCTTGTTCCATTAGCAAACAATCTTCATCAGCTAAACTATTTCGCATAACATAATTAATAATATGGGATGAAGCTCCTATGTTAAGTAGATCAGCCGTTGAATCAATTGATAGAATGCTGCAAGATGTTAATGAAAATAAATTACCTTTTGGAGGAAAAGTCATCGTTCTTGGAGGGGATTTTCGTCAGGTGTTACCGGTTGTTCCTAGAGGGAAAAAAGAAGATATAATTGATGCAACATTTGTCAATTCATATTTATGGCCAATTTTTTAAAAAATAAAATTAGTTGAAAATATGGGAGCTAAATTGGATTTGCCTTTTTGTGAATATCTATTACGCATTGGAAATGGAACCGAGCCTTTACAATCATGCAATATGATTAGACTTGAAGATGAGATGGTCATTCATTATGATAATGAAATCGAATCTGTAAGCAATTTGATACATGTTGTATTCCCCAACTTAGCAATTATACTGAAAATATAGACAACATGATCAATAGTGTCATATTAAGTCCAAAGAATGAAAGTTTGGATTTCATAAATACTATAGTAATGGAACAATTCCCGGGAGATGCATTTAAGTATTATAGTTTTGATGAATCACTAGATGTTAATGAACAAGCTTTCGATGAAGATTTTTTAAATACTTTAACTCCTAATGGTATTCCACCACATGAATTACTCTTAAAGCTGAATTGTCCTATCATTTTATTGTGAAACATAAATCCATTAGAAGGTTTGTGCAATGGAAATATACTTATTTATAAACAATTTGACCGCAACATAATTTATGCTGGAATAGCTGTTGGATAATATAGATCGAAGAAAGTTTTTTTACCCTGTATTCCATTTGTACATCTTCAGAATGATATGGCCCCTTTTCGATTTAAAAGAACTCAATTTCCAGTACAAGTATGCTTTGCAATGACTATAAATAATGCTCAAGGACAAACTCTTGATTTTGTTGGATTGTATTTACCCACACCTGTATTTTCACATGGACAACTCTATGTTGCATTATCTAGAGCAAAAACAAGAAAATGTATTAAGGTGCTTATGAAACCATATTATGAAAATAAAAAACCGCATCATCTATGTACAAAGAATGTTGTATATAAAGAGATTTTGGCTGTAATAAATTCTTCATGAGGAATAATAATAATTACGCTGATGAAAGAGTCACTATATCATAAGGTGCTACATATAACTCAAAGTGTTTGTTTCTTTATTATTGTGTTTCCACAGATCTTTCTTCCTTATCGTTGGTAGTAATAATTTTATTTTTTTCTTAACGATTTTCTAGGCCATAGTACAAATTTATCAGAATATATTATCCCGTTCTCTTTCGGAGGTGCGCGTTTTTTTCATTTGTCTAATACTTTCTTTCTTTTTTTTTAACAAAAAAAAAAATCTTTATTGATTTATCTATTGTATGCATTTTTTTGTCCATTTAATTTATGTGAACTCTTACATTTACAAGAATGGATTTTGTGAATGCAAAGAAGATGAGCAATTTAATATGCAATATTTTAAGTATGCTGCCCTTCCACCAAAATACATTATTTTGCTAAGGAAATCACCAAGTTTTAATATATCAAGACAACTAATTATCTCAACACGTTCTTCATATACTTGAAATGCAGATTCTTATTATTTCTAAATAGTCTTTCATTGTGCTTTTGTTTCTCATTGGATGCATGGGCTAGCTAGCTTATGTCATGATACGTGCAGCTTATAATATGTTAATGTGACACAAGATAGCCATGATTTTCTCATGTATGTAAGACTCAAATTTGTACCCATCACTATAATCACGAAATAGAGGTAATTTTTAATTCTGAAGTACAATATATTTTACAACTATGTATTAAATAACGTTTTCACTATGCCCCTGCTATGTCTTGCATTTTGGGAAATCAGTTTCGAGCTGTCATGTCTTTTGTCATTTCTCCATTATGATTCTATGCTGCTTCGGTGATGTCTTAATGCACCTTTTTTTATAGATAATTTCTTCTTCAAGTGGCTAAATCTAACAAAAAAGATACCCAACAAAATGATCGATGTTCAAGAACAATGAATCTTCAATCAATATATGTTGCACATGTTTAATCAAGTCAGAGATATGGTATTGTAACTTCAATTCGTCCTCTTACACTTTTCCCTTTTTGCTATTCAATTTTAAATTTGTGTCTGAACTTTATATTTAGGATTTCATCTCTAATTGTTCTGCTATGGTGCAATGACATTCCTAGTAAAGGAGCTTCAGTGACAGTGTATGAAATTTCTTCTAAAATATATGCATTTTTTTTTTTTGGTTTAAAGATCAATAATTTGTTTCTTAGTGCAATTTTTTGAGATCGGAGTGGAAAAAGTTTATGATCTTAATTTCACTAATTTATGCTGATATAATACATTTGATGAGTATGATGAGATTGAACTCTCTCAGATATACACGCAGTAGCATCTTGTAGCGCCCCGAGTTCTAAATACCCAATTCACAACGTCATCGTCTGGTCTAGCTTTTAAAATAATATTTTAGCGGAAGAAATAATTGAAATTCATTTTTGGCAACATTAATAAACTGTAATGGTTGATAAAACTTTAAAATATTTATGAAACAATTCAAAATAATAAACCGAGCCATTAATATTACAAAACAATTGACAATGTCATAATTTCCTAAATAATTGAAAAGCTCAAAAATATCCATTGTTTGGAAATACGGATCATCAAAATAAGATTTTCAACTATTTAACGACTATTGCCAAAATCATCCATCACTTGTCACCCTCTCCAAAATCTGCAAATATTATTAGAATAGGAATGAGAATTTTATAGAAATACTCAGTAGACTAATCGTCAATTAATTAATCTACTATATAACTGAACACGTAAATGCAGGCTCTTTAGAAATCATAGGGTGTGGGTAGTCTCTTGTCATGCATTAAAGCACATGGCTTCTCTTTGAAAAATCATAGGCTCTTTAAAATCATCGGGTGTGGGTAGTTTCTTCTTGTGCACATAAGACACGTAAGTTATGTATAACATTATCATTTATCTTGCAAGATATTCTCTTCTTTCTTTCTCATGCATAAAAGCATATAAGTTATGACAAGTATAACAACATAAATATTTTCAAAGAAATATATTCTCATATCTTTTCATAAAAATGACTTTCACATAAGTCACATAACATACACATTTACATGCAATCATAATTTAAATCAATTAATAGGGGCGAGTCTATCTTAAATTCAACGAGTGCAAAATCGAGCGGGAAATGAATTCAATCTTTTAAATATCTGTACGCCATGTCTAGCCAATTAGAAAAAAATGAGTTAAATTAGTCTTTTGAAATTTATAATTTAAAAATGATAAATTACAATTTGGGCACTGAAATTGGTGATTTGAAAGTTGTGGGACTAAAATTGATGATTTGAAAGTTGGGAGACTAAAATGTAAATTTTCAAAACTTTGGTTGAAGCTTAAAATGGATATTAAATTGTAGGGATGAAATAATTGTTTTTTAAAATGAAGGGACTGATTAAAATCATTTAAAAACTTAAGGGCTGAAATGATTAGTTTTAAAACTATAATGACTGGTTTGAATAATTTTAAAACTTGGGGCTTAAAATCAAATGAATTAAGTCTGTAGGGACTGTCTTAAAATAATTTTAAACTTCATGTACTAAAATAAATCATTTTAAACTAACAGGGACTAAAATAAATAATTTTAAAATTGGGGACTAAAATATAATTTTTCAAACTAAAAATATATAAACATAAATATATACATATATCTCATATCTATCTCTCTCTCAATCTGAGAGAGAGCAGGGGTGGCGAGGCCCCTCTACCCGACTCGGCGCCACTGTCGGCGATTGGCCGGCGGAACGCCGCTGCAGGGTGGCGACGAGAGGTGGCCAAGGAGAGGTTCAGATTTTGAGGGAGTTTGGTGCGAGATTAAGGGCAAAGACTAAGGAAAACGAGGCTGGAAGTTGCGCTTTCCGGTGGTGAATCGGTGGTTGAGGTAAGTACTTGGTTTTGATTCTTCTCAGTTTTGGGTTTGACTGGCTTATTGGTGGGGATTTGGGTGTTGATTGGAGCTGAGCTGAGGCGGTTGGTGGTTGAGGTAATGATGATGATGATGAAGGAGGTGGTGGTGGTGACGGTTTGGAGTTGAGATGTTGTGAAGATGGGTTTTGATTTGAGGTCAAACCTGAAGTGGGCAGTGGAGTTCAGTGGTGGTATTGTGCAGTTTGAGTGCTGAATAGAGAACTAGGTTTGGTAGTTGTTTTGATTATGATTCAGGGAATGCGGTCTGGGGGTTGGCCGTGACTGTGGAGTCTTGGCCGGATAATGTGGAGGTTGGTGGTGTGGTTCTGGCTGTGGTGGCATTATGTGGAGGTAGTGGTGGCTAACCACGGTGGTGGTGATGGTGAAGAGGTAGTTGGCAGGGTTGTGAGGATGAAGCCAGTGCGTGTTGGTGCCGGGAGAGGAAGTTTCTTACCATTGGTTGCTGGAAATCAGTGTGTGCAGTTGGTTGAGAGGGGAAGTCTGAAAATGTTGAGGTGTGGGTTGGTGAGGAATGGGTTGTGTAGTGTGTATGAAAGTTTGATAGGTATGGGATTGATGTAGTTGGTGGAGGTATGGGTTGATTAGGGTAGTTTGAAAATCTTGACAAGCAAAGAATGGAATTGGAGAAAAATAATACGTGTGAATCAACTGAGTAGAAAATGAATCTGATAAAATGAGCTTAACGAAATTTTGGAATTTAAAATGATTTTGAAAAGAATAATTTAAATAAATAAATAAAATAATATAATTTTATAAATTCGAAATTTAATTAAAATCAAATGGACTCGATAATTCTCAACTTAGCTAGACGACAAGTCATGACTTTAAATTAAAAATGAATGAGATCGTAGTGGTACGTTTTCAAAATTTTAAAATAATTATTCAAATACATGAAAATTCTTGATCGCTACACATCTATATATCGCATCGTATTTTACGAATTCATTGGTCAATTAATGCCATTGCTTCCCCCCCCCCCCCCCCCCCTTATTTGTTCTTACCGTTTTAACTTCAACAAATTTCTTTCAATTTGAAGCTTCAATTTTTAATTCGTGTAGAGTTTCTTTTTAGGTTTTTACACTTTTTTATTATTTGTTCCTTTTTTTTTTTTTAAATTACAGCTTTGTAATTTTTAAGGTTTTTTCGCCTTTTATTATCTATTTGCATGGGTTACATGTATTTCATTGGATTTTTTGATTGTTGATGGAAACTCAAGAAACCCTCTTACAAATTTTTCCTATAAAATGTGACTTTTTCGAGTTAGTAATTCCAATTTCATTATTGCCACATTATCATCTTTAAGAAATTAGAGAACATCATTTTTTATCCTCTAATTTTCCCTACATTTGCCATTACGGATTCAATAGTTGTTAGTTTATAAGATTTGTTATGGCTATATTTATTTTATTTGATAAAGCTTACAACATCAATAGTTCATCCTAATCTTTCTGTTTCACTTTCAAGTTCAGTGTTATACATGTTTTTTCTCTTTGATTTTTAATCACTATTGTCACGTCCCCAGAATTTTCCATATTTATTTATTTATTTTATTTTTTTGCAATCTGCTACTGGTAGTATAATACATAACTGATATTTTCTTTAAAAGAGCTACTACTACTAGTAGCGGAAACAAAATTCAATTTCTTGTATTCCTTTACTTCATGAAAATCTTTATAAATACCCACTAATTTAGAGGATCATAAGAAACTTAAGAAAACTCATAAGAACATTACATTACTTGAAATTCCCATATACTTACCATATCATTATAAAGTTTTTATACATTAACCAACATACTCACCCTATTTATACTAGAGTTTCCTTCCTTGGATATCACAAAACATACTTCCACATATCACTACCCCATTTATATTACTCCATGAACAAAAGAATGGAATGATACACTTGCTACACAAAACACTAGGGGTTCTTCCTTACTCACTTACCATTAACTCCAAGGAACTCTTTCTAAGCAAAAGTAGTACATCTTACCTACTTCTTTAAGAAATGAAAACTAAAACCCCCTTGGGTTCGTAGGTAGCGGCGTCATACACATGCACTGTCTTATACACTCTTTCCCTAAAATACATTCCAGACCAAAATGGAAAATGTGCCCATACTTCATGACGAGTGATGATATGATACTCAGCTCCGTCATGTGACGTCCTCCCCCAAGTCTTGATAATCTCAAATAGTTCGCGATCCATGTCCTATAAAAGTCATAAAATGACATATAAGCTATGAAGCTTAGTGAGCAAAGTGATAGCAAACAAGTATATTTCATGTACTTAAATTAACTTTACCTTACTCACCTTGTAACCACATAGTTAAGGGCCACTATAAACACATACTCATAAACACCACAAATAAATTCATCATTCTCAATATCAAGTAAATAACCTCATCACAGTAGCACAATATCGAAAGCATTAATGATAATATCTCATAATCTTTGCCTTTCACTTTCTTCATATGAATTTAAGAAAAACTTGTACATCAAGCACAAACATCATATTCATTTCATTATCCACAATTGTAAAAACATAAGGACCATGTATGAGATGCTATACATAATGATCATAATGCTTGTTTACCTTACACTATTCTTTTTTTTTTTTTAATCTTTTTCTTTGGGCCCTTCCCTATTAAGATCGTGCATTGCGTGCATCAAATGTGTACTAAAACACAAGGTCACAAATTGTAAATAATTGGCGTTCTTTTATGCATCCAAGTACAAAAGACTTGATCTTCATACTTTTTGGGCTTGCTAGCATAACGAGGCACTTACCCCCCAAAAAGGGTGTCTCGTGCGATACTTACCCCCTCCAAAGGATATCTCACAGCCCGTGACCAATTATGGAGCTTTTTTCCTAGATGCAACGACCTAAATGGGAACATTCTTATCTATTCATGACCAACATTCTTAAATATAATATGTTCTTTAATGTTTAATGATCATGAATGTAGATGATGATATGAACAATCTTTCTAAATCATCATAGATAAATTTACCATGGATTAGCTTAATTCATATATCCACATTGTGTAAATCATATAAGAGACAAGAATCAAATCTTTTACATTATAACTAACCTTCTCATAAATTTTTATAACTTAATACAACTTCTTTCATGCTTATACTATGAGTTTCATCATAATGCATATAGTATATATTTCATTCTTGCTTATTCTTTCTTTATTTATTTAATCATATAGGAAGATTAAACCATATAATTTCATTCATTATATATTGAATTATGAAACATTAGGCACATACAATTTGACACATTATTCTGCCCAGATTTATGATCTTGACATAATTAAACTAATTTGTTCTATATTTCATATATTTTTGGAAATACATCTTAGTGCAAGTATACATGGATGAAGTAAAACATGTTCAAGCAAGTAAAACATATTTTAAGCCCTTCCAAATCCTAAAATTTCAGATTTCCAGATTTATTAACTCTGCTGGGATTTAAACATTTTCTATCAACCTATTATTTCCAAAATCAATGATCTAGCAAGAAGAGAACAATTGTGACGCCCCGAGTTCCGTATACCCGGTTCATCACGTCATTTTCTGATTTAATTTTTTTTCGAATAATATTTTAGCGGAAGAAATAATTGAAATTCATTTTGGCAACATTAAATAAATCGTAATGGTCGATAAAATTGAAAACATTTATGAAACAATTTAAAATAGTAAATCGAACCATTAATTTTTGTAAAGCAGTTGACAATGTCACAACTTCTCGAATAACTGAAATTCTCAAAATTATCCAATGTTTGAAAATACGGAAAGCATTAAAGTAAGACATTTCAACCATTTAACGGTTATTGCCACCATCATCCATCACTTGCCACCGTCTCCGAAATCTGCAAGTGTTGTAAAAATAGATATGAGCATTTCATAGAAATACTCAGTAGACTCATCGCCCATTAATTAACCTACAATATAATTGAACACATAAATGCAGGCTCTTTAGAAAACCGGGTGTGGGTAGTCTCGTCTCTCGTGCTCATGAGGCACGTATGTTATGCATAACATCATCATTTCTTGTAGCGGATTGGGCTCCCTCAAGGGGCCTTTTCCCAATCTTGCCCGCATACTCATATCTTACTCATATCATCATTATTCCTGACGAGGGAATATAGGCTCATTTTCATGAAAATGACTTTTCACAAGTCACATAACATTCAACCATTATTTTCGAAGAAATACATTCTCATTTCTTTTCATAAAAATGACCTTCACAGGTCACATGATATTCACATGCAATCATAATTTAAATCAATTAATAGGGGCGAGTCTACCTTAAACTTGACGAGTGTGGTTGAGCGGGAAACGACTTCCATTCTTTATTCTCCGTACGTTTCGTCTAGCCAATTAGAAGATTTAGTCGAATTAGTCTTTTGAAATTTATGATAAATTATAATTTAGGGACTGAAATCGACGTTTTGAAAGTTGAGGGACTAAAATGAATACTTTTGAAAGTTGAGTTGAAACTCAAAACGCATATTAAAATATAGGGCTGAAATAATAGATTTAAAACTTAAGGGACTGAATTGATTGTTTTAAAAACTTGGGGACTGAAATGAATAAGTTCGATACTTAGAGGACTAAAAGGTAAATCTTAAAAATTTATATAATATCAAATCTTTCTCTCTCTCTCATCACTTACCTACCATCAGAGAAGAGGGAGACGAGGCGGCGAGAGACGGAGGGCGCGGCCGAGGAATGGCGCCTTCCAGCCGGTGGTTCGCCGGCGCAACGCCGGCGCAGGGTGCGGCCGACGGCGAAGGTGGGGTAGGCTGGGTTCTTGTGGGGTTTGGGTGCGAGATGGGTGTAAAACCGAGGCTTGAATCGTGATTTTCCGGCGAGTAGGTGGCGGCGATCGAGGTAAGTTACTGGGCTGTCTATTCTGGGTTTTGGGTTTGTTTGGTTTGGATTGATCTTGGGTGGTTGGTTGTCGAGTATTGTGGTAGGGGAGGTTGTGGCCACGGTGGTGGCTGATGATGGTTTGGAGGTGATTCGGTTCGTGGCTGGGCAGTGGGCGAAAGTGGTGGTGGTGGTGACGATTTGTGCAGGTTGAGGTGGCGATGCTAAACTGAAATTGTACAGAGTGGTTTTGGGTGGTGACTTCGGTTGAAAAATTGAGATGGCTATGGTGTATGAAATTCGATTTTCTTATGGTGCAGTGTTAAATTGGATGATGGAGATTCTGCAGTGAGGTTTGGATTGTGATTGCAGACGGTTGGCAGTGAATTTCCGGTGGTGATCTGATTGGCAGAAATCAGATTGGCAGTGATGGAAATTCCGATGGTGGTGATGATGCTGGGTGGAACGGTTGGTGCAGTATTATGAGGTTGGACTGTGGTTTGCAGATTGGAGATGATGGTGGCTGCTGCTGTGATTGGGAACTCAGTTGCAGAGAATTTGGGTTGGTTTGGCAGTGATGGTACTGCAGGTGATTTGGGACGAGGCTGCAGTGTGATGAATTGAGATTTGATCAGGCAGTGGTTGTATTGTGGCTGGATGGCAAATGGTTTTTCTGGAATTGAAAATGGATGAAGCTTAAATGGCTGCGAAGGGGTTATGGTGTATTGATGAGTGCAGACAGGGAGGCTGGAAATGGAGCCGTTAAAGGTAACAGGGATTGGAACGGTCATGTGGAAAAGAAAACGTGTGGGGGTGTTTTGAAAAATGAATGTAAAGTTAGTGGAGAATAAATGATGGGAATCTGATGGGATTTGTAACGGCTGGAATTTGTTTGGGTGTTGGAATGATAATAATGGTGGGTGGAAAGGATAATAAAGAGAAAGCGAAATGTGGAAAAATTTTGGTAGGATTAGTTTAGGATAATTAACTAAAAATTTGACTAACTTTGATCAAGAATTGTATTTAAAATAGATATATTTTGGACTGAAAATAAATTTGAGAATAAATAAATTTTGAGATAAAAATTGAATTACGTATTTTAAAAATAATTTAATAAGGAAACATTGAGATATTTTACCGAATTTGGAATTAAAATGATTTTCACAATAATAATTTGAATAAATAATTAAAATAATATAATTTTATAAATTCGGACATTTAATTTAAAATCGAACAAACTCGATATTTCTTGACTTTGGCTAGACGAACACGTCGCGGCGTTAACTTCAAAATAATATGTGAGATAGTAGCGACACGATTTTCTAAATATTAAAATAATTATTAAATGCGTAAAAATTCTTGGTCGTTACAACAATACTAATCATAATACCATCTAATCTTCACTTCTTCTCTAGGCTTATTATGTGTAAGTTCTTCCCAAATTTATGCTCAATTATTAACTACATATCCATGTACATGCAGGACAAAATTTATACTCAGCTTGAATTGCCAAATACATACATGATAGATTTTTATGTAAAACTTTAAGTGTTAACTCATAATTAGTCCCATGTTCAAACCCATTTAAACATGCTTCTCTGAAATAAATTATAAGGTTTTAGTATTATTAACACAGCAACATTCTGGTCTCTTTCCAAATTCAGACAGATTTACAATTCTCAAGATTTCCTCCATTTTGATTATATGTGTCACCTTTAGTATATCTTCAAATCTATAAGAATGTCTTATACCAATCCTTATATATTTAAACAAGGTATAAAAATAACTTATAAAACCATTAAACACATGAATACAAAGCACAGAAAGTCAGATTTCACTTTACTCACACAATGTAGAATATTCTTCCTTGTTAATGTATCCTGAAATTATAGTTATAACAAGTTAGAAAATTGGGGGAATAAGTCCTATAATCTGGTTTTTACTTAGGAATAAAAAGTTATCCCAAAATATTTTCTTTTTTGACCAGAATTTCAAAAATCTGTGTTGACAGATTCGGATGCTACTTGTAGTATCCGAGTTTGCAGTTTAAAATTATGAATTTCTGCTTGGATTTTTGATTCCTGGCATAACAAGAACATACAAGTGATGAATCTCAAAGTATATGAGTGTTCATTACTTGTGTATTCATAGATTAAAAGAAAATGTAAGAAGAATGGCATTAAATTCTTAAAACTACGAATTTTGGAAGAGTACTTCACCTGGTTTTGGGTTGAGAACGTTTCTGAAACCCAAACCAGAACATATTGAAGGTTTATATATGAAGTTTAAGTGTTAGGAGGTGTTTGGTATTGTATACTATTGAAATCCCAGCTTATTAATTCATTCATGTTGTTTTCGTATTGTTTCAACGACTATTAATACGCATATTTATCGTACTAGAATTCTGGAATACTAAGCTCAGCCAAACAGGTCCTAAGGCTTAAAATTTATTTGGGACAAGTGTCCCACCTCATGCAATAAAATAATAATAAATTCTCCAGATTTCTGATTCCAAGTAGCCACTTTTGGACCAACATTTGGAGGTCGAGACGATGTCCATTTTGGTCACTCTTTATACCGTTGGAAAGTTCAAGCTACAAGCTTTGTAATGGTCACACATGCAACGAAGATCGACCACTACACAGGTCGTACCAATCCTCCAAAGTTGGCTGCTCGACAAGGTTCCACACGGTCAATTTTCTAGGCTTTTCAGCATTTTTGGGTAGGCAGGTTTGGCTCTATTTTTGAAGTGACTCCCGACCTCATATGTACTAAATTTTGATACCAATAGATTCACCTCATGTTGGTCTACGATGTAGTTTAACATGCATCGAAATTGGATCAATATACATTATTTTCCAAGGTCTCAAAGTCGGGTGCTTAACAATGGCAATTCTGTAAATTAAGCTAAGTTTTCCCAACTTTTCAGCTTAGTCCCTTCCTATTTAATTTAGTTTGATTGAGTCCCAACAATATTCATGACTTTGTTTTATGTCAATTTAGTTCCCAAAAATCATGGTTAAAGTAATTTATTGCTATTTTCTCAAAATTTCATCGTTCTCCCATTACCGAAATATAATATTGACTACTATTAAAATAGAATACTTAAATCAAATCTTCTAATTTATATAAATTTAAAGCACGAAATTTTCGAGGTGTTACAACTATCTTTTACCTCAAAATCTATATATCTATTTGTATATATTTAAAACTAACTGAGATTCTGACCAATTAATTTTGACCAGAATCTCAATTGTCAACATATTCCATTTTTTCTTGCATATGGTTGATTTTAATTTATTTTCAGTTTCTAATGATGAATTAGTGGGTGGAATTGTATGGCTTAGTGGGTAGTTAGCTGGCTCCTATCCTACGTAAAACTACAAAACACTCTGTCTCCTACTCGAGTCAAAACCTCTCTGGTGCTCGGTAACATGACAGTTCTTCACGATTAAGAGCTCCCCTTGCACCGTTCATTCGAAATTGTTCTCCAATTGGGTGGAGAAAATTCTTCGAGTTTCTTGGTTTTAAGACACTGGATCTTATGCTACCTCTTGATTCAGGTGTATTTGAAGAATCCTTCACCCCTAGGGGAACGTTTTGAGCTGGTAGGACAGTAACAAAAAATAGAAAATAGGCACATTTCAAACGATTTTTTTAAAAAATAGGCCTATTTTGAAAGGTTCATTGTTCAAATGTGTTGATTAGGGATCAGACATTGGAGTTTCTGGGCATAGCTGAGAAGGTAAAAACAACTAGAACTTCCTCGGAACCCCAGATTTACTGCTTTCAATTGAGTACTTGAGTAGACTGTAACCACTTTTAGTACATAGTTCTCTATTTTCCTTCTACTTTATTGTACTTCGAATCTTTTGCCATGTGAGAGTTCTTCTATGGGCTTTATTTCGTACAAAAAGGAATGTTTTTCCTTTTCAATGAATGTATATTTCTAGATGAATCTTCATGAAACTTACTTTTTCTTTTAGGTCGTGAAAGTTGTCCAAGCAGTGAAGGTAACAAATGCGAGGGGGCAATTAAAAATCCAATCAAGGTTGGTGGCTCTTGGGTCAGTATTAAATTTGTGAGCAATGCTTCTTATACAACTATTGTTGACAACTCAGATGTGGTACTATCCTTTTAAGTTGCATATCACATCACCTTTTAAATCAATACATCACAATTTGCTATATCTGAGTTTTCAACCATAGTTGTCATCAAAAGTTGTACAAGTATCATTTTTCTAAATTTGTTAGCCTATTTCGTAGAGAGCTTTTCTATTATCCTATTGACTACTTTTGTTTAATGGTGCAAGTTAATGTGCAAAAATGTCACAAAATTTGTTCGTTTAGAATTGATTGCTCAATACAAAAGTAATTTCTTCCAAATAAATTCATAAATTTTCTTATCATGATCCTCTTAACATTTGATTTGGAATATGGCATTTGTAATAATCTTGTCTTTCTTCAAGGATTAATATTCTTAAAGCCCATGGAAAAAGTGCTAGAGAAAGCTATATTTTACCATGCAGTGCCTAGGGAATGCCTATGAGAGTTTCCATGCAAGGATTGTTTATCTTGACTTCAATCTCCAGAAGACTAAAATGCAAATGGGCGTCTAGGTTTTGGTCTCTAATCCCAGGAAGCAAGGGTAAACACAGTTTGATTTGAGCGGTTTGTAGCAAGATTTCAAACCTAACCATTTAAAACGGTTTGAAGTTTTTTCAAACCAAACCAAACAAAATAATTTTTTACGGTTTGGTATGGTTTGAAACTGCGGATTGTCAACAAATGACTAGTAGATTCCAAACGAGCTCAAAGACACGTATTCGTCTAAAATCTCAAGTCGAGATTTCGAGTTAAACTAGCTTAATAATAGTATCCAACTCTCATCAAGTGCATTGATGTGAATTTTATATGATCTCTTATATCATTCCAGACATTTAAACCCAAAATGGAGACATTATATCACAAAACAAGACAAGAATTCGATCACATCCAGTTACCGATGCATAATTGTTCCATAAATTCAATGCATCGACCATATCATGATCTATCCCTGAAAAATATCTTCTAAGATTCTATTAATAAGGAAGGATTTGTTGGTATAACAAATAACATCCTATAAGAAAGAATAAATACGTTAGACCCTCGTGTAGCCACAAACTATCGTAACAAAACGCCATTTGATGTCTTTATGTAGAGTAAACAGTTGTCAAAACGATTGTTTACTAACTTTCTATCATGCAAATATGAAAAACAGTCTGTAATAAATGACAATTACATGTAGATCAAATAATAATTACTGCAACATCTACAAGTTACATAGTAAATCAATTCATATTGATAAACAAACTAATTATGTAGAAGCAAACATTTAAAAATTTTTTGAATAAACTTTAATTAGTTATTACTAAAAAAATTTATTTTAAGAAAATGTCTTAGACGATGATTATGAAATGAAAGAACAAGAATTCTTTTCAAGTGGCTATGAATTTGAACAAATTAATCTTTGGCTCCTTAATTTTGTTTGTTGAGAATAAAAGTGTGCTGCATGTTTTTAAAATTGAATGTTTGCCTTTATTTTTACTATTTTTTTATTTTTTTAAAATTTAGCTGGTTGGCAGTTTGAAACCTAAATCAAACCGTTTAAGGCGATTTGAAGTTTTTCCAAACCAAACTATACCATTCACATTTAAACTCGAACCAAACAAAACCATTTATTGAGGTTTGGTTTGTTTTTACGGTTTAGTGGTTTATTTGTTCACTCCTGGTAGGAAGTTTGGGAAAAAAATTGTCAAGAGGTAATTAATTTTATGATCATTTGAAGGGCTATTTTAGTTTTAAATTAAAGCAACTTCACAATTAGCAAATTGGTTGGAAAATCTAAACAAATCTAAACTAGAATTGACAAGAAAAACTACACAATTTCTAAAACTACTTTTTAACCACACACATTTTCACTCTCCAATTTTTAACCCCTACATTTTACCTCAAAATCATAAATAAACCAGTTTATAAACCAAATAGTGTTACCAAACAGATGCTCTCTATTTTTCGGTGCAAGAAAATTGATGAACTTATATTTGATGGCTGGTTCTTAATTATTAGGATTTAAGTAGAGAAAAATTATTTATGATAGGGATCTTATTGTTCAAATTTCGTTTTTAGATGCACGTTTGATTTGATTATTTATTTCATTTTGTTTCATTTGTTGGTTAATTGCATCTCAGTGACGCACATTTCATTTAAAGTGACTATTGCTATTATCCTTTTGTTCGTACAAGAAAATTGCTGAATTCGTACTCAATGCCTTCTTTTGAATTCTGGATAATGTAAGTTAGGGGAGATTTTTTAGGATGTGTGGATGACATTTTACTTGAAATCATCTTTTTTCTACATTTTTTCGATGCATGCTTGATATGAAGAAGTATATCTATATTAACTATCTTTATGTACTTCCTCCAGTTTAAAAAAGAGATAAACAAATAAATTACGTTGTATTTGCAGCATTTGATCCTAGGATACTTCTATGCCAAATTTAACATGTAGATGGACTGGTGGAGATAGACCCCCCAAGTATAACATGCCTTTACACTGATTTTGACATGTTAAGTTTCTACTCGACTAAACTATTTGTTACTCTCGAACATTATATTATTGCTTTCTTAATCCCAGAAATCCTTATAAAATTCTTTCAGGTGCATATAGTTTTTTTATAACTAAAATAAGCATGCTTAGAATGTTGATAAACATAGTGAATGGGAAGAAGACGTGGAGAGTAATGCCCTGAATTAACCTTAATCACGTCATCATATTTTTGGAATCATCATATATAAGAGATTTGGAGCAATTAGATGGGCATTCCTACTTAAACATGCTCTTAGCTTAGCGATATTTGATGATTTGCAATAGTATTTGAATGTAAGGTTATATATTTAACTTGAACTACAGAAACAAAGTACAAGAGATTTGGAGTAGTGAAATGTGAATATCGAGTGCCTAAATAATTTAAATCTAGTCAACAATTTCTGATGTGGTATTTGATCAAAAGGTTATCCTTAATAGCCTATATAATTCTGGTTCATCTGTGGTCTTAGGCTCTCTAGAGTTCCGTTATTAGTAGGAATGACAACGGAGCGGGGATGCCTTTCCCGGTCTCCGTCCCGTCCCCATTTAATCGGGGACGGGACGGGGCGGGTCGGGGATGTGACAATCCCTATTTGTTATTAATTTTTATTTTTTTTATGTGTATAGTGACGTCAAAGGAATAAAATAATTATATGTAAACCCGTACCGAAATTTGAACAGAATAACGACAAGGAAACAAAAAAAAGAGAGAGACAAAGTCGAGGTAAGTGTTGAACACTTTGTCCTTAAGTCGAATTTGCCCCTCAACGGTGCCTGCGGTTTATGACAATCAACTTCCAAGATACAACGACTCCCACTTGTGTTTGTAGCACTCCAAAATACAATTACAAAGAACCAGAATTTGGCTTTGTACTTCAAAATGAAAATGAAAGAGAAGAACAAAAAATTATGCAACAAAAATGCAATAATTTTGTTTAATGGAAGATGAGAGAATGATATTATTTTTGCATATCATTGGTATGAGGAATATGACCTCTCAAATGTCCTATTTATAGATGATGAATGGTTGTTGACGAAGTGGTGTGGAGCCAAATCATGCATTACTTCGAAAAGACACAACTTCTCGTACTACAATGTGATCACATGGTTATAATCTAAGCGATCGCTTAGCTTTACTGAAAACCGAACATTTAACAAAAATAGTTAACGTGTGATTGCAATGGCAAAATCTTGACCCGATTTTCATCGTTTTCCATAATTTCTCATTCATTTGATATTGATTTTGAAATGCCAAATATACCCTTCAACGTATGCAGAGAAATCGAAATTCTCTTTCGGGGTGTGCCCTGAAGCGGCAAACTAACAAACTAATTTACCTAAACGGATTGGGTCATGTTTGAATATTTGGTCGAATGTAACACAAAGTCACTTTAGTCGATTCTTTTTCGATACTTAACTAATTTCTTAAATTATTAAACTAATATCCAATATTTATAAGTAGTTAATATGAACTCAACTATCCCGAACGACAATAAATAAGCTGATTAAGGAAGCAGGAAAGTCGGCATACTACTCTGTGAACATAGCCTTTTCGTCCATGGAATTTATAACTCAGGAGCTGCAAAATTATACTTGGAAAATGATGGAAATTTTGTTTTATGAAGGCATTTTTTCGATGGTTTAGAAGGAGATGCATGCATCCTTTGTATGGTTTTGGCAAGCGTTCTCACATACGCCAACTTTGATGGTGTATGTGATGATACTTCTTGCAAATTATACTAATTACTTAATGAGAACTAACACTGCTACAACAGCTTCTCCACCCGTCCATGTTTATGCAGTCAGCATCGAAACTATTTTAGTGGTGGAAGATTAGAGTTGGGTCGAGCAAAAAATTGATTCGTCGACTGTCACTGGATTTTTTGAAGAAGCTATTCGATGTAATTTAAAAGTAGGAATTTTTGCCTTATTAATTAAATTGACACTCATTGTTGTTACTTTTTATTTACATTTTTTTCATATAGTTCCATGTCAATACATTATATACTCTATCAATGGAACATGTCTGTACATCTCATGAGTGCGAAAGTAGTTGATACTTTTTGCAAATTATAGAATTACTCAATGGGGACTAACAATACTACAACAACTACTCCACCCGTCCATGCTTATGCACTCACCACCGAAACTATTTTAGTGGTGGAAGATTAGAGTCGGGTCGAGCAAAAGTTTTATTCGTTGTCTGTCACTGATTTTTTTGTAGAAGCTATTCGACGTAATTTAAAAGTAGGATTTTTTGCCTTATTAATTTAATTGGCACTATTTGTTGTTACTTTTTATTTACTTTTTTTTTCCATATTGTTCTATGTCAATGAATCATGTTCGTGCATCGCATGAGTGCGAGACTAGTTATAAATAAATTAATTTAGGGTGCGTTTGATAGCGATAGTGTAATTTGGGTGAAAAGAAAATGAATTTTAGGGAATTGAATTCCTGGGAATTAGAAGTTTAATGTGTTTGATTGGTTTAATTTTCTAGGTGGAAAAGTAGGGAATTTTCCAACTTTTGTTGTTTGATTGACATTATTTTCCATGGAAAATAAAGTAATTTTTTGCTATTTTAATCAAATTTTTTTTTTAGTTTTTAAATATATTTGTACTTGATGATGATAATGTTATTTTTTTGGAAAGAAAATAAGTCAATTAACAACAACAAAATTGATTAAACGTGTCGAAAATCATTTTCCATTTACCATGAAAAACAAAAATCCACTAAAACCCAAAGAAAATATTTTCCACTAAAATAAGGAAAAAGGGCGCATGGGTGGGATCCGCGAAAAATATTTTCAGTGAAAAATTTTCGCAATCAAACGGAGTAAAGTAGAAAAGATGGAAATTTTTTTCCTAGGGCTTATCAAACAGACCCTTAGAGATTGTTTGGTAAAGATAAAAATTTCACCTCAATTTTTTAAACTCAATTTCAACCTTTCATTCTTAGTTAAGCTCA
Source organism: Ligustrum vulgare (assembly GCA_963555705.1). Lineage (NCBI taxonomy): Eukaryota > Viridiplantae > Streptophyta > Magnoliopsida > Lamiales > Oleaceae > Ligustrum > Ligustrum vulgare. The sequence continues at coordinate 43,699,184 of OY743180.1, read as the reverse complement.
TAAATTTTAACTTTTAAAATATTTTTAAACCGCACATAAAAAATTAAAAAAAATAAAAACTACAAAAATCAGTAATTTTCAAGCTCTTATAAACCAGACTCTTTTAAACCAAGCCGTTTGTATTACTTTTCTAGAGTTGCTTTCCATAAACGGACAGCAGAAAACTAGTAAAAGGGGCAGAACTTTTCCTAAGACTGGTCATAAATTCATCATCGTTTACAAAGAGAACAGATTTTGGCCTCTGACGAAATGAACTGGGTTCAACGCAAGATCTATCTTTACAACGTAACTTTTGGTCTCTATATGCTGGATTGGTGGGAGCGTTGCCTCTTCAGTATCCTTTTTTTTGTTAATTTGTTGATTTTGTGATTCGATCTGTTTCCGATCTGTGTGTACGTGCGGTAGACGTGTGTTATATGGATGGATGAATTGATGGGTTTTCTGGATTGGGTTAGATGAAATATTTTGGATGCGTATGAAATATTTTGTGAATTTGATTGTATCTGTTCCTTAATGTTTAACAAGATACACTGGTACTTGTGTTGATGTGGTTTATTTTCTACAACAGTTCGCGTTACATCAGCGAATCCTACAAAAAGTAAGTCAAGGATTCTTCCTAATCTTTTATACACGAATTAAGTTTTATGTTATTGATGTAATTTTTCCTTTAGATGAATTATTATTTTCTTCGCAGTTTTATGGTTTATAATTATTGTAGCTTTTATCTGAATTGGGGGGAGGGGGATCTTTGAATTTTCCATCTAGAACGTCGAACAGGATGATGATCAGGTAGCTGCAATGAGGACTAAAAAATTAATAATAATAAAATAAATTAAAATGAGAAACTTTTCGTGCCAAAATCATCTAATTTCAAGTCCGTTGAAGTTATTGATTGAGCACATTATATGCAGAAGGATTGATTTGCTATAAAAATGAATCTGTGAAAAATTGCTTCTGTAATGAACTCATTTAAACAGTATACAATGAATTTAATTTAATTTTACTTTGAATTCTTCTTCCACGTTCTTACCAGACATGGAGAGCTTCTATATGCTTAGTGAGTTGGGTATGTCTGACTGAGGGGGTGGAAAGAAATTTTTTTCCACCTTACATGGAAAATTAAAACCACCACCACCCCAAGGAAAATGAATTCTATGTTTTCAAGGAAACACTTTTCGACGTTGGGTAGAAAATTATATTCATAGAAATCTTGGTCAATCAAAAACCAAAAGTTGGAATTTGGTTAAAAAATATTTATTTTCCTCCTTTTTTATGCAATCAAACACACCTTTACTTTAATGTTTAGGACCTCAGGTCATCTAGACGTATTTAGAAGTAAGACGTTTTAACCGGACACAATATATATACACCAAGTGTGACCCAGGTGATAGGTAGAGAAGAAATAGAATTAATAATATTGCAAATAACCTCAAAATTTTTGAGGAAACTTTGAAATTTTATTGATATTGAAAAGAGTACAAGGTAAATTGAACATGCAGGGATTTTGAACACTTGTTAAAACTCTGATCTACAATGAAACTGAAATTCTAAATTTATAACAAGTACATTGAAGATAATTTTGAATTGTTGATTGAAGCTTAAAAGTCGTTGATTGAACAGTGGCTTGTCGACTACTTTTCCAAAAGTAGGAGTCTTCTTTTGAAATTTGAAAAAGCTCGTCTTCCACTTGAGCCGAAAAATGGACAACTTTAAAAAAGAAGATGCTTTCTTTAATAAAGTAAAGATTCCCTTAATCGGGTTTGACAAATATTCAAGTTTCTTTTGAGCTGACAAAGTTTGAAGAGCAAATTTTTTGAACATCGAACTCAGTAATATCTGAATTCATCAAGATAACTTTGTTCATATAGTCATTTGGTCCTTGGAAATTCTTCATGAAGAGATTCGTCAAAATTAATTCCATAGCAATCATCTTTATTTTGATAAAAATCAAAGTCCGCTTTTGAGCTGGTCTCAGATGAATCTTGAACTGAAGATTGTGAAATGTTTTCAGCAAGGGCATCAATTTTGTTTGCTAAAATCGCCATTTCTTTAGGGTTTGTGCATTTTGCAAGGAGCGCTAATAACTTATTCTTTTCTGTTAGAAAATCAACACGTGCATCTTGATGTTTCTTTGAAGGAAGTTCTTCATTGTTTTTCTGTTGAATCCAAGAATTAACTGCCTTGGGACAACAGTTTGTTTCATGGAATTTAGACCACCATTTTATTTTGAATTTTCTAACAATTCTTTTAGGACTAAAAGAATTATTTGAATCTTGAACAATAAAAAAGTCCTCGCAGAGGATCCATGAAACTTTAAAATTGAGGGTAAATTGAAACTAAATATTTTCTTGAGGCTTTAAAAGTGATTTTGCCTCATTCTTAAAATGATTGAACCTTTGAAGAGAGAGATTTGGTAAAATATTTTCTTCAAGTCCAAAATAATTAAACCAATTTTGAAACTAATTTGGAATATTATCTTGATAGGATTGATGAAAGAGGATAACCCAAGAATGATTGACTGGCCTAAAAAGGAAAACATTAAACAAGGCATCTTGATAGTCTAAATAATTGAAATGAGAAGAGAATTTTTCTCCTTTTGCAAGGTTCATCTTTTTTTCAAGCTAAGGATGTTGTCCCTAGTGGTCATATGACAACACTTTGCAGATCGAACATTTTGAAAAATCAATATGTTAAGAATTTTGTTTATTTGGAGTGTGAGTAATAATCGCAGATTCGGTTTTGAGAACGATCTTTTCATAAAATTCACGGGGTTTTCGAAGGGTGGAAGGAAGAAATTGAAAGTTTGTCGGAAAAATATCTGATAAGCACTCATTAAGATCAGAGTATTTTTCAACCCAAGAGGGTTCCATATTGAAGATGGAAAAATAATTGTTTTTAACAAAATATTGAAAAGGATTTTTATCGATCTTTGGAAGTCTTCCAGATCCAACTTGAACAGTTTTTTTTATAGTTTAAAGGTTTTGGCTTTTCTGGAGTTTGAGGAATTTTGTCAAGAACCGAGAAGTTGTTTGCAGTAGAAAGAGCAAAAGTATTTGAAGAAGAGGTATTTTTGTTGGAATTTTGAATGTAGTCTTCAATTGAAGGAACTGGCAAGGTAGTTTTCTTGTCTTTGTTCTTTTTTTTAAAGAAGTTGTTGCAGAGGAAGTCATATCCAGAAGAACTTTGTTGTACTAATCTATGTTGGCACTTTGAACTCTCTTTGGGGTGACCTCTCTTTCACTCGAATTTTTAATCTTTTTAGTAAGAAACTCTCTTGTGAGGAAGTCTCCAAGAACGTTATTTTTACCTTGTATATATAGGATTTTGAAATCAAAACACGACAAAATAGCCTGCCATCTTACAAAAATATGTTTTGAAATAAGATTTTTGACATTCTTTTGTAAAACGTCTTTTGATGCTTTACAATCAGTTTTCAAAATAAATGATTTATTAATTAAATCATCATGAAATTTTGAAACACAAAGAACACTTGGAAGAATTTCTTTTTTGATTGTAGAATAATTATTTTGAGGACCAGTCCAAATACCGGAATAGTAACGGGCCAGCTGTTCTTGATTTGACCCTTTTGGAATCTGGAATAGTAACGGGCCAGCTGTTCTTGATTTGACCCTTTTGGAATCTGTTTTAAGACTCCACCAAACCCTATGTCCGACGCATCTGTCTCAACGATAAGATTGACATCTGGATTGATAATTGATAGGCATGGGATACTTTTGATTTTAAATCAGAACTAGAGGATTTTGAGGATGATTCAAGAAGGAGATGAGAGAACTTTTGCTTTAATCCAGGATTATCAATTTTCCCAATTATTTCTTGAATAAGTTCTTCTTTAGTTAAGATATTTATGGTTTTGCAACCACAAACTTCTTTACCATGACTTGAATTATTGGAGGAGGAAGAATTAGATTCGTTATCAAAATCTTCTTGATACTGATAAACTTGTTCTAATTCAAAGTCAGAATTTTCTTCTGAACTGGAATTTTCAAAATCCACTTGGTTGATAGAACCTATTCATCTCCGACACTCAAATACTTCCGACGACGAGACAAGCGGCATCATATCAGAAGCTCCAGAAACCCTATACAAGTGATAAGAGCATTACGAAGGCAGGAAGCCAGAATATTCAAATTGACAAATGTAAAAGATTTTCGAGAGAGATTCGGACACAAGGGAGCACATCGATAGTTGGATACTAGAATATTCACCTTGATCGACGTCAACCACCTCTGGCAGTAGGTCTGATACAAAAGAAAGGCTTATTCAACAGTGGGATTTTCAGATTTGAGCACAAATTATTTCGAATCCAAGTCAAGGGTCCTGTTCCGACCGTAAGAATAATAGAGGAGAATTGTAAACAGAGCTTTTCAATTGATATAGACCATGGAGAAGCAAATTGGCTTGTAGAAAATTTGAAAGAGGCAAACAGTAATTTTGTAAATGGGCGGTTCTTCAGAAAATCTCTAAGACAAAATGCAGTGCTTTTGTTACAGAGAAGACAGAATAAAAATGGAAGCTTCCTTGATTTGACAAAAGTGATAAATGGAGTAGTGAAATCAGTGGTGGTAATTTTAGTAAGGGAAAAAAGGAGAGGGATCGTGTGGAATTGTAGAGATGAAGGAGAAACTTTTTTGGAAAAGGACTAAATGTGAAAAACAGGAGTTTGCGAGGATAGTGAACAAAGAAAAAAGAGAAGAAAGACCTGAGTAGGAGGATAGAAATGCAACAGTGAAGTTATCTTCCTATGCAGATATAGTAAGAAATTATTCAAGTAGATCATGGGTGCAAACAGATAAAGAGTCATAAGGGACAAAAAGGAATCAGACACAGCCTGATGACAAAGTGTTCAAAGATGCAATTCAGTGGGATAAAACAGCTATATGTTGTAGAATCAGCCTATGGGATGAGTGGCAAAAGATAAGAAAAGCAATAGCTGACCGGTTTACGATGGATATCCGTTTACAACCATTTCAATCAAATAAAGCTATAATTTGGTGCAACAATGAGGATAAAGCTAAGGAGCTAGCAAGTAAGGGAGTGTTATTTGTTGATAATCAAAGATTTACTTGAAAAATGACTCATTCATCCTAGTAAATCTCCCTAGAGTTGCTCTACGATTTATGTGCTCAATCAAGCTGAAATTGAACGTGGTGCTCCTAGACTTGTAATTAATTACAAACCTCTCAATTCTGCTCTTCAGTGGATTAGATATCCACTTCCTCAAAAGAAGGATCTCCTCAATCGATTACTCAAAGCAGTTATCTTCTCCAAATTTGACATGAAATCTGGCTTTTGGCATATTCAAATCAAAGAAGAAGATAAGTACTAAACCGCATTCAATGTTCCTTTTGGCCAATACGAATGGAATGTTATGTCTTTTGGTCTCCCCTCTTCTAAATTTCAAAAAATTATGAATGATATTTTCAATCCATATCATTATTGTTTACATTGATGATGTTCTTCTCTATTTAGAAAGTTTAGAACAATATTTTAAACATCTAAATACCTTCTTCAATATTGTCAAAATAAATGTTTTAGCAGTTTCTGCTAAGAAAATCGTTCTTTTATCAAATAAGTATTCGTTTTCTTGGACATACGATTTTTCAAGGAACTATTACACCAATTCAAGTCTACAGAGATTCCTTGGGTGCGTTAATTACGTGTCCGACTTTATTCAAAATATCAGAATATTTTGTGCCCCTCTTTTTAAAAGACTTCAGAAAAATCTAAAACCATGGGGTCCAGAGTGCACCTTAGCCATTCAAAAGGTCAAAAGTGCTGTCAAAAGCATCCCATGCCTATCAATTATTGATCCAGATGCCAATCTTATCATTGAGATATATGCGTCAGACATATGATTTGGTGGAGTTTGAAAACAGATTCCAAAAGGGTCAAAATCAAGAACAACTGGTCCGTTACTATTTCGATGTTTGGACTTGTCCTCAAAATAATTATTCAACAATCAAAAAAGAAATTCTTTCAATTGTCTTTGTGTTTCAAAATTTGAAAATGATTTAATTAATAAATCATTTATTTTGAAAACTGATTGTAAAACATCAAACGTTTTACAAAAGGACGTCAACAATCTTGTTTCAAAACATATTTTTGCAAGATGACAAACCATTTTGTCGTGTTTTGATTTCAAAATCCTATGTGTGTACAAGGTAAAAATAACGTTCTTGCAGACTTTCTCACAAGGGAATTTCTTATCTTACTAAAAAGATAGAAATTTCGAGTGAAAGAGAGGTCACCCCAAAAGAGAGTTCAAAGTGCCAACATAGATTGGTACAACAAAGTTCTTGAGGATATGGCTTCGTCTGCAACAACTTCTTCAAAAAAAAGAACAGAGGCAAGAAAAGTGTGACGACCCGAAACCTTAACAAATCGAATGTCACGAAACTTGCATAAACTCATAAGATAAAAATAATTTAACAAATAATTTCATAATATTTAAATCGTCATAAGAAAGAACTTAAATTAAACATAATAATTTAATTAAAGAAGCCAACAGTAATTAAATGTATCTAGAACTTTTAAAAGTAAAAACTATAGATAAAAGTCTAATTTATTTTCTGATCCGTTATCGCTCGCCATCTCCACGTTGACCTTCTCGAACCAATCAATTATCTGGAAAGGGGGAAACATAAAGGGGGTGAGAAAATCTCAATAAGTATACACGTGTTTATCATAAGTCTTGAAATCATAATTCTTACGTAATGGAGACACGAAAACTATACCGAACATAGGTGGTATGAGTTTGAATGCGTAGCGCTACTAAAACTCTGATCCGAATCTTAGAACATACATATGGACCATAACATATTATTTCAAAAGGCATAACGTAAATTACACGTATATACTTACTGTCTCGTGGATGAATTAATGATATAACTTTAAAATGCTTCGAACTTGTGCGTGCAAAAATTCTCTTGCTTCGATATATATATATATAATATGTATAATATGTATGTTATGATTGATTGATAGAGAGAGAGAGAGAAAGAAAGAGAGAGAAAAGATGATTTTTTTGTGTGTGGTAAAGAGAAGTGACGTGAGGGGGGTATTTATAGGGTGAAGTTTAACTAGTTTAGGTATCAAAATCATTCCTTAAATTGAACACATGATTTTGGCCAAGATGGAAGTAATATAATTTTTCTTGGAGTAAATAATATTATTTCCATATGAAGTAATATTTTTATTTTCATAATTTCCATGCGTACATATATCTTACCATTTTTCCTATAAATCAAATCTCCAATTTTTCCTTATATGGAGATATATACATATATATCAAAATTTGATTACCATTATTAAGGTAATAAATATTGATTTGAAATAATTATACTAAAATTAAATATTCTAATATATATCATAACATGCATCATACCAATTATATATTATATTATAATATATTACATACATATATATATACACGCTAACATATATAATATATAACATACTTAATATATAATATAACATAGAAATTTAACCCTAAAAAAATATACGTGGGTTTCCAATATGCAGTCCAAATTAATTGCACCCATGATCCTTAGTTAGTGGTCAACATCTAATTGACCCCTAGACTATAAAGTAATTTAACTTAAGAGTATGGGTGTTATAAAAAGTGTCTTGCCCCAGTTCCTTCAATTGAAGACTACATTCAAAGTTCCAACAAAAATACCCCTTCTTCAAATACCCTTGCTCTTTCTATTGCAAACAATTTTTTCGGTTCTTGGCAAAATTCCTCAAACTCTAGAAAAGCCAAAACTTTCAAACTACAAAAAAGTTGTTCAAGTTGGATATGGAAAACTTCCAAAGATCAACAAAAATCCTTTTCAATCATTTCAAGAATGAGGCAAAATCACTTTTAAAGCCTTAAGAAAATATTTATTTGCCCTCAATTTTAAAGTCTCATGAATCCTCTGCTAGGACATTTTTATTGTTCAAGATTCAAATAATTCTTTCAGTCCTAAAAGGATTGATAGAAAATTCAAAATAAAATGGTGTTCACAAACTGTTGTCCCAAGGCAGTTAATTCTTGGATTCAACAGAAAAACAATGAAGAACTTTCCTTCAAAGAAACTTCAAGATGCACATGCTGATTTTCTAACAGAAAAGAATTGGTTATTAGCACTCCTTGCAAAATGCACAAGCCCTGAAGAAATGACGATTTTAGCAGACAAAATTGCTGCCCTTGTTGAAAGCGCTTCAAAATCTTAAGTTCAAGATTCAACTGAGACCAACTCAGAAGCGGACTTTGATTTTTATCAAAATGAAGATGATTGCTATGGAATTGATTTTGACGAATCTCTTCATGAAGAATTTTAAAGGACTAAATGACTATATGAACAAAGTTATCTTGATTAATTTAGATATTACTGAGTTTAATGTTCAAAAAATTTGCTCTTCAAACTTTGCCAACTCAAAAGAAAATTCAATATTTGTCAAATCCGATTAAGGGAATCTTTAATTTATTAAAGAAAGCTTCTTCTTTATTAAAGTTGTCATTTTTTCGGCTCAAGTGGAAGGCAGGCTTTTTCGAAAGGAGACTCCTACTTTTGGAAAAGTAGTCGACAAGTCATCTGACTTTCTTGAAGGTATTAAGCCTCAGTTGCAAAGAATGGTAGAATTTGGAATTTGCAAGTGAAGATTGGGAATCCTGTGATGGGAAGAAGTCTATTTGGTCGGAAGGAAAGTGATAGTGAGAAAATTAGAGTGTTTTGCCTTTAGGGATGGCAACGGGATGGGGCGGGGTGGGTTGGTGTCGGGGCAGTCATTACTGCACCCTCCCTGTAAGGGGTTTTCCCTTGCTCAGCCCCGCCCCTGTCCCGCTTTAAGGAGGGATGGGGCTAGGGCAGGAGGCTGGCCCATTTTTATTTTTCAAGCCTCTGTCTGGGAGCCCTTAAAACTACCGAAAATTGATTTTTTTGAAAATAAATCGGGGCCCACAACTGAGAATTTCAACTCCAATTTTTCATTTTCTCAAAGACTTGTCAGTGCAGCCGTCAGTTTGAATGAGTAAATTACCTAACTGTCAAAGAACTGCTTCACATGGCACTAAAGTCATTATATTGTCCACAGAGTAATTAAATAAATTGAGAAGTCAGTCATTGTGGCTTCAACTGGGGCCCGTATACACTGTATAACGGTCGGAATTTAGCTCAAAATCTGATATAATCGCTTCCAGACACAAGCTAAGTCTTTAGTTTAGTTGATGAAAATCGTTACCCTTTTCCAATTTGTAGAATAGTCCATAGTCCCTAAGGAAGGGCTCGTGAGTTTTTTTCTTTTTGTTGATTACATCCTTGTATTTTTAAATGGAGTTCAGACAGGGCATGTAATATAACTGTTAAGCATGAATATCTCCATCGCTCTCATATTGGTACTGCCTGCCTCACACTCATCCTACAATTTGCTCAGTGTGGCCATGTTTGTGCCGTTTCAGCAGTCAAATATTTACATTGAAATAATGTTTTGTAGATGTAGAGATAATGAAAGTATGTAACTTTACAGTCTGTCATGATATTTTGCAGGAACTGGTTGTCTAACTCTATAGTGCTTGTCTAGGTGGCAGCATAACCATGCCGTAGTAGTATAGTGGTCGTATTATCCTTCATAGAATTTAGAGTTGTTTTTGTTGTTATTATTAGTATTAAATGTGCTCGTATTTCCCTATTATTTTTGTTTTCTTGAAATTTTTGCTTTATTTACATGATTATTACATCCCTCCAGTATTGCTACAAGGAATGCAATAATAAATTTTGTTGGCTATTGTATTTAGAAAAAAATTCAGTTTGGAATGAATTGGTTGCCAGAATGAGAATTTCCATAGTTACAGGAACAGTGAGAACTGGGAACTAGTTTTTGGTTTGAGAGATTATTGATCTTTAGCTTTTAACAGCATATGTTTCCAAAGATATGGAGGTGTAGAATTCATGCTTTAGGGTGGATTGCTTCCTTGGAATATAGACAATAATGGCATGCTAGATATGCAATATAAGACAGGATTGCAGAGGACCTGACACTATAATGGACAACATTTTAGCTTCTTTTCATTTTTAATACTATCCGATAGTGTCCAGTCCACCAAACATATCATGACCGGTGCTTGCATGAATTCATGCCTGATCTCTTGAAAGGGCTGACCCTCTCAGATTGCCAGTTCTTAGGGCCCACTCATTTTGCATTTGATGCTTAAGTCTCTGTTTGGCAAACTGTTTAAAGACATGTTTTTAAACAACACAATTCCCTTACTCACTTTTTAAACAAAAACATTTTCTCTCTCCACTTTTCTACCACATATTTTACCTCGAAAACATAAAAAAACATATTTTAAAACACAACTTTTAACAAATAAAGCCTAAATTGGCTTCCTTTTTTCCAATATAAACACGCAGTATACCTTGCAGAAGTTATTTATTTTGATAGAAAGGTCGTAAGAATTACTTTCAAAATAACTTTTTCCTTTTTTAATTTAAGAAATTGACATGTCCGAGCATGTTTGGAAAGATGAAATTACTTGCAATTAACTTTTTTCTTTCTAAGCTTATCTAAACATACCCATAAAGTAATGCGGATTGACTTGCAGAATTTGGAATTATCTATATGTACTCTTTATTTCTCATTATTTTTCCTTCATTTTTAAAAATATTTCTAGGTATCTGCAGTGAAGAATGTGGCGTGTGAAATTCTTATTCACAGATTAATAGGAAGGAATGGCTGAAGAATTATGTAGTGCACAGGGCATAATTCACATTCAGTTGAAATTTTCTTATATGGGATTTGAGCGTTTGAATGTGTCATGACTCTTTTTTTCCTCAAGTATTTGAAATTGATGGTACTTTCGTAGTCCTATGATGACAGGCATCTAGAGAAGAAATTCATGACTTGGTGCATTTGATCGTCTTTAAACCGTGGTCAAAGCAGGTTCTCTTATTGTTCATCAATCGATCAAATTACAATCTTGATAATTTGAAAGGTTACTTGAGAGCAAAGGTTGAATTATTCTGTCCTTGATCTTATCTGAAACAGCTAAATGAACTCTTATGGCTTGAATGTAATTCTTTGATGAGAACATGTCGTGGTTTTTGAACATTGTCACACAAATTGTGGTTACTGTTGACCTGAATTCAGTTAAGTTCGAACGTTGATCTTAAACCAAAAAAATGGTTTTCTATCCATTGCTGAGGGACTTGACCTTGGTGATAGAACGCAAAAAGTTGGAAAATCTTTTACTTAATCTTTTACTTGATGTGATATTTTCCTATTAAATATTTCTAATCAAACACAACATTATAGTTATTGTCTCATTGTTACGGTGTCTTTTATATTCAAGCTATCATTAATAACTAGTATCACACTTGTGTGTTGCATGAAAGAACAATATGAATGATTTTATTGTAAATATTATTTCAAAATAGAAAAAAAAGTTTGAACACACATTTTGCTTTGAGAAAAAATTAAAACTATCAACAAATGTTCAAGTAGAAATGAATTAGAATTTTCATAAATTTTGGAACCTCTTTAAATAGTAAATTTTCGAGAATATGGTTAAAAAATAATGAATTTTTTTGAATTTATGTATAGATTATTTTATTGATACAATGTGTGGTTGATAATGAATTTTGAAAAAAAAAAATAAGGTTTGAAATAATGAGTATCAAAAAGGAGTTATATTGTTTATACATTTTTGTGGTGGTCCACACATGTGATGCATGAAAGTTGTTATAGGTAAAATATTGTTCAAAATTAAATTAAAATAATACAATTTTTGCATAAAAATATTATATTATAATTTATATAAATTAAAGTAATTGCAACAAATTAAATATGTGCGGTCATTTATTTAAATGAATATAACAAATTAAACAATATTGACAATGCATGAAAGTAAAATGAACCTCAAAATTTGCGAAAGTGAAATTCAACTCTAGAGATCCTTTGTATAATTAATTTTTTTTTTAATTTTTAAATGCGATACATTTAATTGAATATAATTAAAATGCATTTTTTAATTATATGTCAATAAATAAAAAAGAAAATTATTAATAAAAATCTAAATAAAATATATATAATGAGGCTTTTGTCTATGACCCTATTTGATGTTATTTAAAAAGGGTTTTTTTTTGTAATAAATTGTGATTTTTAGGAGAATATATGATAAAAATGTAATGAAGTTTTTTGAGTTTATGTCTAATATTATTTTTATTGATAAATGTGTAGTTGAAAAGAAGAAGGAGAAAAATGTTTTAAAATTTTAAAGGAGGCCAAACATGGGCTATATAGGTTAATAAAATTTAAAAAAAAAAAAAAGTTTTACCATTTTTTACGACATATAATTATTATTTTAATATTTTAATAAAATAGCATACCAATTAAATGTTTTACCATTTTTGCGATGAAACGGGTCATGAATTTAGTGTATGTACCACAAATACATCAACTCGATTTTTTGATTTAACGTTCAATAAATAAAAGTTTTTTTTAAAAAAAAGATTTTTGAACTACAAAATTAGGCTCATATAATACACGTGGAAGATTTAACTTACATATTCTCCTTAGGACCGACGTTTTTCTTTTTATATATTATTTTTCATCACATTCTTCCCTAAAAAAGATGTAAGATATACTTTTTTGGTATATTTTGATTTTTAAGCATTAATTATTAATGTCAAGTGTTTTCTTAAAAAACTAATCATTAATTTTAATAAGTATTGTTACATGAATTTGTTTTTATTTCTTCATATTGACAATTTCTTTATTCATATCATTACATTATTATTTTAATATTTTTAAATTGGATTGATGACCAATCAATTGTTTAATAAAAACTAGTATTTGCACCCGTGCGATGCACGGGACATGTAAAAAATAATTATAAAATGTTTGCTTATTAAAAATTAAAAATTAAAAAAAAAAATTGATAATTTTTCATAATTACACAAAAAATGAAGTTGGTCAATTATAATTGAAGCTAAAGGATTACAAAGTAGATAAACCACTAATCCAAATTTTGAAATACTTCCTTATATACAACATATCTATTAGTATTGTTTTGTTCAACAAATCTCTGATACAAATCATGATTTTCAATCCACTACGATTTGTAACCCTTGACACTGCAACATATAATTGTTCGTGACTGAATACAGGATTTTTTTAAGTACGAACCAACATTTGATAGTGATTGCCCTTGACTATTGTTTATTGTCATTGCATATGACACAATCAGTGGGTATTGTGTAACGCCCCGAGTTCCGAGGAGCCGGGAACGTCACTTTTCTAAATTCTTGAATAAAAGTTTAGCGATAATTCAAATGGAATAGGTAAATTCGTACAAATTTGTAAAAATGACAATTCTTGATAAAATGAAATAATTATTTCAAAGCTCACGACTTTTAAAAATATCAATTTGTAATTTTCCATCATTGCCCATCACTCGCCACCGTCTCCGAAATCTGTAAAAGATTTTTTTTTAAAAACGGGTTGAGCATTTCATAGAAATACTCAGTAGACTCGCGCATAATAATCATTTAACGTTATAAATTAAAACACATAATCATGATATTCAAGTCTCAGGTGTCTAACGATCACCAGTATTCTCATGAACATAAAGTTCAAGTTCTCATGCATTTAAGCAAGTAATTCTCATGAACATAAAGTTCAAGTTCTCATGCATTTAAGCAAGTAATTCTCATGAACATAAAGTTCAAGTTCTCATGCATTTAAGCAAGTAATTCTCATGAATACAATCATACATGCTAAACTTATAAATCAAATAATTATTGATGCGCACTTTTGAAAAACGTAAATTTGTAGATAAGAGTCTACCTTAAATCTGACGAGTGTAAAGTTGAGCGGGAAACGACTTAACTCCTTTAAAATCTCCGTACGCTTCGTCTAGCCAATTAGAAGATCAAGTCGAATTAGTCTTTTGAAATCTATAGTTTAAAATGATATATTACAATTTGGGGACTTAAATTGATGATTTGAAAGTTGATGGACTAAAATGAATAATTTGAAAGTTCAGGGACTGAAATGAATACTTTTCAAACTTGCGGGACTAAAATGTAAATTTTCCAAAAGTTGGGTCGAAGCTCAAATAAATATTACTATAAGGCTGAAATAATAGATTTTAAAAATGAAGGGGCGGGTTAAAATCGTTTCGAAACTTAGGGGCTGAAATTATAAGTTTTAAAAACTATAGGGACCGATTTGAAACACTTTAAAACTTTGAGGTACTGAAATAGAAACTTGTAAAACTTGAACTTAAAATCAAATGAATTAAATCTACAGGGACTGAAATGAGTTTGATACTTAGGGTTAAAATAATAACTTTTGAAACTTAAAGGCTGAAATGATCATTTTAAAAACGTAGGGACTGATTTGAAAGACTTTGAAACATGGGGACTAAAGTTGCAATTTTCGAAAAAATCAAAATATTAAAAATAAAAATATCCTTTCTCTTTCTCCCATTCAGATCGAAGAAACAGAGAGGTAAGGGAGGAGAGGACGCAGCGTCGCCAGGCGGAGGATCTACCTCTGTGCAACCGGAAATTTCGCCGGCGAACACCGGCGCAAGGCGCGGTGAGCGGCGGCATGGAAAGGGAGTCAGATTTGTGGGGTGTAGGTGCGGGATTGTGTGCAACCGTGGCTGAGTTCGCAAATTGGGAGTGAGATTTTTCCGGCGGTGGTTGAGGTAAGTCTTGGGCTTGGCTTATTCTTGGTTTTCGTGGGTGTTGGGTTTTGATTTGGGGTTGGTTCTGATTTTGGAAGTAGGTTGGCCGACGAGCAGTAGGCGGGTTTGGATGTGGTTCGGTGGTGGATTCTTGGGTGGTGATGATGATGACGATGATGATGATGTTGGGTGTTTGAAGGTGACAGTGGTGAGGGTAGTTGGGCGGTTTCGAGCTTGGCAGTGGTGATGCTGGGGAAGTGGCTGCGTGCGATGGTGGCGGTGAGACGGTGATGATGTTGATTATAATGAAGATGATTCAATTGGTGTTTGGTAGCTTGCGTGCAGGACATTCTTTGGTGATTGGTGGTGGTGGTGGTGCTGTTGCAGGTGGTTGGTCTTGACCGTGGTGATGATGGTGGTGGTTCAACTGGGGTATGGAGGAGACTCTGGTGGTGTTGGTTGAGGCGGTGGTTGCAGCGTAGGTGATGGTGACCGTTGGTGGTGATGGTGGGAATAGGTTGGGTTGTGATTGATTTTGGCCATGGCAGTGGTGTGCTGCGGTCTAGCATTGGCAGTAACTGGGGGTGCTACCGTGCTGGAATGGAGTCAAAGGTGGCTCCAATGGTGAGAGGGAGAGAGAGAGAGCTGAAATTGGAGAGAGGTTGGTGATGCTGAGGGTTGAGTTGTGTAGTGTATATAAGAGTGTGTTGGGTGAAGTGAGAGCAATAGGGTATGGGTTTAGGTTGGGGAAATGTGAGGGAAATCTTATGGGGTTTGGTAGAGTGTGAAAATCAAGACAAACATGCACGTAGTTCTAGGAATATTCACGCGCGAAATCAACTGGGTCGCAAGAATTAAACTGATAAAAATGAGATTGATGAAATTTGGGATAAAAATGATTTTGAAAATAATAATTTAAATTAATAAATAAAATAATAAAATTTTGGAAATTTGAATTTATTTTAAAAAAATTGAATTAATTCGATATTTTTCGATGTGGCTAGATGAACGCGTCATGACGTTAACTTAAAATGAGTGAGATTGCAGCGACACAATTTTCGAGACTTTGAAATAATTATTAAATTGCGTAGAAATTCTCGGTCGCTACAACCTTACCCCCTTAAAATAATTTCGTCCTCGAAATTAAACTTTCTTGATCTATTCTTTCTGGATACTTGGCTAGGATCTCTTCTTCATTTCCCAAGTAACTTCATCATTATTATGTCTACCCCACTGGACTTTGACTAAAGGAATCTCTTTGCTTCTTAAGACATGGACTTCTTCTCTCTACTATGCACATATGTGCCTCTCTATAAGTCAAATCTTTCTGAACTGCAAGAGACTGATAATTCACCACATGACTAGAATTATGAACATACTTTCTCAAAAGAGAAACATGAAAAATATTGTGAACAACTGCAAGTTCTGGTGGCAAAGTCAAATAATAAGCCACATCATCCACTTCTCTAGTATCTCAAATGGTCCGATGAAACAAGAACTTAAATTTCTCTTCCTTGCCGAAACAAAAGTACCCTTCATAGGAGTTACTTTCAAGGACACTTTCTCTCTGATCTCAAATATTAAGTCTCTTCTTTGATCGGCATAGCTATCTGTCTATCTTGGGCAGCTTTAATTCATACTCTGATCTTTCTCAATAGCATCAACTGTTCTTCTCAATTAATTCTGAACCCAATGATTTCTTCTCATTAACTTCATCCCACTCGATTGGCGATCAACATCGCCATCCATACAAAGCTTCATAGGGTGCCATACCAATGGTAGCTCGAAAATTATTTGTTGTAGGCAATCTCTACTGATAGAAAATGTATCTCTCAATTACCATTTGAGTCTAGAACACATGCCATAAGCATATCTTCCAATGTCTGAATCTGGAGATGGTAGGCAGTACTAAAATTTAATTTAGTACCCATTGCCACAAGTAAACTCTTCCAAATTTCAAGGGAAAATTCTCGGATCTCTATCTGAAAAATGGACACTAGAAATCGATGAAATCGGACAACTTCTCTAACATATATCTGTACCTCATACGAAGCTATGCGAAAATACACTGGATAGCTATGGTGTAGAACTCAATTAATCATCCGACATTATCCAATTTCAATACTCATTCCTTGACCTTCTATTTCCAACCTTTCAAGGATCTATACTGATATCGAATCCACGATATAAACATCAATTATTCAAATGCTTAAACTAGAAACCGAGAAGATTGATCAAGAATAATACCTTATCACCCAAAACATAGAAACGCGGTATCAATTCCAAAACATTTGGGTACAAACTCAAACTTGGCAGAATCTTTCTGAAGAGATTTACAAACGAAATCATTTCTAAACTCGACTGAAACTTCCCTTTCAAGATGAAGGAATTCAAACTTAAATCCGTTAGTCCATACTGTTTAATCATGTATCAAGTACTTGATATCACTTACTCATTCTAGCTGAGGACAAAGGTACTACTTAAAGTATCATCACAAGAATCAAATCTGATATTCTGAACTTAAGAAACCTCACTAACTTTCCAATCTGAAGTTCAAGATTCAATTTCCCTGTTCTCCCAAAACTTCACTTCATGTTACCATTTGAACAATACTCTGATTAAGTCTATCACCATTGGACAAGACTTCTGTGAATCATATAGGATTCCTCATCAAGTTTACTTAACCCAAATATACAATCTCTTTATAGATAAAGTCACACAACTGGTCATCTCAGGTTTTCCATCATTGTAGTAAAACATCTTACTCACATCAAAAGTACAACTGATAACAAGAAATCGAAACTGCATAACCAAAATCTTAAATAAATCTCTATATCTTATGACTCAAAATGAAGATTCTTAATCGTAGGTAATATTTCACCGTAATTCAAATAACCATCAAAATAGATCATTTGACTCAATATAATCACACAATCCTTCGCGGGATAACCATAACATCTATTACCCGTCTAGTCACCATATCTTGTAGTAATCATGTAACATGTCACTTATCGTCGCATCATATGACCTCAAATAATCATAACAATCTCTCTAAGATTTCAATATAATAACCATCATATCTATCACGTGAACCTTGTACGTCAATCTGCTCACTAAGATTATATATCAATCTCTTAAACTAAATAAATCTTGGATTCTGTCATTGCCGCTCCTTCTGCACACTACTCCGTAATAAGTCATTACTGTGAAGGCTGATCCTCATTTCCACAAATTCTATCCATAAGGACAAATACATAAAATTTCATTTCTTATTTTCGAACCAAAATACCATTAGTAACTCTTTCCAAAAATTTCAAGGTAGGATCTTATCATAAACTTTCCTCCGTTCCAATGCATTACTTCTGCAATACTTGAGCAAATTTAGGACCTGATAAAATTTCTGTCATCACTTTCATCAAACAATTTTCTCTCATGATCTTCTAATATCATAAATGAAAACTTAATGTACATCTGTGAATCATTCACATTACGAGGAAACCCTGATTCATTTCCATGGCTGATAATCACCTTTCTTCGAATTCTACTTAGAACCAAATATAGCATAACTGATTCATGAAAAGTCAACTTACTTCATAATCTTAATACATCGTCACCTTCAGTTCTCATCATCACATTACTCCTTATAATCATCTATTGTACCCTTAATATTCAAACGACCTTATTACCATCATCATTGTCACACATAATCCCAAACATTTGAATCATATGTACCCAATCTCTCACTGTAATAAATCTCGATACTTTTAAGGGCATCATACTATAAAATACTTCCAATGTCTCTCATTCATGATAACTGACTTTTCCAAATAATCTTATTACTTGTAAACAACCAAATCTTACGCATCATCTACCAATCAACTTCCAAAACAAATCAACAGTATTATCATATATCCTCATCATTTATAATATTCTCCAATACCAGTGATCATCTCCAACTAGTACTCAATTCGTTCTCAAAATAATCAAGATTCTTCTCAATAACACCCTAATATTTATCTTCACTCATCTTTCAAAATGTACCTTGACATCCCAGTAGTTGTATACACCATCTTGTTTTGAAATTGTGCAACAAGGAGATCATTTCAATATAATTATCTCCAATACAAAATGATTATGCTTCGAAGAAGCCAAAAATATCTCAAGAGTCATTATCCCTTTAAATCACTTACTAAATCTTGCTTGCGGTGTAAATGAACTTGCAAGTCTAACCTCAATTCTCTTAGTTGGTTGCTTTACCATACCTTGCTCTTAACTCAAACTGATAAAATTCCGGACAGAGTCTCCCTTGTAATATGGACTTATCCAACCTGTAGGTATACTTCATAACCAACAATAACAACCTGTAGTTATATTCCACATCTGACCACCACGATTAAATATTGGCAACAATTCCAACATACTTCAATACTACCAAAATATCCCAGAAAGTTAATTCATCATTCCTCAACATAACGATCTCAAATTATATTTTCCAATATCACGATATCACTTCTTCAATACATTAATTGGCTCAAATGACCACTCATTCATCATACTTATAAAATATATGCCACAAATCAATATCTCCAAAATTTCTTCACAAGGTCAAACTTCATAATCAATTTCTCTTCAACATAGAGGAATAATTCACTTACTCAAACACAATATCAATTCTTAATTCTCAATAATTTAGAATCAAAACTTTAAATCTCAAAGTTCATAATTCTTCTCATACAAGTCTCAATAAAATCATATTACTCATAATCGCAACATCTCATCACATCTTCATAAAATTGGCTTGCTATCTCTCGTTGATATATTCCGAAAATATTGTCTAATCCTTTCTTTTGACTTCTCGTAAATGGTGCCATGTCTAAAATAAATTATGCAAAGTCCAGTTAGGGTTCATCATTTCTAAGTTCGAGGACAAAAATTATTATAAAATCATTCTTAAGTCATATTATTCCCATTATGCTCAACACTCGTTCTCTTTCTTTTCTTTTCTTTCTGAAAAAAAATTTCTCGTTATGCTTCAAAACTCATCTCTTTCTTTCTTATTCGGATAAAATCTCTTTCTCTTTGGTAACGACCCGGCTCCCTCGCTGGGGCCTTATCCGAGTCGTACTCATAGTCTTTACTTCTTTCTCATGCATTTAAGCAAGTAAGTTTTAACAAGCATAACGACATCATAAATCTTCTTTCTCTTTCTCATAAATCATTAAAATAAGTATCCGAAATACTCTTCATTCTTTCTCATAAATCAGTAAAATAAGTATTCGAAATACTGAAATAACTTTAAACATCTTATATTTCTTTACCTCGGAGTCGGTGGAACGAATGATGGCAGTGACAATCTTCATTAATAATTACATAACGGAAAACGTTTTCTTGAAAATTTCTTTTTGAAACTTACCAGTCTACAGAAACGCAGACTGGCTCTGATACCAAGCTGTAACGCCCCGAGTTCCGAGGAGCCGGGAACGTCACTTTTCTAAATTCTTGAATAAAAGTTTAGCGATAATTCAAATGGAATAGGTAAATTCGTACAAATTTGTAAAAATGACAATTCTTGATAAAATGAAATAATTATTTCAAAGCTCACGACTTTTAAAAATATCAATTTGTAATTTTCCATCATTGCCCATCACTCGCCACCGTCTCCGAAATCTGTAAAAGATTTTTTTTTAAAAACGGGTTGAGCATTTCATAGAAATACTCAGTAGACTCGCGCATAATAATCATTTAACGTTATAAATTAAAACACATAATCATGATATTCAAGTCTCAGGTGTCTAACGATCACCAGTATTCTCATGAACATAAAGTTCAAGTTCTCATGCATTTAAGCAAGTAATTCTCATGAACATAAAGTTCAAGTTCTCATGCATTTAAGCAAGTAATTCTCATGAACATAAAGTTCAAGTTCTCATGCATTTAAGCAAGTAATTCTCATGAATACAATCATACATGCTAAACTTATAAATCAAATAATTATTGATGCGCACTTTTGAAAAACGTAAATTTGTAGATAAGAGTCTACCTTAAATCTGACGAGTGTAAAGTTGAGCGGGAAACGACTTAACTCCTTTAAAATCTCCGTACGCTTCGTCTAGCCAATTAGAAGATCAAGTCGAATTAGTCTTTTGAAATCTATAGTTTAAAATGATATATTACAATTTGGGGACTTAAATTGATGATTTGAAAGTTGATGGACTAAAATGAATAATTTGAAAGTTCAGGGACTGAAATGAATACTTTTCAAACTTGCGGGACTAAAATGTAAATTTTCCAAAAGTTGGGTCGAAGCTCAAATAAATATTACTATAAGGCTGAAATAATAGATTTTAAAAATGAAGGGGCGGGTTAAAATCGTTTCGAAACTTAGGGGCTGAAATTATAAGTTTTAAAAACTATAGGGACCGATTTGAAACACTTTAAAACTTTGAGGTACTGAAATAGAAACTTGTAAAACTTGAACTTAAAATCAAATGAATTAAATCTACAGGGACTGAAATGAGTTTGATACTTAGGGTTAAAATAATAACTTTTGAATCTAAAAGGCTGAAATGATCATTTTAAAAACGTAGGGACTGATTTGAAAGACTTTGAAACATGGGGACTAAAGTTGCAATTTTCGAAAAAATCAAAATATTAAAAATAAAAATATCCTTTCTCTTTCTCCCATTCAGATCGAAGAAACAGAGAGGTAAGGGAGGAGAGGACGCAGCGTCGCCAGGCGGGGGATCTACCTCTGTGCAACCGGAAATTTCGCCGGCGAACGCCGGCGCAAGGCGCGGTGAGCGGCGGCATGGAAAGGGAGTCAGATTTGTGGGGTGTAGGTGCGGGATTGTGTGCAACCGTGGCTGAGTTCGCAAATTGGGAGTGAGATTTTTCCGGCGGTGGTTGAGGTAAGTCTTGGGCTTGGCTTATTCTTGGTTTTCGTGGGTGTTGGGTTTTGATTTGGGGTTGGTTCTGATTTTGGAAGTAGGTTGGCCGACGAGCAGTAGGCGGGTTTGGATGTGGTTCGGTGGTGGATTCTTGGGTGGTGATGATGATGACGATGATGATGATGTTGGGTGTTTGAAGGTGACAGTGGTGAGGGTAGTTGGGCGGTTTCGAGCTTGGCAGTGGTGATGCTGGGGAAGTGGCTGCGTGCGATGGTGGCGGTGAGACGGTGATGATGTTGATTATAATGAAGATGATTCAATTGGTGTTTGGTAGCTTGCGTGCAGGACATTCTTTGGTGATTGGTGGTGGTGGTGGTGCTGTTGCAGGTGGTTGGTCTTGACCGTGGTGATGATGGTGGTGGTTCAACTGGGGTATGGAGGAGACTCTGGTGGTGTTGGTTGAGGCGGTGGTTGCAGCGTAGGTGATGGTGACCGTTGGTGGTGATGGTGGGAATAGGTTGGGTTGTGATTGATTTTGGCCATGGCAGTGGTGTGCTGCGGTCTAGCATTGGCAGTAACTGGGGGTGCTACCGTGCTGGAATGGAGTCAAAGGTGGCTCCAATGGTGAGAGGGAGAGAGAGAGAGCTGAAATTGGAGAGAGGTTGGTGATGCTGAGGGTTGAGTTGTGTAGTGTATATAAGAGTGTGTTGGGTGAAGTGAGAGCAATAGGGTATGGGTTTAGGTTGGGGAAATGTGAGGGAAATCTTATGGGGTTTGGTAGAGTGTGAAAATCAAGACAAACATGCACGTAGTTCTAGGAATATTCACGCGCGAAATCAACTGGGTCGCAAGAATTAAACTGATAAAAATGAGATTGATGAAATTTGGGATAAAAATGATTTTGAAAATAATAATTTAAATTAATAAATAAAATAATAAAATTTTGGAAATTTGAATTTATTTTAAAAAAATTGAATTAATTCGATATTTTTC
Source organism: Ligustrum vulgare (assembly GCA_963555705.1). Taxonomy (NCBI): domain Eukaryota; kingdom Viridiplantae; phylum Streptophyta; class Magnoliopsida; order Lamiales; family Oleaceae; genus Ligustrum; species Ligustrum vulgare. The sequence continues at coordinate 43,676,609 of OY743180.1, read as the reverse complement.
GATGTGGCTAGATGAACGCGTCATGACGTTAACTTAAAATGAGTGAGATTGCAGCGACACAATTTTCGAGACTTTGAAATAATTATTAAATTGCGTAGAAATTCTCGGTCGCTACATATTGCCTCATTCGAAACTTAAAAGGTAACCTCGTGTCAGATGGAGTCAAATACGTCAAATAGTGTTGAAATTTATAAACGTAGTTGACTTAATATAAATTGTTTAAATTATGATTTAGACATAAAATGTATGTTTGAAAATTGGAAGAGAATATGTGTATGATTAAAAGTGGTTTGAGAGATTGTGTGAGTTATAAATTGTCATATTAATCATTTACTGAACACTTGCTTAGCCTCTGGATGATAAAATTGTAGCTGTGTATAAAACAACAATTCTAGTGAGACATTTTTTTTGAACATTTTTTAGCGACATTGTGACATGTCACACTTTCATTTGATACGAAAAAGTAAGTGGTGAGATAATTATTTTCGCAACCTAATGAATGTGTGACATGTCACAATATCACTTAAAAATGTCCACTAGAAATATCTCTCATAAAATTAGTTTATAAAATGATTTACTTATGATTATGAGATAAATAGTGTGGTTGAAAGTTGGGAATAGATATCTTCATTATTTACACGCAAGATATTTGTACAGAGTACAGCTACACGAATAAATGCACGATAGTTGACATGCAATGTCGCCTCCGTTTGGTAAACATGTTTTTACCTGCACAATTTTTCAAATTACTTTTTAATCACACATATTTTCTTTCTCAATTTTAAACAACACATTTTATCTAGTAAATATAAAAAATCATATTTTTAAAAAAAACTTATAACAAACAGAGGCGTCTATTTCTAGAACGTTATATCACCAGCTAAATACCAAAAAAAAAAAAGGTACAAAAAAATAATCAAAGCATTACACGTATCAATTTACTTTACTTTCAATGGTAAAGATATTCCTTATCTTCATCATCAAAGCAAAGAAATAATGTCCCCTTCTCAGTTTTTCCACATGACAACGACGAAACTCCATCTCCATCTGTTTATCGTCTATCCGTTCGAGCCGTTCTCTCATCACACACCATTTATGGGGAAAAAAATCAAAAAACAGTCGGAGTAACTATTCTTTTCATCACTTCTGAAAATCTTCAAATGGTTTGAGAACTTAATCAGCTAAGTAATTCTGTGAAATTTATTTTTCCTTTCATTTTTTTTAATATTATATTATGTTCATGATGTTATAAATTTTGAAACTTAAAGATTCTGGTTTTATGTTTAAATTTTTTCCTTAGAGACTACAATCGAGAGTAAAGAAGAAATTTGTTCTCAGATCTAATGCTACAAAGCTCTAATCTGACGTCCTATGTTCTCAAGACTCAGTTATGGTGACGAAAATAATAATAAAAAAAAAAAAATGTTTTCACATGATGTTTAAAAATAAACATCGTTTATTCTGTCAGATCTACTGCTTCTTATTGTTAAAAAAAGCATCAATTTTTGTATAAATTATATTAGATCGAGAAAAATGCAATTATAGACTCATATGTTCTAATTTAAATTTTGGAATTTAAAGAAATTATTTTTCATTTGTCGTATAAATTTTTTAATAAATCAATATACAGTTTATTACATTTGTTAAAAAGGAAGAAATAATAACTCGTAGATCTTGGTTACTTTTATACATTTTTTGACTCCATTCACTTATTATTATTATTATTATTATATATTTTTTTTTTTTCAAAAATGCATGTGAAATCTGGTGTACTTGATAACAACACGATAAACACTCATTTCTGTAAGTTCTTTCTGATTTAAATTTTCTAACATGTCTTTTTTCATCTAGGTATAATTTTCTTTTATTTGATTTTCTTAAAAAATATCTTTTCTTTATTGGTCTTTTAAAATTCTTATTATATTTTTTCTTATGTGATTTGGAGGTTGATGCTCCATATGTCTGGGGTGTGAAAATATCTTTGCAAAATTTATAATCTGTCTTTTTAAATTGTTTTTGAATTTGTAATTCTACGCATTTTCCTTCTAAAAATCTTATTACGTGCTGAATTCTTTGTCCTATGCTCCAGTTCTTTTCTGAAAATTCTTTTATGGAGGTTAAGTTATTCCATGATTCTGTTATTTCTAGTTCTGATAGTTTATAAAACAATTTATTTTCTATTTCTTGATTAAATGTGTTACCTGATATTGAAGTCAAATAATAATATTCATTTAAAAACTTCTTTACATATTTACCTGTAGTCCATTTATATAAGTTAAGTTGTTCTAAGTCTCTCATAACTTTCCTCTGGATACTCATATGTCCTGAATTAGGGTCTGCTCCAGTAATTAAAATTTGTACTTTATTAACAAAATTATAAGGATTGCTTCCTAATTGAACTAGCTGATTATATTCTTCTTTTCTTTCTATTTTATAGGCTTCTCAAATTGTCTTAATACTTTCTCCTAAGAATGTTTCTAAGTATCTATACATTTCTAAAGGTTCCATTTCTTGAATATTTCTAATATAATGTCCTATTATTGTATTCTTCCATACGTCTATAACATTAGTCCATGTCTGGGGATCATGTGCAGTAATATTTAATATTTGTGCTTTAGAGGTTGACTGGAATTCTATTTTTTGTTCTAAAGGTCTCTCACTTCCTTTTGCTACATATCTACTATTCTGTGGTGGTTCATTATATGCTATATGCACTATAAGTTCCTCTAGGAGGAAAATCATCTCTGTAAGTTAAAATCTCATGTTTTGTGGTCTTATCAAAAGGGGTTTCATCAAATGTTCTATACGTAGTTGTATCTTCCATAAGCCCAACAGACTCAGGGAATTGTTGATTTCCCTATTACACAAGCCCATTTACTTTCTGATCAGACCCAGCAACTTTCTTCTCAGACCAAAGAAATTTGGGATACACTAGGCCAGCCTAGTGGAAAATTTGATTATTTAGTCAAATATTCTCAAGAACCATCTTTTAATCCAACTCAAAATTTTAGCCCAATACATGATACCCAAGAAGAGTCCAGTAATCAGAATTCTAAAGGAAAAGAAATCATGCAAAAAGCCCAAGACCCAGAAGATGATGTTGTTTCCATCAACCGTTTACTTTCACAAATTCAAAAACTCCAAAAGACTTCATCTAGCCAAGAAGAATCCTCAAAAAGAAAGAAAAAATTAATTATCAAAAAGAAAAAAGATAAAGAGATCCAAGAAAAAATGAATGAAGCTATAGAAAAGGTTTTTGAAAGAATTTTTTCCAAAAATAAGACAGAAAATGAAAAAGAAATTTCAGAATGTACACAGAATAAGAAAGCACCATTGCCAGAAGATAATGAAGATGGATCTAGCCAAGGTAATAGTGGATTTGAAGACCAAGAAGGAGAATGCTACAATAATTCAGACAGTGGGATGTCATTTTCATCAATTGCAGAACATAATTTGAATACATAAAAAAGAAGATGCTGCCGACGCTTCAAGACAAAAGACTTTTTAAAAGAAGATGCTTTTTAGATAAGTCTGTCCAAAACCTTTTTGACCAGAGTTGCTCGGAGAAATGCGTGTCAAAAAAGTTTAAGACAACTTTTAGAAAAGCAAAAAAGAATAGGAAGACAGCTGTAAAAAAGAAAGACACGTTTTTTTCTTTTAAGGATAGTCTTGTAATTCTGATCCCAAGAATTTATCTATACACGGATTAGTTTTCATTAGGAAGAAGCAAGAGTTTTCAACCTGTGATCTCCTTGCTCTCATCTCTAAAAACCTTCCTTATACCAGAAAAATTCTCGATCCAAATAGCTTTGAAAAGAAAACGTGGAAACCTTTGAGGTAGCCCTTCTTCTCAGTTTTATTTAATTTTTTGGGAATTCCCGAAAGGGAAATCCTTAATTGTATCTCTTTTAAGATGTCTTAATAAAACTCAAAAAAAAATTTTTTTGTTTCTTTACTTTTATGCATGTTTTAAATTTCTAGTTTTCATGCTGTAAATTTTGTTAGTAAATATAAATCATTTCATCATATGCATATCATAAAAGCATAACTTGATTTTTAGAAGCCATACTGTTTTTAGGTTAATACTGAGTGACCCAGAAAGATAGGATTGTTGGCCGGAGTGAGCCTGTTTGAATCCTTAAATACTGGAGAAAGGGAATTAATTAACCTAAGAATCTTGTAAGGGAGTGCCAGTGGTAACTTTATAGGAAGGAATCAAGTTCAAGATGATATGTCTAAGCTTTTTTTTTTTCACCACCTAAGACATATCAACTTGAACCTGATCTTTTCCTATAAGGTTACCACTGGCACTCCCTTACAAGATTCATAGGTTAACTAACCCTTTCCCCAGTACTTAAGGATCCAAACAATCTCACTCCGGCCAACAATCCTATCTTTCTGGGTCACTCAGGATTAACCTAAAAACAATATGGCTTCTAAAAATCAAGTTATGCTTTTATGATATGCATAGGATGAAATGATTTATATTTACTAACAAAATTTACAGCACATGAATTACTGGAATTAAAAACATGAATACATAAATGTAAAACATAAATAATATTTTTTGGAGATTTATTAAAACATCTTAAAGATAATACAACTAAGGATTTTCCTTTCGGAAAATCCCCATAAAGATTGAATAAAACTTTGGGAAAGAAACAATACCTCAAGGATATTCACAGGTTTTTGGATTGAGAATTTTTCTGATATAAGGAGGTTTTTGTTTTGGAATGAAAGCAAGGAGATCACAAGTTGAAAACTCTTGCCGTTTCCAAATGAAACTAAGTCCTTATATAGAGAAATTCTTGGGAGCAAGATTACAAGTCTGTCCTAACACGCGTCTTTCTTTTTACAGTTGTCTCCAATTCTTTTCTGCTTTTCTAAAAGTTGTCTTATGCTTTTTTGACACGCGTTTCTCCGAGCAACTCTGGTCAAAAAAGTTTGGACAATCTTATCCTAAAAGCAAAAATCTTCTATCGGCAGCATCTTTATTCTTTTCTACGTGTTCAAATTATGTTCTGCAGTAGATGAAAATGACATCCCACTATCTGAATTATTGTAGCCTTCTCCTTCTTGATCTTCAAATCCACTATTTCCTTGGCTAGATTCGTCTTCGTTGTCTTCTGTAATTGGTTCTTTTTTATTCTGTGGACATTCTGGAATTTCCTTTTCATTTTCTGTTTTATTTTTGGAAAAAAAAATTTCAAAGACTTTTTCTATGGTTTCGTTCATTTTTTCTTGAACTTCTTTGTCTTTTTTCTTTTTTATCACTAATTTTTTCTTTCTTTTAGAAGACTCTTCTTGGCTTGAACTCTTCTGGAGTTTCTGAATTTGTGAAAGTAAATGATTAATGGAAGCAATGTCGTCTTGAGCTTCTTGAAAAATTTCTTTTCCTTTGGTATTTTGGCTACTGGATTCTTCTTGGGTAATTTGTATTGGACTGAAATTCTGATTTGGGCTAAAAGAAGGTTCTTGAGAATATTTGACTAGATAATCAAACTTTCCACTGGGCTGGCCCAATGTATCCCAAATTTCTTTGGTCTGTGAAAATTGTTGGGTCTTTTCAAAATTTAAATGGGCTTGTGTAGTAGGGAAATCAACAGTTCCCTGAGTCTGTAAAACATAAATAATATTTTTTGGAGATTTATTAAAACATCTTAAAGATAATACAACTAAGGATTTCCCTTTCGGAAAATCCCCATAAAGATTGAATAAAACTTTGGGAAAGAAACAATACCTCAAGGATATTCACAGGTTTTTGGATTGAGAATTTTTCTGATATAAGGAGGTTTTTGTTTTGGAATGAAAGCAAGGAGATCACAAGTTGAAAACTCTTGCCGTTTCCACTTTACAAAGGTTTTACAAGTTTGAAAGAAGCTCTAGATTCAGCCAGACAACTCATAGGTATTAACTTCTTTGTTTCCCCTTCTCTCAAGAACTACCAAGATCCTCCTCTAGACTTTTCTCCCAGCAGGGATGAGAATATTTTTTGTAACCAGTGCGAATGTATGAAAAACAATTTCAGAGTTATCAATGAATCCAACCAGAACCTCATTTCAGAAAGAACCCTTCTACAAAAGAAGATCACAGAGTTAGAAAAAGAAATTGTCAGTTTAAAGCTTAGTTTATGAAAAGGTACTACTGAGCCCAAGAAGTCAGTAGCTAGTCCGACTCAAACGGTAGCCGGTAAAGACTTTTCAAACCCGTTGATGGCTGTGGACTTGCCAAAAGCCCAACAGACTCAGGGAACTGTTGATTTCCCTACTATACAAGCCCATTTAAATTTTGAAAAGACCCAACAATTTTCACAGAACAAAGAAATTTGGGATACATTGGGCCAGCCCAGTGGAAAGTTTGATTATCTAGTCAAATATTCTTAAGAACCTTCTTTTAGCCCAATTCAGAATTTCAGTCCAATACAAATTACCCAAGAAGAATCCAGTAGCCAGAATACCAAAGGAAAAGAAATTTTTCAAGAAGCTCAAGACCCGGAAGACGACATTGCTTCCATTAATCATTTACTTTCACAAATTCAGAAACTCCAGAAGAGTTCAAGCCAAGAAGAGTCTTCTAAAAGAAAGAAAAAATTAGTGATAAAAAAGAAAAAAGACAAAGAAATTCAAGAAAAAATGAACGAAGCCATAGAAAAAGTCTTTGAAATTTTTTTTTTCCAAAAATAAAACAGAAAAGGAAAAGGAAATTCCAGAATGTCCACAGAATAAAAAAGAACCAATTACAGAAGACAACGAAGACGGATCTAGCCAAGGAAATAGTGGATTTGAAGATCAAGAAGGAGAAGGCTACAATAATTCAGATAGTGGGATGTCATTTTCATCTACTGCAGAACATAATTTGAACACGTAGAAAAGAATAAAGAAAAAAGATGCTGCCGACAGAAGATTTTTGCTTTTAGGATAAGATTGTCCAAACTTTTTTGACCAGAGTTGCTCGGAGAAACGCGTGTCAAAAAAGCATAAGACAACTTTTAGAAAAGCAGAAAAGAATTGGAGACAGCTGTAAAAAGAAAGACGCGTGTTAGGACAGACTTGTAATCTTGCTCCCAAGAATTTCTCTATATAAGGACTTAGTTTCATTTGGAAACGGCAAGAGTTTTCAACTTGTGATCTCCTTGCTTTCATTCCAAAACAAAAACCTCCTTATATCAGAAAAATTCTCAATTCAAAAACCTGTGTATAGAAACCTGTGAATATCCTTGAGGTATTGTTTCTTTCCCAAAGTTTTATTCAATCTTTTTGGGGATTTTTCGAAAGGGAAATCCTTAGTTGTATTATCTTTAAAATGTTTTAATAAATCTCCAAAAAATATTATTTATGTTTTACATTTATGTATTCATGTTTTTAATTCCAGTAGTTCATATGCTGTAAATTTTGTTAGTAAATATAAATCATTTCATTCTATGCATATCATAAAAGCATAACTTGATTTTTAGAAGCCATACTGTTATTAGGTTAATCCTGAGTGACCCAGAAAGATAGGATTGTTGACCGGAGTGAGCCTGTTTGGATCCTTAAGTACTAGGAAAAGGGTTAGTTAATCTAGGAATCTTGTAAGGGAGTGCCAGTGGTAACCTTATAGGAAAAGGTCAGATTCAAGTTGATATGTCTTAGGTGGTGAAAAAAAAAGGCATCTTAAAAAATACAAGTAAACTAAGGAGAGTACTGAGTAGGATTAAAGTTGAATTTGAAAAAACAAAAAATTTTATGAATCTATATTCATCTAACCCCACAAACGAAATTAACATTGAAGAAGAATTTTCAAAAATAATTCCAGAATTTGAATATCTAATATCATTACATCAAACCCAAGTTTTTGTCATAGATAAAGCTTTAAAAGAAGACTATAAACTTTTAGATACAATAATAGACGCTAGAGAATATAGTGATACTTTTAATCCGTTTAAAGATTATATAAACAGAACTAGTAAAAGAATTTTTGAATTACAATTTAAAATTAAAAAACTTGAAAGAAATTTAAGAACAAAAATTATATAGACAGATAGTGAATTTTATCCTTTTTATTTAGAACAATACAGAATAGAGACGTGATATTATAAACAAGACTGTGAAAGCCTTTTAGACTAGTAACTTCCGCACACAAGCCGACCTCTGCATTAAATCTTAAGATAAACCCTTCTACGCCAGTGATTGTGTTTATTTTAAGGTACCCCCCCCCCTCCTTTTTTGTATCAGAGCCATAGATAATAAGAAAAACATAGAATACTTAGACTTAGAACTTTTTAGTCAAGGTAAAAAGTTTAAAACAATAGAAAATAATATTTTAATTTGTAATTTAGAAACAAAACATAAATTACACAGTTTGTTTTCAGAAGATCCAAATCAGAACCTTTTAATAGACTTAATCATAAATTTTGCAAAAAAATTAGACCAAGCTAATAAAAAATTTTATAAGACTTTAGAAGAAGTTTTAGATCATCTAAAAACAAGAAGCTTAGAATTTAAGAATGTTAAAGAAAATTTAGACTTTATTAAAAATCAAAATTGTGTTATTTTAGAAAAAAAATTCTAAACAAGAAAATATAACTTTAAAAAGTAATTTTTCAGAAATAACAAAAATTTTAGATTCTAATAAAGAAATTTTACAAGAGACAAGAAAGATAAATAATAAAACAGAAGAATTAAAAGAATTCATTCTTAGTCATTGAATAAAGATTTTGAATCTGAAAGAAACTACACAGAAGCATTTGAATATTGTAAGATTTTTCATAAAAACCCAGAAGGAATAACTAATTTAGATTCTCCAAAAATAACCGAAGGAATTCTGATTAGACAAAATAATATAATTATTACTCTTGTAGTTAGTCTGCACAAAAAATTAGACGTTTTTGATAAAAGGATAGACCCGAAGATAGAAAGTGATCTAAGATCCATAACAAACAAATTAGGAAATTTAAATATCAAAGAAACAGGTAAAGAAAAAATTACTTGAAGATTACCAAAAGATTTAAAATTCCCAACATGAGTTTAACAACACCATTCTTAGGAAGATCTAGAACAATTAGCGAAGGAACATCAAGACCAAGTATATCAGGAATAAATAGAAATTTCTTAGATAGGATTTTAAGAAGAGTAGAACAACATAATCAAAATTTAGAAGAGATTATAGATCCAGAACAAGATTATGCAAGGTTCCAGACACATGGATTAAGAGTACTTAATCCTGATATCTTGTATAATAGAGGAATATTTGAATCAAGAACTCAATTTTTTAGACACCATAGAGAAGTAGAAATACAATGTATTAGCAATCAAGTAGTAAAACTTAACTTAATATCAGAAGATTTTAAAAAAGAACTTAGAAAAAGAAATTTTAGATTTATTCATTTAGGATTAATTGTCATAGGAATAAAAGGATTAACTAGGAAGAGTTTAGAATGTAAAACACTGATCCATTTATGATGAAAGATTTAATAATATAGAAAAAGGTCAGATAGCAAGTATGGAAGAAGACATGAATAGTAATAATGGTATTATTTACTGTAACCCAGACTTTTTAATGACTATCAGAGATTTTTCAGAAAAAATTAAAATCGGCATACAAACTAAAGGATATGAAGAAACAAACAGTGGTGATAATCTTTTAATACATATAGGATTCTTAGGAAGATGCTCAATCAATTCACAAACTAAATATAAAGTATATATGGATAAAGTAGTAGGACTAATGAGTAGTAAAGGAATCAATATGGTTAAACCCAAAGAATTTTCAGCAGAACAATTAGCAGGATTAGAATGAGATATGGATAAGTTCTTAGAAGAAGAAGAAAAATCAATTGCACCTAGAGAATCATTAACTTATAAAGACGTACATGGTAGAACAAGTTTAAGGTTTACTGATTATAGATATGTACCAAAAACCTCTGATGAAGAAGAACAAGAACCATACCAAGAAAATGTTCACATAGAACTGATAGAAGAAGACATTGATAAAATAATCTTTCCAAAAGAATTAGGAATTATTTTAAATAAAGAAGAACTTTTAGAACTAAAAGATCAAATGTATATTTCAAAGCAAGTAAAAGAAAATGAATATTTATATTATGACTTAGAACAAAACATTAGAAAAGGAATTATCAATGAAGAAAATGATAATAAGACAGATGTTACAGATTATATCTATACAAAAGAACTTATGGAAGTTACAACTAGGTATAGAACATTTGATGAAACCCCTTTTGATAAGACCACAAAACATGAGATTTTAACTTACGAAGATGGTTTTCCTCCTAGAGGAGCTTATAGTGCATATAATGAACCACCACAGAATAGTAGATATGTAGCAAAAGGAAATGAGAGACCTTTAGAACAAAAAATAGAATTCCAGTCAGCCTCTAAAGCACAAATATTATATATTACTGCACATGATCCCCAGACATGGACTAATGTTATAGACGTATGGAAGAATACAATAATAGGACATTATATTAGAAATATTCAAGAAATGGAACCTTTAGACATGTATAGATACTTAGAAACATTCTTAGGAGAAAGTACTAAGGCAATGTGGGAAGCCTATAAAATAGAAAGAAAAGAAGAATATGATCAGCTAGATCAATTAGGAAGCAATCCTTATAATTTTGTTAATAAAGTACAAATTTTAATTACTGGAGCAGACCCTAATTCAGGACATATGAGTATCCAGAGGAAAGCTATGAGAGACTTAGAAACAGACTTCATAAAAGACTTAGAAACAGACTTCATATAGTCCATAATGGATTATGGACTATATGGTATTCAACATATAAGAAAAGGTAATGAACTTACATACCATGAGGTTGTCACTTTCGTTGTTCCTAGTAATATTTTCAACAGTCGAGGTTGCTGGACTTGATTTTGAAGAAACAATCAACTCATTATTGGATAATGTAAACTTTCCGTACTTAGTGCCTTTGATGATTTCATAAAAGTTACAATCGATGGTCGATTGTAACTAACCGACCCTCGATTAGAAGAAATATATCTATCTTGCATGGCCAACTCTAAGAAAAGAAAGATGAAATGACATAATAAAAATTATAACGAAATATATCTATCTTGATCGAGATGCCTAGGAAAATTGGGGAAGCCAGCTGTGAAGTTGATGAAAAAAAACTTGTAAGAAGAGAAAATAAAAATTACATTTTTTGGTAAAATTTTTTAGGATTTATCGTTATTAACCATCTTTTGTCTATTTATCCATTCGAATACTTCCCCTTATTTGTCTGTACTTATATTACAAATAACTCCCAGTATGTAAATTGAATACATTATCTATAAATAATTTACATGATTTTAACATGTTCAGATCATCGGTATAAAAGTCAAAATATCCATAAGATGACTGGAATTGATTATATGGGGGGAAAAACACATAAGAAGAGGTTATGGACTATATGGTATTCAACATATAATAAAAGGTAATGAACTTACATGCTATAGGGTTGTCACTTCCATTGTTTCTAGTCATATTTTCAAAAGTCAAGGTTGCTGGACTTGACTTTGAGGAAACAATCAACTCATTATTGAAAATTAAAGTCAGACATACCTGACGGTCCACCAACACCATGTCGAGACTAATAACACCAGAGTTGCTGTTGAAGCATGCCGAAGTCTCCCATAGGCGAACAACCCGAGCTTTGAAACCCCAATTCGTGGTTGAAGAGTTAATTTGGTCAAAAAGGCTGAAAATCGGAGCCATGTTCCTTCATGACATGAAAAAATTCAGTTGTTAATCTATAGACAATTAAAAAAAAAAAAAAGATCTAAATCAATATGGAAGTACTTACACACTTCACGTAGTGTACGCAAGAAACAATCCCAGTATTAAAGCAAATCTGGGCTGTTGTATAAAAAAAGTATTTAAAGTGTATAATAATTGATTAAAACAAAGAGCTGGTCTCCTTCTCCAAAACACGGTCAAATAGTCTGTACATATTCCTACACGTCCCTTGGTTTTCAAGCAGAATTTTGAATCTGTATTAATACTTTCCATAATAAATATGGCGTAATAATGTATATGCAAAAAAAAAAAAAAGTTTCTGTTTATGGCAAGGCAGACTGGGTGGGAAAATGTGTGGTGTTTTATTTGAAAATTTTATTGTTATAATATATATAAATATAAATATTATATGAACATTTTTTTAAATCTTTAATATATATTCTGCATGTTGTAGTTATTAAACTTAGACAATGAACATAATCAGTAAATAAATAAAAATAATGTCAAAATGATGAATAAATTGATCGAAATCTTAAGTTGTAAAACCTAATAGAACTTAATTGAATTTACTTCGAAAATTCGTATATTTATTACTTGTTTTAATTTGATAAGAAAAAAAAAACTCGAACTGAAATTAATCATATATGAGTAAATTGAATTTAGTTAACAAATTATTAATTGTATTATAGGACTTAAATGATATAATTTATAATGAATGAGATATTGAATAAAAGTAAAAAAAAAATATATATATATATAAAATAAAAATTTTACCTTTAATTTTTTAGACAATTTTACAGACAATATGTTTACTGTTTCCTCTCACTTATTAGATTTAATTAAACTTCTCAATGATATTTTTGATTTGACATCCATATTACATATTTTTCGATTTCAAAATAATACAATAAAATTATAAAAAAATAGTTTATAAATTAAAAAAAATAACATATTGATGCCATGCGGATGTCAATACTAATGTCATTAATGACACATGTACTATAATATTTGCTAAAATATTTAATATAATAATACAATATATTTTTTTTGTAAAAATTTTGAAATTTAGAAAGTTATTTTGATAGGAAACTAGTGAATCATCTCGTGCAATTCACGGGAAGAAACTTCTAAATAAAAATAATTATATTCGAAATTAAATGAATTCTTAAACAAAATAAACAACATTCACAAATAAGAGACAAGTTCATCATTTATTAATTTCATGTATAAACATCAACCTTTTAGAGAGAAGTCATACATGCGAAAATGATTGTACCTGACTCTTATTGATAGTCATGGCATATGACACCATCAATGAAAATTGTTTTTTTTTTTTTTTTAAATCTAATAAGTATCCTAAAATTCGAATAGCTCAACGATATCCTTGGAATAAAGAACTTGTATCCTGCATTACTGTCAGATAGAATTTGACCTTATAAAATATGATTTTCAAGTTTTGTAACTATTATTCACTATCTCCTCGAACCAAAAATTCGCCTTGCAAAATGAACACTTAAATGTAGGATCTCCAGTATTCATGTACTCTGAACATTCAAACAATAGATTAAAAAGTTAATAATAGAGACCACGCATATAAAACATAAAATTCAATATTTTGACCATTGACAATGAAAAACAACATGTATAATAATAATAATAAAAAATAAAAAAATTGCGAGGTTGACAAAGATATTACATCAAATTTATGATATTTTAGGTTTTCAATATTTATACAACGTAATTATTTTCTAATTGAAATTATAATTCAATATTGATCGTCTCATTTTTAGTTAAGTAAATTGGGAGACAATTTATATATTATTGTGAAAAAATATCATAAAATTTGAATTAAAATATAGCAAAGAATATTTTGGTATGGTTAATTACTTTTTGAAATTTTAAAATTAACAGTTAGGACAAAAACCATTAATAACTATATCATTTCAAACAATATAGATAAATTTGTTAACTGTTAATGTTAAAAAATGTGATATGAGATTTTTTGGAATAAAAAATTAATTAATAATTAAATGTAATTGTCATTGAAATAATTTTGATAAATAATGCAATATAGGAAAGAATTTTAATATGTATATGTAATAAATAACTTAAAAATAGGATTTAGTTATAAAAATTTCAATACAACGTGATTTATAAAAATATGAATGTGTATAAATTTTAGATATAATTTTAATTGAGAATTTGACATTGGATCTGTATGACTGAACCAAATATTTATCCATAAAATTAAGACCAATAAAATATCACAATTATTATAAGAAGTTAATTACGTATTAAATGTAATTATCTATAAAAATATTTAATAATTTAATAATACGCTATAAAAAAGAGCTCCAATTTTTAGATGTACTAAATAACTAAAAATAAGATTATTTAAAAAAAAAACTATATATATGATGTGATTTATAATTTAGTACTCCCTCTATCCCATAAAGATAGTCATCTACTCATTTTCACACAGATTAAGAACAAATTGGAATATAAAATATTAATTTCACTCTTAAAAAATAAAGTAGACTATCTTTTTGAGACATACAAAAAAATAGTGGACTATCTTTGTAGGACAGAGATAGTATTATCTAGTAATAAAATTTCAACATAATTTTTAACTGAAAATTTTACTTTGGATTTGTATAAATGAACACAAATATTTATTTGTAAGATTGAAAACGTTAGAAGAACACATTTTTTTTATGAAAAGAGAGGTTTTGACACAAAAAAGCCAAATATAAATAAGTAAAACCAAACAAATTATCGTTCTTATATCATAAAAAATAAAAAACAACTTCTCGGTAAAAGCAAATTTTAAAAAAATAATAATTCTAATTTCTTATTTTTATTATTTTTTATACAATGTGATATACAATTTCATCATATATATATACTGACCCATGAATAATATGTTTTTTCTTCAATCAACGGCCGAAACCATTAACATATCTATCAAACCCAAAATTATTCTAAATAGCCCAACATTAGTTAACACATTGCAACCCCAACAGAGAAATTTAGAACATAATATAAATAGCTTATTAACAAATCCTCTTATTAGTCTAAAATAATTTTGCATTCTATATTGTTTTCGAAGCTTTCTCTACAATATTATTGTTTTAATATTTTTTCTTTTTTGTTAGAAACTCAAATCTATATTCAACGACTCAAAATATCACAGGTCTTGAAGAAAAGAGTAGTGTCAATCATTTTTACTTTTTCAAAAAATAATTTACTATTTTTTTATTTTCAACTGGTTTGTAATATAAATAACTAATAAGCATTACCACCGCACCAGAAATTTTGAATCATAAAACGTGATAAATAGAAGGTGGAGTGAAACGGTCATGTTAAACAGTACACATTTTTCAAAGAAATAACACTTTAATTGAATCTTTTATTATTATGTATATCTTAATAATAATTATATATAACAGAAATGGAAAATGTTGTATATAGGGAAATGGAAAAAAAAAAACAAAAGGATATAGAAAACAAAAATGAATCAACAGATTTTGAAAAATGGGAAAAAATGAAACAAATTCTGAAAAGGCGAAAAAGGAAAAAAAAAGAAGAAAATAACTAGCTTTCCAGTGTAATTAGGCGGCAGGAAATAGAAGCCATGTAAACACAACAAATATTGAAGACTGTAAGTAGACGTCAGCGATTTTGAAAATAATAAATAAATATTGAAAACCCAACTATTTTTGAAGTGGGTTTTGAAGTTGATTATTGGATATGTGATATAAGTAGTGTGAACATGATAAATATTGAAGTCCCCAAAAATTGGAAAAATAAATAAATAAATAAAATCTGCACATAGTACAAGATTTTTGGATGGAAACAGTGAAATTGACTGTGGTTGACTCAGCTACTTTTATATATTATATTATATAGATATAGATTATATAATTCTCATATCCACAAGTGGGCCATTCCCCTTCATCCCTCCTATGGGTAGGTGGGGCTCACCAACCTAAAATCCAATCGTCACCCACCATGTGACGAGTGTGTATTATATAATATTTTCACTCTAATATTAAGATAAAGATGTATAATAAACACGACTCTTTTGCACAATTTCTCTTCTATTGGAACTGAAGAATATGAAATCGTGTACGATTCTTTTTTTATTTAGATTTTTTTTTTGTTTTTTCAAATTAAAGTGCATATGAATTACAAAAATGTAATCACGTAGTTGAATTTTTTAAATAAAAACCAATTATAATTGCAACTTTCTGTGTTCGTTGGTGTAATGATTGAACTTTAGAGTCCATTTCAGTAAGCCATCAAAATTACAGTGTTCGTTGGCGTAAGGAATGAACTTTAGTGTCTATTTTGAAATTATTTTGCAACTTCAGTGTCAGTTAGAGTAATTAACCTACTTAATATGATATCTTTTGTGGCTTGAACAGAGATGAATCTAACCTATGTCGAGGTAGCGCGGCCGTGCTACCTCGATCGCCGGTCAACCTGTTTTTTTTTCCTTCTTTTTTAAGTAACTTAGATTTGAAAATGTATATCTATTTCTGTTTTTGTGATTTAATCATATTTGTGATCTGGAGGTTTGAACTGATATTCATAACACCAGGGCAGGCGTGAGGCGTAGAAGATGATGACAGGCTGAAGATGATGAATATTGGGTATAATTTTGGGCTTGGGCATACTTTTTAATTATTTGGGCCTCTAAAATTGGCCAAAATCCAAATAAATTCTAATAATCTCTATTTTGATTTATTGTGAAATTTTCAGATTCTAGAAATTATAGATTTAGTTTGTTTAATTGGTATTTTTTGGTTAATTTGGAGTTGTAAATGTAGTTTTCAAATTTGGGGAAAATTATGAAAATGTGTATATTAATTTCAGATTTTTGAAATATATGAATTTAGTTGTGATAGTTAACTTTTTATATTTTGTTTAGGGTTGTAAATTGCAATTCATATTTAGGAAATTATACAAGGTGTAAATTAAATTTTCAAATTTATGAATAGTTAGAAGTTTAATTAAGTAGATTGGTAAAGTTAGGTTATGTTACGATTTTTTGTTTGAGATTTGAGTTAATTGACTACTAAAATTCATAACTTAGTATTAAAAGAATAATGAATGTGTTTTTGAATCTCGTTATTGTGGCTGTTGACCATTGTCGATCAACGGTTGGCCGCTCTAGCTGAGTTCTGATCCTAGATCCGTCACTGGGCTTGAATAATCATATCTTCGTATGGAATATAGGTCAGATACATTTCAATTTTTCTCAAACATTTATGATCAGATGTTCTGAATTCTAATTTTACATACATGATTAACATTCTTGTGTGTCAGATTCTAATTAGTTGATTTCATCTTATTCTAAAATATGGCTGGATTTTAAAACGATGTTTATTGTTGTAATATTATATTGTATTGATGAATGACAAATGTACCCTTATAACCTTAGACAATATTACTTTTTATATCTATATTCTTCCATATATATATAGGGTTTTAGTTCATAATAAAATAAACAAGTTTATTGAGGAATCGAAAAGAGGTTCAAATACGGCAGATGCGTAGAGAAATATCAAAACTCCTTGAAAGTGGTTAAGAAACCACTGCTAGGATTCGGGCATTTACATGAATCCATTTTTTGTTTGATAAATTGTTAATGATGTTCATCAGTTCATATTAATATATGTATAATTAATATTCCACAAGAATATTGATCCGACCATCATAAATAATTTTTTTTTTGCTCCTAAAGTAAAATAAATTTTATTATAATTATAATAATATTCTTATACAATATTAACTGCTCTCGAAGAGCATAATTTTGAAAGATTTATTATTCAATTGCTCCAGAAGAGCAAATATCTATAATATTTAACAACTTGTTGTTGCTCCAGAAGTAGGCCTAGGCGTGTCAAAACGCTCGTCGGCTCGGGTAGCTCGGGCTCGGCTCGTTAAAAACTCGAGTTAAGCTCGGCTCGTAGGATCGAACCGAAGCTCGGGCCGAGCCCAAAAATGCTCACTGGGCTCGAGCCGGGGCCGACTCGTGTGGCCTGCCTGCCTGCAAATTTCCAGGCAGCAACAGTAGCTGCCTACAACACGAGTTGTTACTTGCTACAAATTGATCTGATTTTTGATATGTATTTGAATTATGCAGATTTTTTTTTTTTTGAAAATTTGAATTTTTTTTTTGCGAAATCTACGTTTACATTTTTATTAAATCTTATATTTGATATTTTAACTACATTTTTTGTGTATAATTCATTTAAGTAATTACAAATACAATTCATATTCATTCGCCGAAAAAAAAAAGGGCCGGCCCGGCTCGGCTCGATGAAACTCGAGCCGAGCCTCAAATTTTTGGCGGCTCGGGCCAAAAAAAGCTCGGTCCTAAAAAGCTCGAGCCAAGTTCGAGCTTTGATGTTCGGCTCGAGGCTCGGCTCAGCTCGTTGACATACCTAGAAGTAGCACAACGGTATAAATAATATTCCAGTAGAATATTACTTGCTCCTCAAGAGTATGAATTATAATTTACAATACTTTGGAAGAATATTGACATATTATTCTTGACGAATAGCAGTTTTAGAACTATAATAATTATTCCAGAATAATACTTCTTTTTTACTCCTAAAGTAGCACAATAGATTATTAATATTCAAGAAGATTATTGATTATATTATAATTGAATGAGTTTCGAATCAATATTTCAGAAGAATATTACCTTATTGCCACATTTCAATATTCTAGAAGAATATTATTTTATTGCACATATGATAAATATTGCATTCTTGTTCTCAAAGAAATACCAATTTCTGAATTTATTAATAATCAGGAAGATTATTATGATGTAGAATACTATTTTGTTGTGATGATTCCTAAAAAATCTTAATTTTATCTCACATTAAATATTCTAACGGAATATAATTTACTCTCAAGGAGCCCAATATTATAAGATATGTTATTAATTTGATATTTTGGGACAATATTTTGTTTTTACTCCTGAAGAATAACAATTTTATTTTATGATAAATATTTAAATTTATTATGTTACTTGTTTATGAATAACATAGTTTATTAGATCAAATATATTGTTGATCCTGAAGTAGCATAACAATATAATTAATATTCTAGAAAAATATTAATCACAGATCTGTCTATTATGAAGAATTAATTGTTGCTCTTGAAGTATTACAACACTATGACTAATATTCTAGAAGAATATTACATGAGTTAGTAAAATTTATTTTATTTCCGTTCACAAATCTCTTAGCAAATTATAACAGAAGAGAAATAATTTTTCCTTCAACCAAATAAAGACAAAAAATTATAGGCAAAAGAATTTACAAGGCAAAGTTTATTTTTCTGCTCAAAGTAAAGGTTAGTATTCTCTTAACTTTGAATTTCCATAGAAGACGGTGTAGTTATTCGATCTTATCATAACGTTACGATTATAGCAACTTACAATAAACATTTGTTTGAATGTATACTTTACATTCAATAATATAGTAATATTGTATCACTATTCTAGAAAAGGAATAATCTAAATCAATGTTCCATAAGAATATTGATCTAAATTGACATTCCAACAGAATATTGCAGCATTAGAAATATCTTTTTTTAGTTATTTAATAAATTATTCCAGAATAATATTTTGCTTTTACTCTTGAAGAAGCAAAATCTTATTTCACATTGAATATTCAAGTTTAATATATTTAATATGTTGTTACTCCCAAAGAAATACAATAATTATAAAATAATATTATAATATGATATTAGAATTTCAATATTCCAGATAAATACTGGTATATTGATTTTGAATGAGCAATAAAAACTTGTTTTCAAAGTAGCACATGTTTCGAAGAATATATCATTTGAGTTCATGTTTATCCCCGAAGGAAAACATATAACTAATGTTATAAGGAGGTTGATTTTGTTTGACTACTTGAATGTATACGATTATATAATGTTTAATCATTGAATTATATTTTATATTGAACCAGAAGTTCAATTTGTTTTGATTATTTGACATGACCAATTGGACCATTACTGGATCAATAATGATGCGAAATTAAAATGGATACTCAATGAGAACAATAAGATTCTTCAATTCAATCCTATATGATGTTTGTTCTCTTTCATGAATTTTTTTCATTAACTATCATTAGCTAAAATATAGATTAAATTCCATATATTTCTTAAAATTAACCAGGGTGATAAATGAGACCCATCATCCTCCACGTTAATCATCTAAATATTATTTGTATCTAATAGTTTTGATACACACACACACACACACACACTAGATGATTGCATGGTGTTCGCAACCAGAAGTTTGCAAATTATTGCTCAAATTTTAAATTATGAGCATAATCTTCAGATTATATAATCAAGAACGTTTCTTGATAATTTTAGTGGACATGAATCTTAACATTTTAATAAGTGTTAGTTGGGATGTCGATATATGGTTTAACACTTTTGCTTGTTAAACGCCTCCAATTAATTTAATTGAGAACAAAATACTTTTCTTTTTGTTTAGGAAATTCTATTATGCATCATGCCAATATCACAGTTCTCCTTGTTATAATTGGCTTATGGTTAGAGCCTAATTTTTCCATCTAATTTTTTGATAGTGCAATTGATCCACCACAATGCACCGAAATGAAAAATAAAGAATGTTGATAAATATGCATAGTTTGAACATGTATCCCAAATGGGTGATGTATTACAACACCGAAAAAATGATTGCCAATTTGATTGGACAAACTTCCCAACATTAGGGGGAAGATTAGTAGCTTAAAATCAAACAACTGCATCATATTATGTTATGTATATCCTCGCGATTGATAATACGAACCATAAATTCGATTGAAAATAAGAACGAAAAGTTAAAAAGATAACATAATTACAAGATGCATAAGAGATTAATAAAATCTCATACACTAGTTACAGATGCTCTATCTTATATTGATGTATGTATGGCATGCCAGAAGTGTAGCGATATCTGATTCGAATAAGGATCCCCAAATAAATATAAATAGAGCAAATTATTATGATGTTCTTATAAAGAAGGAATGACCAATCCATTTTTGCAACAAAAAAATAATGATAAATGTTATAAACTAGAGAGAATAAAAAGAGAAGAATAGAAACACCAATAAACTTGTGTGTTTTATTATGAACCGGAGCCCCATATATATAGGGGAGGGTAGGAATATACAAAGCAATAGTTTCTAAGGTTGTAGAGGTACAATTGTCATTCACCAATATACGATAATATTTACAACACTCCCCTTGAATGACATATTACAAAATATTTGCCTTTTAAAACCTTGTTTGATAAAAATTCAATGGGACAAAAATATTAAATGAAGGAAAACAAGTATAGTTATTTTTGGAGTATTAAGTGAATGTTGCATTGTTAAAAACTCACTAAGAAAACTCAGGGGGACAAAACCTTGGCTAAGAAAAAATAGTACAACTACTCCCCCTAGTGTTAATCACTGTAAATAATTGAGTCGATGTATCCCAATCTTGCGAACTGATTTTTGAATGTAGATGTTGGTACTGCTTTTGTAGATAAATCAGTCACATTGTCATTTGAGTGAATTTGTTGAAAATTTTGGAGTATTTTGATGCTGCCTCATTAAAACTTTATCGGAAAAACTCAGTGGGACAAAACCTGAACGAAGGAAAAATAGTACAGCTATTCTCCCTGATTCAATCTATATTTAATCATCCATATAATTACTCCCCCTGATTCAATCTATATTGAATCATCCATATCTTGATCTCTTCAAGAATCTCATATAAGAGAGTATATCAATAGACATTAATAACAGATACCTTATTAAAAATTTTGCCACGAAAACCTCGTTGGACAAAACTTCGGCTAAGGAAAAAAGAGTGTAACGCATATTAGCTCCCCCTAATGGGAAAATTATAATTATATTGATATTGCATATAATTATTTCAACTGTTAATTGGTGCAATATCGAATATGTTCACCAAGCATATATAAACGACATATCTCATAATATTTGTTCTTCGAATATAAATTCAATTATTTCTTTGAACTTGAAGAACTATAAATTATTTTCAATCATTTGAACATACCGCATTGAGCCATGTTCTATAATCAATATTCGTCAATGCATTTAATGCAATTCTCAAATTCGGAAATGATTTATTCATTTCAGGTGAATAATTAACCCTGAATTTGCATCTTGAAAATTAACTTTCACGATTTTCAAATATTATTATTCACAATAATGTTACATTCCAATTTCAACACTTTGTCATATGGAGTCATTTGTACCAATTTTCATGTAATCTAATTTTATATTATCAATCATATTCCATTACAAACTGAATCCATTCTTGGCATATTAAATATTCGGATAGCAAAGTATCTGTATACTTTGATCAAACAAGTTTGTTAAAAACTTGAATTATATGTTTCAAACATATTTAACCATTCAAGAATTATATTGTATGCTTCAGGCATAGTATATGTGATACGAATCATAGTGGGCTGGACGAAAAGTTAAATATTTAAGCCAAACAAAAGTGCAATCCAGTCAACCCCTTCAGAATTGGATGTATAATATGTGTTTTTTGAGTAGAAACGGGTCACTGAGCAAAACTCATGAACTCAAGCCCTTGAGCCCACTGATTTTATGGTCAAATTCCATCATTTGGCGTTTCAAAATAGCAAGTCAATTATGAAACGGGAATTAGGGTTTTCACATATTTTTATGTTATTTCCCTTTTGTCATTATTTTGTTAGGGTTTTTTGCCTCTATAGCGGCTACCCTAGTTGTTAGGTCTTTTTTCTTATTATTTATATGCTATTTCTTCATTGTAATAGTTATACTTTGATCTTTAATAAAGATATTAAGTGTTTTTCAATAGTAAATGTGTGGATTCACTTTACAAATTCGATCTTATCAAGATCAATCATCTTGTAGCGTTCATCCCGAACTTATCAAAGATTAATCATATTTGTGGCCTTCAAACCGAATTTATCAAGGATCTGGACATTCCTTGTGGTGTTCACAAGTCTTGGTTCTTGCTTCCGCATCGTCAATTTCTGTGGCGTGAAGCTTGGGTCAAGATCCTATCGTCCATCCACAACCCGAATTTGGAACTTTTCGGCATTTCTTCCGCATTTTCATCGTATTCCTCGAACAGGATCACATCATCTGCGATCGCGCGGTTGAAGCAGATAAGAATTTTCATGAATTTTTATTTAATTTTCGTTTTAATTATTTATGTTTCTATTTTCGAACCCTAGTGCCGTTAGGTCAGTTTTGAGGCGTATTTTGACGTATATTTTATTTTTCATTCATTATTGAACACACAACTTTGATATTGAATTAATTATTGAGATTTTTCTCTTGAAAGGTGAAATTTTCCTTTTCATGTTCTTCAAGAACAACTAATTGAACTTATCAAGGAAGTGACATCCCTTGTGGCGCTCACCAATCTTGGTTCTTATTCCGCATTGTTTCTTGCGTCGTGAATATTCAGTCAATGTTTTACTGTCAAATCTATCTTTAATTATTGTTCTTATTTTCTTGGGTCTTGTTATTGTTATTCTCGCTGAATTTAGATATTTCCTATCTTTTGTTTATTATTCCGCGTTCTTCGTCTCATTTCCCGAGCGGGAAAACATGATAAATATATGGAATCGAACTAGGCTAGAAGACAACTTGAATTCAGAGTCCAGCTCTGATACCAGATGATGTGATCCCGTTCGAGAAACACGACGAAAATGCTGAAGAAACGCCAAAAAGTTCCAAATTTGGGTTGTGGATGGACGATATGATCTTGACCCGAGCTTCATGCCACAAGAATTGACAATACGGAAGTAAGAACCAATACTTGTGAACACCACAAGGAATGTCCAGATCCTTGATAAGTTCGATTTGAACGCCACAAAGATGATTAATCTTTGATAAGTTCGGGATGAATACCACAAGATGATTGATCTTGATAAGTTCGAATTTGTAAAGTGAATCCACACATTTACTATTGAAAAACACTCAATATCTTTATTAAAAATCAAAGTCTAACTATTATAATGAAAAAATAGCATATAAATAATAATAAAAAAAACCTAATAACTAGGGTAGCCGCTATAGAGGAAAAAAATCCTAACAAAATAATGAAAAATCGAAAAATAACATAAAAATGTGCGTAAACCCTACTTCTCGTTTGCATAATTGACTTGTTGTGTTGAAACCCCAAATGATGGAATTTGACCATAAAATTAGTGGGCTCAAGGGCTTGAGCCCATTAATTTTGCTTAGTGACCCGATTCTACTCGTAAAACACGTCATACATCCAATTTTGACATGGTTGACTGGATTGCACTTTTGTTTGGCTTGAATATTTAACTTTCCGTCAAGCCCATTATGATTCATATCACATATAATATGCCTGAAGCATACAATATAATCCTTGAATGATTAAATATGTTTGAAACATATAATTCAAGTTTTTAAGAAACTTGTTTGATCAAAGTATACAGATACTTTGTTATCTGAATATTTAACATGCCAAGAATGGATTCAGTTTGTAATGGAATATGATTGATAATATAAAATTAGATTACATGAAAAATGGTACAAATGACTCTATATGACAAAATGTTGAAATTGGGATGTATCATTATTGTGAATAATAATATTTGAAACTCGTGAAAGTTGATTTTCAAGATGCAAATTCAGGGTTAATTATTCACCTGAAGTGAATAAATCATTTTCAAATTTGAGAATTGCATTAAATGCATTGAGGAATATTGATTGTAGATCATGGATCGATGCAGCATGTTCAAATGATTCGAAATAATTTATAGTTCTTCAAGTTGAAAAAAATAATTAAATTTATATTCGAAGAACAAATAATATGAGATGTGCCATTTATATATGCTTGGTGAATATATTCGATATTGCACCAATTAATAGTTGAAATAATTATATACAATATCAATATAATTATAACGTTCCCATGAGGGGGAGCTAATATGTGCTACACTCTTTTTTCCTTAGACGGATTTTTTCCCACGAGGTTTTCCCTGCAAGGTTTTCAATGAGGTAGCTGTTATCAATGTCTGTTGATATACTCTCCTATACAAGACCCTTGAAGAGATCAAGATATTGATGATTCAAATTCAATAGAGATTGAATCATGGGGAGTAGTTATATGATGATTAAATATAGATTGAATAAGGGGGAATATCTGTACTCTTTTTCCTTCGTTCAAGTTTTGTCCCAATGTATTTTCTGACAAAGTTTTAACGAAGTAGCATTAAAACACTCTATAATTTTCAACAAATTCACTCAAGTAACAATGTGGCTGATTTATCCACAAAAGCATTACCAACATCTACATTCAAGAAATCAGTTAAAAAGATTGGAATGTATCGACTCGATAATTTACAGTGATTAACACTAGGAGGAGTAGCTGTACTCTTTTTCCTTTGTCAAGGTTTTGTCCTCTCGAATTTTCCTGAATAGGTTTTAACGAGGTAGCATTCATCTTAATACTCCAAAATTAACTTTACTCTCTTTCTTTCGTTTGATATTTTTGTCTCATTGAGTTTTTATCAAACAAGGTTTTAATGAGGCAGATATTTTGTAATATGTCATTCAAGGAAGAGTGTTGTAAATATTATCTTGTATTGATAAATGACAATTGTACCCCTATAACCCTAGACATTATTACTTTGTATATCTCTATTCTCTCCTATATATATATGAGACTCTGGTTCATAATAAATACACAAGCTTATTGGTGTCTCTATTCTTCTCTTTTCATTCTCTCTAGTTTATAACGTTTATCATTATTTTTTTGCTGCGGAAATGGATTGGTCATGCATGCACTATATTAATAAGAGAAGAAATTCATTCCAATTCCAATTTCTTCATAGAAGGCAGTTTAAGAATACATTCTAGGAGGTTCAAAAATTAAAGAAGCCAACAATCAATAATTAGAAAAGAAAAGATGATGGTATTACTAATAAAAGTAGGAAAATCAGACCATATACTACTTATTAAACATGGGTTTAGATAAACACGGTGATCTGAAACTAATTAGAAAAAAATCAGACTCTTGTTATTCTCAATCCTCCATATCTCTCTCCCCACAACCGAATCAATCCTTAAAATCACTCTTTCTCTCATCTATCTATATTGAGGAAATGCAAAACATTCCATAAAAATTGCCCAAATCATATATTATCTTATCAATTGAACCCCCATTGCCAAATTAAAGAATAACAACGTCACATGGAACAAAGTGGTGGAGGCAGCAGGAAGAAGAGGGAGAAGGCAAATATATTGTTAGATTTGTACATAACCTAATGGTTGTTTAGCCACTAATTTAGCAGTACGAGTTGGCCATGCAAAATTCGTTTGGATACTTATTTACCAGCTTGGATTAAGAGCAGTGGCGGATCTAGGATTTTCTGTTGGGCCGAGCTGAATTTTAGAAATTGTGGGGGTGGCCGAAGCATTTAATATACGAAAAATGCTCATCATGGTTTAAAGTGTTTTCACTAATTTGACAAATCTCTCATTTTTTTAAGAAAGAGGATATTAATAGTTGTGGCTTGCGATTGCATTCTTGCAAAATATGTTCAATTTTCAGTTCTAAAAAATGCAGCAAAGTTAATCAAAATTGAACTAGATTTTTTAATCACATATGTTATCAAACTTTTATAAAAAACTATTAAGATATCTTATTTTTATCCAAACCAGGAACTAAATTCAGTTTGAAGTGGTTCAACCCAAATTAGCTACCACGACCATCCCCATCCCACCTACCAAGCGAATAATTTAAAAAATACATGGCAAGAATTGTAATGAAACTTACCTGCCACCAATTCCTCTCAGCACTTAGTCAACTACAAACATTATCTTCTTCCATCTCCATTTCTCCAAGAATTTCATCCCATTAAACCTGCAACAAAACCCAATTCAAGTTCACTCAAATAGTCAAATATACGCATAAACAGAGTGTCACAATTCAAGTACACTTGCTCTACATTTTTCCTTATCGAAAATGGCTTCGGTGACATTTCGAAATCCTAATTCGAGGCGAGTGCTCACTTGGACTACACAAATGTACAGTATATTATATACTCCACATACTGATTAGGGATTTAGCTATTTGGATCTTAGCAAATTTTGAGTAATGGGTTATGGTCTTATGGGTAATAGGGATAGAGTTGGGGAAGAAACGAAATAGGTAAGAAATCGATTTGGTAAAGAAACGTTAATATGATTTTGTGGTATTACAGTGCAGGTAGGTAGTTTGGGTTATGGATTTTGAGGTTTGGACCAAGCTACCCCCATTTCTTTCCTTTTTTCAGTCACCTGAACTGCTAAAGGACCGAACTACAGCCTAGCACAGGCCATATCTGGATCCGCCTCTGATTAAGAGTATTAATTTGATGTAGTAACACTGGTGGAAGCAAATGGAAGCATACCCACTAACAAGAAAGTTACAGTTGTTTTTGTCCTAGGTGAGTGCTACATTTCAAATTGTGGAATTCGAATATAATATCATTGTTATTCATGTGTTCACCATCCTAGACGTCGATCATGATATTTATAATTTTTTTGTCTTATGGAGCAGTGCCAATATTGGTTCCAAAAATTGTTATTTGAATTTTCTTAAGTCGATGTCCTACATGTTGTTTCCTTCATATCTTATTTAGATTAATTTCACAAACGCTTGATATCTATGTTTTTTATTTCTTTATTTTATAATTTTTTTTAAAGCAACTTGATATCTATGTTAATTTTTAAACAATAAACTGGGAAGTGGTAAGTTTGCTTGGTTTTATTCTTTGAAACTATTTTGGTCAATGAGGTAATGCTTTAGCTAGCTATTGAGAGTACGAGTAGCTTTAATATAATTGTTTCTTGTAAAGAGAGGTCTGCTTAGTGAAGTATGATGCTGCTAGAGTGAAAGCAAAAATGCATCTTCCGAACTTGAAGATAACAAGTAAGTATGATGCTTCTGGAGGCCTATCTATGCTAGTTGCAACATATGTTCCATATAGAATTGAAATATGGAATAGGAACAAAAATTTGCATCACAATTGCACTAACTGAAAGCTCCACTAATTTGTAACTACAACTAGGAACTCTTCGAGAATTGGTTATACCGATCCTTCTTCAAACTGTTGTAATGAAGTGTATTCCTCGTAATGAAGTGTAATGAAGTATAATTCATTTAACACTACATGATTATATTACAACATTTATTTACATGATATTTAACGTAACCTGTAATATTACATGATATAATGTGTCCTGTAATATTAGATGATATATGTTATTACCATACTTGTAATGCTAAATAATCACATTAAATTCATGAATTAAGCTGTTATTATGTGCAC
Source organism: Ligustrum vulgare (assembly GCA_963555705.1). Lineage (NCBI taxonomy): Eukaryota > Viridiplantae > Streptophyta > Magnoliopsida > Lamiales > Oleaceae > Ligustrum > Ligustrum vulgare. The sequence continues at coordinate 43,648,462 of OY743180.1, read as the reverse complement.
TATAACATTATAGGGAGTGTAATAAGTTACTTTCATGTTGTGTATCTTTTTTGTGACTGTAGTCACATGCATATCTTTCTTGAAAATGTATCATGTATTTGTGGTAGTAAATTTTGCTAGTCTTACAAGACACTTACATTGATTGTAATGTTATAGTAAATACAGTTACATAACATTACAAGAATACAGTAACTACAATTATATAACATTATAATGACTGTAATACTTCTTCAAATTTCAACTGACTAATTGTCAATAATACCAAGATGAAGAAAAATAATATTAATGAATATTACACAAATGTGGTCATAAATTACAACATGTTACATAACATTACATAACGTAATTGTTGAAAAATGGTAGAAGCCGTGAACAGTCGGAAGGAAGGATGCCCAAACCGTGATGTAGGAAGCAAATCGTTGATTTTAGAGTAATTATTGAAAGTTACAATCTACATAATTTAAATTCCTAAATAAAATATTGCAATATGTAATAACATTTATCAATTAAAATTGTCATATTCAATATCCTAAATAAATAGTAACTACACCCCTAAAAGTATCTCCAGTGCATTACGTGGATTGTGGCTGAGTGACAATGTAATAGAAGGACGTCTAGAGAACGTGGATAAATAGACGAAGAAGTCTAACATTTACTCTCTAACGGTTCCTTCTACATTTAAATAATACTGATCATGTGACAATATTTTTTCCTAAATTGAAAATTAATTACTATGCAAAAATTGGACCTTATACGCATGATTTCTCACTATATAAAGAGATCAAATAGAAATAACTTGTATAATACAACCTGATTTATCAACGTTCTTATTTATAATAATTAAATAATTATTTAATAAAAATAATGCTGTCTCATTATGTACCATGGAACGTCTAGATATAGACAGAGCACCCTACAATGTTTTTTTTTAAAAAACTAATTTAGCTTAAGATTATAATACATGTTGTGCATTGTGCATTTGAGATGTATTTTTACATATTCAGTCTATTAGCTGACGTGTCAGATTTTTTTTTTCCAATTCATGGAGTGCATTTTAGATGCTCTAATTAATATGTACAGTATTTAATTACCTAATCAAATATTACATTATCTCTCACAGGCTCTGGTATTAATCTAAAACTAGGCAAAATTCTGTAATATTACGAATAGTTTCAAAATTACGTATTTTTCAATTATAGGACATTACATGTAGTTAGTTACATAATTTTCCCATAAAAGTATTGCATATCTCTCTATATATAAAATATTCAAAATCTCAATTGACACTATTTATTCAATTTCATTGACACTATTCATTCAATTTCAATTAAACAGTATTCATCTAATTAAAATTAAATACTATTAATCCAATTCAGACACTATTTATGACAATATTCATCAAATTGCAATTAAACACTATTCATCCAATTTAGGCATTATTCATCAAATTAAACACTATATGCGAGCAATAATTGGATGCACTATTATTCATCCAATTGTAATAAAACACTATTAATCCAATTTAGGCATTATTCCAATTACAATAAAGTACTATTCATCCAATTTAGGTACAATTGCAATTAAATACTATTCATCTAATTTAACTATTCATCAAATAAAAATTAAACATTATTCATCCAATTTAGGCATTATTCATCAAATTAAACATTATATGCGTGTAACAATTGGATGCACTATTATTCATCAAATTGCAATTAAACACTATTAATCCAATCTAGGCATTATTCCAATTGCAATTAAACATTATTCATCCAATCTAGACATTATTCATCCAATTAAACACTATGCGAACAACAATTGGATGCACTATTCATCCAATTAAACACTATGCAGACAAATTGTTCGGATTTTTCATCAATTTAGGCACTATTGATCCAATTAAACACTATGCGGGCAATAATTGAATGCACTATTCATCCAGAACCTAAATCCAATGCGGGCAAATTGCCCGGATTTCTCATCAATTTAGTCATTATTCATCAAATTAAATTTAGACACTATTCATCCAATTAAACACTATGCGGGCAATAATTGGATTTAATACACTATTCGGTACTCACCTGTCCAAATATTACCTTGGACATTTTTATGAAGACCTTCTCATGTTCCTATTCTTTATCGTTTTGTATTACTTATTTTTTTCTTTATGTTAATTATGAGAGTTCAAAAAAAATCTTAATAGCAACATCTTAATATTGATGTGAAGTTTTCACACAATACTTTGTTACATTATTTTCGAATTACTAAACTGTAGTAAAAAATTTAGTCATTTAAAATGATCCATTAGCATTGTATTTCATCTTTCGTTTTCCTTTTTGGTTTATTCCAAATTATATGTTACTTTCCTTATTGAGATTATATTAATATCTTTTTAATATACTCCTATTTAATATGCATTATTATCAACACATATGAACTACTTATTATTTAATATAAGGGTGTATTAGGTAAAATGTAAGCAAATTTATAATTCCAACATATAAGAATTATGTTTTTTTAATTCCTATAAAAATAGAAATGAGTTTATCTTTATGGAATAGGGAGAGTATCAAACAAGAAATCATAATTTGAAACTTCTCTGATAGAAAAATATTGACAATATGCCCAAAACTAGTATTTTATAAAAATTTGAATAATATCTAGGGTTATTAAGTTCGACACTTGATTGATTAGTTCAATATTTTATACATTTTTAAGTGAAAAAATATAAAGGAAAATTTGGACAATTTCCTTCAATCTAAAAAACATATATACTTGAATAAAAATATTAAAATATCTTTAAAATATAATGTGTGCCGCACGTGTTACGTACCGGTCTAAATAAAAAGAGGTAAAAATTGAAAGTGAAGAAACACTAGGGGGCAAAATAGTCTTTACAGTGCAAGCACATTACCTTTTTTTGAACTGATGACACAATCCACCCAAATTCCCAAATTCGAACTGTAATTAATCACAGAGGTTGTTGAGTTTGGTGGTGAAGTGATAGCTGAGCTTCCCACCGTTCCCTCAGAACTAGATTTTGGACTTGTCCTTTCAACAACCCAAACAGCCGTCCCACATAATCTTGAGAGAAAGAGAGGCTTGTGGCCATACGCCTACAATATTTGTGAATCCAAAACAACGAATATGAACCACGAATCTTAGTATTTTATTGGGTTTTATCCAACTATTTGTTACTATATACAGTTGGGGGATAAGTAGAGATTTGTGATTGTGACACTGCTAGCAAGTTTATGAATACTAAGGTGCAAACTTTCATCAGTCAAAGCAATGATTTTGTACTTTTGAGCATTTTTTTCATCGTGCTTTTTGTATTTGATTATTATTAAGTAGTTTTTTTTTAATGATTTTAGTTGTGTCCAGCCTTTAATGTTTGATATGACCGAAATTTGTGTATTGCATTATCGAGGAGATGATGGTTGAATTTGATCTTTCTATATTGATTTTGAAAAGTTCTCGTTTTTATGACAAGAATGAAACTTGCTTCCATTTATTGTTCTTCAATAGTTTAATACTGTTTCATTCGGTGTTGGCAGTTTCAGGGAATCACAGTTCTTAACAAGTTTTTCCATTTTTCGTAAGATTGGGGAGTGGTGAATTGGGATGGTCAGATCAAAATTTTATTGGCCTCCTGTTTTGTTTAGCCTTGGTTTCTTTCTGTTTGATTTTAAGAAATTATAGAATCCCAAGGAATACTGGAACAAGTTCTTTATTGGTAAATTGGTTCTTCTCTATTTACTTTGCCGGCCACAGATTTAATCTTTTAGGTTAAAATAAAAAAGAATAAAAAACCCATTTTTGTCATTAAACTTGGAAAACTCATTTGGTGGAAATCTATATACCAGTGGATAAACTTTATTTAATGATGATTTTTGTTGAAAATCATACATACTGATTTTTCCTTTTATAAGATTTTACTTCTTAGTCCTGAAAATAGACAGGTGAAAGTAGTTGCTGTTGTTCACTCACTTTGTTGGGTTGTTGTTTTGCTGTTCTATAAGCCGTTATTCTCTAAATATATTGGAGAAGATTAAAAAATGGGGCCCGATGGATTACATGTTACCACTCAAGTTCTGATAACTGGTGCTGTTTTGTGACTACCATATTTTGTTTTCACTCAGACAAAGTTTGTCAAGTATTTCCTCATAACACTCTCTTCTTGTCTGTAACATCAGGTTCCTCGATTCCCGTAAGATATCGTGAAGGGGAAGGTGATCCTGATTACGAAATTGTAAATATATAGATGCGCTGAGAGGAATGTGATTGTCTTGTGTTTGTGGCACTTGTCATTGTGATTTATATAGCAAACAGGTTGGTTGATTGTTTCACCCAAGCAGGGAAATGCCTTGCTATTTTTTGAGACTCGGTGGCTCATTACGGAAGGGAGGGTGGAGATCAATATCAGGGCAAGATAGTGGTGTCCAAGCTCAGATAGAAGCTTTGACCGGCCTAGGAAAATCTTTGCTTGGTAGGTCAAGGATGACCTATAGTATGCCTTCCGAAACATTTACCAACCAGCATGTTTTTGTGCAACCTCGCATGGTTGCTGCTGCTCAGGCAAATTTTACAGTCAACCAGATAAAGAATCTTCCAGTTTTTGGAGCAGTTTCTAGTGCAAGCTCATTTCTGTCTTTGTCAGGACCTTTATTTCAAGTTTGTGAGTATCACGTTGATTGTCTTCTATCAGAGCCTAGTCAGGTTAGAGTGGGAGTTAACCCTCAAAAGGTATTAATGGCTGTCTGTGGATCTAGATTATCTCTGCAGTCTCTCACAGACTGCTCTACAAGTAATTTGATTTCCAGGCGTGTGCAACCTGGTGTGGCAGCATATCATTCTTTCACTTTTTGCGGCGAAAGAAGCTCTGGAAATTGTGGACAACCTAACAGGAGCTTCAGAAGTAAAGAACAGCCTAATAATTTCTTGATTCATGAATATTTCACGCCCAATGTTGTGAAGAATCTACTCCAAAGGTTTGGGTTCGAGGGCTTCCACATCTCAGCATGCTTCTCTGCTTGCTCTGCTCCTGATGTGTCCATAGATAACTCAGTGTGTCAGGAACAACATCTAAGTTCTGCAGATTCTGCTAAGCTGTATGTATTCTCTAGTTTCCTTTTCCGTTTCTGTTGACTGACAACGCAAATTATTATTATTTTTTTTTTAATTTTTTTGGTCGTTGTTGGAGGATATTTGTTGCATTTGATATGCTGTTCTGCTTGATGTCTCTTAAATAAAAGTGAAACTTACAGATAATTCTAACCTTATTCTAGGATAGGACCTTATGTTGAGTTTTCTGAGATCTAAGGTACGCAAGCAATAGTTTGGGCTTAGGCATGGTAGCTAGCCTTAGTAGAATTGTTTGCTTGGAATAAATCTTCCGATGCCTCTTTAATCCAATGAAACTTACAAAACAATCTGTTGTGGAAATTGGAAGGAGGAGATGAATAACAAACAAAATGAAAAAGTAAATTCACCAAAAAGGAATGTTCGAACACGATGCGAAATCGTTATCCTCAAACGATATTTACAGCCACCAGGGTAAGTACATGAAGGCTTCAAGTCAAAATTTGATGAAGGAGTAATCAAACTTATGAACCAAGTTCAAACCAAACAATTTGAAACTTGAATGTAGAACTTTGAAGAACATTACGGAAATTGAAGTTTGATATTTGTTTTGTATGTAAGAGAAGTTGCTCTATGTTGCTCAGACTTGAGTACGGGTATCGGGTACGAGTACATATCTAAGCGTCGGACATTATTTTCCAAAATCTAGGGTACACTGATACGACTAAAAATGATACAAAATTTTGACATCGGTACATGAATACATCTTATAAACTTCAAATTACTTTAGAAATTTATGTATTAATAATTATAAATGCATTTGTTGGAGATATAAATGATTCTTTTGATTTAAATGATATAAAGTATCATATTTTGGTTTAAAGGACCCGAGAAGGATCCCATACCCTTATCTTATATTTGTGTGTGCAACACATGTACTTCTTAAAAAATGAAGAGTCCGAGCAACATAGATGTTGCTTATAAGCCATGAATATATTTTTTCTTCAACAACATCCCTACATCCTATATCTCTCTATCTATATATATAAAAGATTGAATATCTCAACTGACACTATTTATTCAATTTCAATTAAACACTATTCATCCAATTGAAATTAAACACTATTCATCCAATTTAAGCACTTTTCATCCAATTGCAATTAAATACTATTCACTATTCATCCATTTGCAATTAAACACTATTCATTCAATTTAACTATTCATCCAATTAAAATTAACACACTATTCATCCAATTTAGTCACTATTCATGGCAATATTCATCCCATTATAATTAAACACTATTCATCCACTGCAATTAAACACTATTCATCCAAGTTTGGCACTATTCATCCAATTAAACACTATGCGGGCAACAATTGGATGCACTATTCATCCAATTAAACACATGTAGGGTATATTAAGTAAAATGTAAGCAAATTTATAGTTCCAACATAAAATAATTATGTTTTCTTAATTCGTGTAAAATTAGAAATGAGTATATCTTTATGGGACATGGGGAGTATCAAACAAGAAATCATTATTTGAAGCTTCTCTGATAAAAAAATACTGACAATATGTGTGTAACGCACACACCAAAACTAGTATATATATATAGAAGCTAAAACAAATAAAATCCTTATCGTTATTCGTGTAACTGGCGCATACACGCCAAAATAATCTACTTCTTCCCTTTTTTTGATACCCTTTGGCTACTATCCTAGCTTTAAAGTATTAAACATATCATATGAGTTGTATTTTTCCTAAATACCAATTTACAACCTATTAGTCTTGAGTCAGGTGGTAAATCGACTATTTCCCAAATATTATTAGACATTATTGAATCAATTTCATCGTTTATAGCATCTTTTCAAAAGATGTTATCCCTAGATGACGTTGCTTCTCGATAAGACTTTAAGATCAGTATCTACTTGAAGAACACATGAAATAGTTTTTGTAACAATCTTCCCATTTCCCTCAACCTAATAGAAAGAAATGAGTTGAGATACAATTTCATTTGGTTCTAGTAGTTTATCCTTTCGCTCTCTTTTGCTTCTACGTAGTTCATTTGTGTCAACATCCTCAGAAGGTGTTTCCATTTTTGATCTTGTAGAACTAGGAATCTCCCCTTGAGGTTCCCTTAAAGAATTATACTAAGATAATAGAATTTCGAAGAACTATACATCTCGGAATTCAATTATGACATTGATTTCTAAGTTTAATAAGCGAAATGTCTTAATATTTTGAGCATATCCTACAAATGAGCATTTGATTCTTCTAGGACTCAACTTGATCCTTTTAGGATCAATGTTCTCGCAATAAGGAAGACAACCTGCACTTTAAAATAATTAATGTTTGGTTTTCTTCATTTCCACAATTCATGAGGTAAACCTTGAGTCTTTTAGAATGAATCCTATTAACTATCTGATACGTACTTAAAAAAGCTTCACCCCAAAAATGAAATGACAACTTAGTATTTAATGGAAGCATTTATTATGTCAACTAGTGTCATATTCTTCCTTTCAACCAAACCATTTTGTTGAGGTTCTAGGTGCAATGCATTGATGTATTATGCCACGTTCACAAAAAAATTAAATTCATTTGATAAATATTCACTTCTATCACTTCTAAGAATTTTAATTTTTTTATTTAATTGGTTTTCTACTTCAGTTTTGTATATCTTAAAATATTAAAGGCTTCATCATTATGTTTTATCAAGTAGATATAAAAGACCTAGAATGATCATCTATAAAAGTTATTAAAATATTTATTACCTCACTTATTTAACATTCCAGTGAGTTCACATTACTATGAAAATGTTTCTTAATCATTTTAGACTTAGCATATAATTCACATTTATTATGTTCTAAGTTATCACATGAAATCATTCCATTTTTTATCATTCTTTTTAAAGTAGAATAACCAACATGTCATAGTGTATCATGTCATAAAGAAATAGATTCAAGCATATAATTCAAATTGATAGTTTTATTGATATCATTGTCAATAGTACAAACTTTGACAATTCCTTCACTAGAATAGCCTTTACCAACAAATATACCATTATGAGGAAGTAAGTTTTCCCTACTTATATACAAACTTTATTTTCGATTTTTCGAACAAACCACCACTAACTAGATTTCTATTCATATTCGATACATGTAAGACATTAATTAATGTAATTTTCTTGCGGGATCTAAAATTTAAATCCACGTTTCCTTTGCAAACAACCTTAGATTGGACTTCATTTCCCATTTGAATGTGTTTGTCATTCACTTCATAATAGTTCTTGAAGAGTGTCCTATCATACCATATGTGGATGGTAGCACAAATGTTATATCGCCATCCTTGTACTTTTCCCTTCACCACATTTATAATGCTCACGGTTGTAACAATATTGTTGGTGTTAATAGAGTTCACTTTGCTTTCTTGATTTGGCTGTTTTGATTTCTGCATTCACGAGCATAATATTCCGGTTTGTGACACACAGAACAAGAGATTTTAAATTTCTTTTTGTCTTTGATTGTCTACTTTGTTGGAGTCGAAGGATTTCATTTTCTTGAAATCCTTATTAAATTGGTTGGCTTGATTTACGACATAGGCTTTGGAAATGCCCTAATGAGAATGTTAATTCTCATCTCGTGCCCTTGACTCCCCCTCAATGCGAATATGCTTTTGAATTCCTTCTAAAGAATAATTTTCTGAACTGTGAAGTATCTTCTTCCTATAACCTTTTCATGAAGATGGTAACTTTGCAATTATTGTGTCAATTTGGAAGGTTTCAGAATTTTCAATCTTCATGGACCTCAATGATTTGTAACTCATGCATTTGTCCCAGCAATGACACATTATCCAAAATTTGAAATCAAATTATTTGGAAATAAAAATTTTTTTAGTGCTTTATTCCTCGACCTTGTACTTGTTTTCCAATGTGTTCCAAATCTCCTTAGTCGAAGTGATGTTGGTGTAGAGATCATAAATGCGGCCAGAGAGAGCATTCAAGATGTGACTCCTACATATTAACTCATCCTCTTGTCTCTTCTTTCTTTCTGCATTGACTTCGTCATTGTCTTCCGGTGTTGATTTCGGTAATGGCTCTAAGTCTAGATCCAATATGTAAAATATCTTCTAAGTGGTGAGAAGAAATTTAACTTATCTTGTCATCTTGTGAAATTCATCCCATCAAACCTATCAAGCCCGAAAAGGTCTTGATGCAACATCTTGATTGTCGCCATGGTAGTTTCGTTCTCCATCTTTTAATATTGTTTGAGACTGTTGTGGAAATTGGAAGGAGGAGATGAAGAACAAACAAAATGAACAAGTAAATTCACCCAAATGGAAGGTTTGAACACGGTGTGAAATCGTTGTCCTCAAACAATATTTGCTGCCACCGGGGTGAGTACTTGAAGGCTTCAAGGAAAATTTGATGAAAGAGTAATCAAACCTATGGATCAATTTCAAATCAAGCAATTTGAAACTTGACTATAGAACTATCAAGAACACTATTGAAGTTTGATCTTTGTTTTGGATGTAAGAGATGTTGCTTGTATGTTATGAATATATATTTTTCTTCAACAATATCCCTATGTATAGATTTACAAGTCCTATGCACGAATGAATGCAAAAACCAAGTGAAAATGTGTTAAAATGCTTAAAAAATGCACCAGAAATTCAAAGCCAAACGGTTAGTTTTTTGAATTAGGCGGCCACCTAGTTTTGAACTAGGTGGCTGCCCAGTTAAAGCAAAATACCTAAGTCACGGCTGGGGACAGTCAGGCGACGGCCTAGCTTAAAGTGAGCGGTCACCCAGTTCATTTTTCTGGGCCTCTTCCGGTGTTATCTTGACTTTCTTTTTCACTTGATTTCATGTTAATGTAGATTCAAAACACTTCTCATTTATATGTTTTGAACAAATTATAACACAACCTCAACCTATTTTTAGGAGTCAATATTCAGTTTTCTTTTGGTGTGAGAGGTTATGAATGCTCACAATAATTTAGACTGGGCATGATACATTGTTCCATATATTACAATTTTTTCATTGCAAATTTACATGAAAATCTGCCATTATATTAGTACAAATGTATTTATGAAAGCCATTTGATAGTTTGAGGATATAAATTTTTCTCTCTGATTACTTCATAATTTAATTTGATAACCTGGTTGAAGAAATGAAAATATTGTGGAATCTCTCTTTTATTTTTTATTATTAGTTTTTAACTTGTTGACTGCAGGGAGATCCCAATAGGCAGAACTCTGAAACTAAATTCAGGATCATGCTATTTGCCCCATCCTGAAAAAGAAGAAACTGGTGGAGAGGATGCTCATTTTATTTGTATGGATGAACAAGCCATTGGGGTAGCTGACGGTGTCGGTGGATGGGCAGATATCGGTGTTGATGCAGGACAGTATGCTCGTGAGCTCATGTCCAATTCTGTTTATGCAATCCATGAAGAACCAAGTGGTTCCATTAACCCAGCCAGAGTCTTGGAGAAAGCTTACATAAGAACAAAATCTAGAGGGTCATCAACTGCGTGTATTATTGCTCTTACATATCAGGTATCTTATACTCGACTTGAGTTACTACACCACAAATAAAAGGACATTAAGGATCGATAAACTAGACATAAGATATTTATTAATCAATTCAATAAACTTGACATAAGATATTTATTAATCAAGTTTCATTTGATTAAAATAGCTCCACTTTAAGAATTTTATTTTTCTATATTTCAAATTTTTAGTGTTCTCTGAATGTTTGACAATATTTAAGTTTTTTCAGTTGTAATCAAAAGAACTTGATGTGCCTAAGTTTGCATAGTTTCCACTAATCATACTTCCTTTCTTTACAGGGTCTTCATGCCATTAATTTAGGGGATAGTGGGTTTATGGTGGTTAGAGATGGCTGTACAGTTTTCAGATCCCCAGTTCAGCAGCATGATTTCAATTACCCTTATCAGCTGAAGAGTGGTAATGGTGGAGATTTGCCTAGCTCTGGACAGGTCAGTTAAATCCCTTTTCTACATACATTCTGCTTTATTTAGTGTGATATTTGACTAGTGGATAGAGATTTCCTCCATATTTCGAGAAGTATTGTTCCTTTTTCTTAAAAAATGGAACTTATATCTGTTGATTGTCAGGGATGTCGATAAGGTAATGCCTGTTAAAGTGATTGCACGAAGGAAGTTGTCTAGAAGGCCTTATTCTCTGATTGTTAAGCTGTATAATTGGTCCACAATTCGAGCCTTTTTTTTTTGCCACAAACGTGTTCGGTTAGATTGTCTAGAAAATTAGATTAAACATTTTCTCTTTCATTTTGGTCAAACATGGAAATGATACTTGAAATACAGCTTGAAGTTTATGCTACTTTACAGTTGTGGATATATATATATATATTTTAGTTATCATAGCTGCTTGTCACAACATACTCGATTTTGCTCGAAATAACGGAGAAATCTAGAAACAACGGTGTCTTGAAGCTAACCGAAGTATTCTAGACAACTCTAGCATAAAGGAGCAACTAGATGATCATGGAGAATTCTAGAGAAAGGCAAGCTCCTGCACTTGGTGGATTATTCTAGATCATCCTAGTCTATTCCATGAATATTTAATTGTAGATATATGTATAGAGAATTCTAGATATGTAATCTAGATCGTCGAATAGAATTGATCCTAGCTGTCCGTTGAGGAAGGCTTTGCCTATAAATAACTTGGTAGGATCATTTGCTTGGCTTCAAGAGAGCGAAGTTGTATAAAGAGTCTTTGTTTAATACAAAACTTTCCTTATAATCTTGTATTCCTCCCTTGTTCCTTTCTAAAAATGTTCTACTTGGTGTATTTCCAAGCCCTCAATGCCAATCGGGAGGTTGACTTAGTGCGATTACCGCGGGGCGGAAGTTGGACACACTAAGGCCGCACGGTTCTTGAAGAAAACAATAAGTTCGTGACAGTTGGTATCAGAGCGGGACTGTTCAAACGTTGCGTTGTTGGAGCGGCAGACCAATGGTGTGCGTTCTGCGGGATTGCGCAACAATTTTGGGCCATCAAAGGCGTGACTTTGCCAAGAGCAAAATGGCAAAATGGTGCTAGTAAGCTAATCAATCGATGGTGGAAAACTTTGGGTTGATGGAAGGAAAAAGGCATGGTTGGTTCAGTCATGCTGCACGTTTGTTTTGTTGAGTGTGACATTCTATTGAGGGGAATTCACCAAGATGGACTGTGCATTGTGAATGCTTCAACAAGTGGGAGAAGCTGTTGCCAAGAGGAGTGCCGTCCAACCGAGGAATTAGTGCAGGGGGCACAAGGTGAAGGTTGGTGTCGAAGGCGGTAAGTGTAGGGGCACTATGAGACGAGTTGTGGGGGGCATTGTGGACTCTTGTCAGCTATACGAGGATCGGGCGGTACCGTAAGTGGAGGAAAATTGGAAAGTCCTTTGAAGTGGATGATTTGAAGATGAAGGCCATGCGGGGACGCGAGGCAAGCACACCGCTGCGGGGACGCTAGTGGATTGGGTGGGGAGAATGTCACGGTCCGGTTTTTCCCCTACTCATGTGGCACGTCAAGAAACTCATATTGTTGGATTATTCAGGATGTGCACTAACATGGCCTATGTACTTGCAGGTATATATCAATAAGCTCCTTGATAAGCGTATTTTATACACTTATTTGTATGTCTAAATTAGGATTAATTATTGTCGTGTGGGAATATTTTCTATTTAATTTATGTTTATTTGTTTACTTTTCAGAAAATGTCTCAATTGAAGAAGAATGAAGCAATTAATGGAAAAATGACACGATTGGATGTTAATTGGAGCTAAATTGGACAAGTGAGGAGTTTGTGACAACAACCGGGAAACATGCTTGGTGCCAAAGTGACTAAATCAGAGGTTGGAGGACCTAATTGAATGAATTAAGAGTTTGAATGGTCAAACCGAGAAGAAGATAAAGTTTGGGGACTAAATTGCAACAATTGAAAGTTGAGGACTGAAGGTGCAATTAAAAGTCAGGGGACTAACTTGCACATCCGGAAGAAAGATGAAGTCGTAATCGCTGGTTACACACCAAGCGATCGCGAGATGGTTGTAAATTATAACCCGAGAGTTATAAGGTCTTCCACGCGATCGCCGACATTACGCCTGCGCGATCGCGCGCTTGTCCGTCTGGGCCGCAGATCAGATTTTTCTCGCGATTTTTGACAGGCTTTGGGCTTTTTGACCTAGGTTTTCTCCAAAACCTATATATACAACATAAGAGGCACGAAATTCAGACCTTTGTCTCTCCACAGAACGAGCCACAATAGAGAATTCAACATCAAATTGTGGAGAATCAAGCATTGCAAAGGCGCGTGAATTGAAGATAATTGAAGAATCAAAACTTGGTGCAAGATTTCCATTCTTTATGTTATCTTTAATGAACGTTAATTTTTATTGTTTTTGTTATTTATTGATGATGTGTAACTAAATTCTATGTTGGGATGAACGATGTAGCCTAGTTAATTATTTTAATGCCATATTCGTTGTTTTAATGTATTGTTGCATGTATTGATTTATTATTGTTCTTAATGCTTGAATTGCTTGATCACCAATTCATGATTTATTGAGTTATTTCCATAATTCGAGAGGTGAGTTAATAATTTAGAACGTGGCAATAAATCCAGTAATTGAACAAGAGATAGAGATATACTCGTGTTATTATTGCGGTCGTGTGTGAATTCTTGTGTCTTGTGCATCTAGATAAGGAATATTCGGACCCGCTGTAGAGATACATTGTTGACTTATTTAGGTAGAATTGATTTAAACTCGAGAGAGGAATTTCAATTTAAATTAGTGAATTCGACCGAATGCATAATTAGGAAATAAAACATGGAATTGGAGTTAATTTAATTGGTTAGGTGAAATCGGGATTCCCAACTACTTTACAATCGTATTTAAAAACAAAAGCAATTCTCCAATTTTAAATTATTTAGTTTAATTCTTTAGTTTTACTTTAAAACCTCAAATTCTCTTTGTTCGTTCAAATAAAGTGTAGAACTAAAATATTTCGGTACTTAATAGCAGTCCTCGTGGGACGATAATCCGGACTCCTAGGTCCATTTTATTACTTCTTACGACCCGTGCACTTGCGGGGATATCTCGCATCGCGAGATATTAGTGAACACTCTTTCTCAGAGTTACATTGTACATGCATTATAGCTTGTTGGCCTGTGTGTTAGGGAAGACTGACTCGTATGCTTGGGAGCATCTCGGGTGCCGAACAGTAGGTTTGTTTCAAGTTGTCATGGACTTGTTGTTTTCTTCAAGAACCATGCGGCCTTAGTGTGTCCAACTTCTGGCCCGCGGTAATCGCACTAAGTCAACCTCCCGATTGACATTGAGGTCTTGGAAATGCACCAAATAGAACACTTTAAGAAAGGAATAAGGAAGGAACACGAGATTATAAGGAAAGCTTTGTATTATACAAAGAAACTTTACAACACTCAAACTTTATACAACTTTACTCTCTTGAAGCCAAGCAAATGATCCTACCAAGCTATTTATAGGCAAAGCCTTCCTCAACGAACGACTATGATCAATTCTATCCGACGGTCTAGATTACATATTTAGAATTCTCTATACAAATATCTACAATTAAATCTTCATGGACTAGACTAGGATGATCTAGAATAATTCACCAAGTGTTGGAGCTTGCATTTCTCTAGAATTCTCCATGATCTTCTAGTTGCTCCTTTGTGCTAGAGTCGTCTAGAACACTTTGGTTAGCTTCAAGACAGCGTTGTTTCTATATTTCTCCATTATTTCGGGCAAAATCGAGGGGGTTGTGATATCCTCCCCGCCTATTTGGGCGACGCCCTCGTCGCTGAGTAGTGCTTTAGCTTGTCTTCGAATTGCCACAAGTCTTCTTGTGTCTCCTAGGTTGCTTCTGACACGGGCACTCCCTTCCACTTGATTAAAAATTGTTGGTACGGAGGTACTCCACACCTTCGAACAACACGGTCTGCTAAAACCTCATCAACCTCCTTGTCAAAAGACTTAGTCACAATCGGAGGTGCCCGTGGGGTCTTCCATGTCTTCGTGACAAGGTTTCAACATACTTACATGGAAGACGGGATGAATCTTCAATGCGCTAGGTAGGTCAAGGCGATAGGAAACCTTGCCAACCTTAGCCACCACTGGGAACGACCATTCATACCTTCGTACCAAGCTTTTGTGAACACTTCGATATGCTTTGAATTGCTGAGGCAATATTTTCACAAGGACTTGGTAACCAACCTTAAACTCCAATAGCCGTCTCTTTTTGTCTGCCCACTTCTTCATGCGCCTTTGTGCCTTGTTCAAGCAAGAGCGAGCTAAATCGGCATGCTCCTCCCATGACTTAGCCATTTTGTAGGTTTTGGGGCTTTTTCCCCCTTCAATGGAAGTGGACAAGGTGTGGGGCATTAATGGTTGTTGTCCCATTGCTAGCTCGAACGGACTTCGCCCCGTGGCCTCACTCCTTTTATAAGTTATAAGAAAATTGAGCAATGTCTAGGAGCTTAGCCCAATCTCTTTGATTGACACTTACAAAGTGCCGAAAATAGCATTCCAACAAAGCGTTCACCCGTTCTGTTTGCCCATCCGTCTGTGGGTGAAAGCTTGTAGAGAAGTGTAGGTCTGAGCCTAGGAGTTTAAACAACTCCGTCCACAGCCAACCCGTGAAACGGGGGTCATGATCACTTATTATGCTTTGCGGTAACCCCCAATACTTTACCACATTTTTGAAGAATATCCTTGCCGCTTCTTCTGTCGTGCAATCCTTAGTAGTCAGGATGAATGTGCCATACTTCAAGAATCGATCAACTACCACCATAATTGACCCGAACCCTTCGGATTTTGGCAAGGCACTAATGAAGTCCATGGTGATAGTCCCATGGACGCTTCGGGACTGATAGAGGCTCCAACAATCTTGCCGATGATTTAGTCTCCACCTTGTCTTGTGAAGTCTTCACATAAAGCTCCACTATGTCCTTCATTTGTGGCCAATAGTAAGCTCGCTCAAATAGTGCCAATGTGCGTTTCTGCCTGGGATGTCCAGCCCACTTCGTTTCATGGCACTCCTTGATAATACCCTGCCGTAAGTTGTTCCACTTAGGAACATAGACACGCTACCCAGTAGTGTAGAGTAAGCCGTCCTCTACCCAAAATCATCGTGTTTTCCTTCTCGGGCAGCTTTTACTAATTCCTTAGCTAAGGGATCATGATCCATGTCTTCTCGAATTAAGCTAAGCAACGTCCCTTTGGCTTGACTTATGGCTGCAAGCTCTGCAACGCCCCAAATCCGCATGGGTTGAAACGTCACAAAAACTTTTAAATCATATATTGTAAGCTTAGAAATCAATTAATAAACTAATGAATTTATTTTGCGAAAAATATTTGCAATAAGAATTTATGGGTGTATTTTTTTTTCCTTAATAATTTCAATAAGTTTAGTTCATGAAAAAGGAAACAGCTTTTGGTCTCATTTCGAAAATGTATCAATTTGTCAATGCATCACCTTACACAAAGTAGTTATAGCCTAAGTGGTAAAAGGTTTACCACCTAACCTTGAGGTGCAAGGTTCGAATCAATTCATTATCATATTAAAAGCAATTTTTTTTTTTTTTTTTATTTGAATTGTATGAACAGTACCATAATGCATGGCACTATTCACGAGGATTTGAGTTGCTGCACAGTACCTTCATGTAAAGAAAAAAATGGCAAATCCTATTCTCTTTGTGTTACAAGCATTGATGATTAAAAAATCATTTGACATAGCAAATCACTTCAATTTTCAATGAAATTTTAACCGTATATAAAAGACTCAATAACGTACAACATATCCTAAAATTGGCTTCGGTTGACGAGACGTGTAGTACTAAAACAATTTTCAAAACACCGTTTCAACTCCAGTTGAAAACTAAACTGTGCATCTATACTTAAAAGTGACATAACAATTCCTACAGACCTTGGAATGTCTTGATTCCAAGTTTATGTGATAGCTAACTCATTAAGTTATCAAACCCAATTGGTTTCTTCCAAAAATACCAAGTAATGAATAAGATATGAAGTTTTGAAACAAATGATAGAAGTTGGGAGTTCGGAAAGAACACTGTGACGTCCACCTCTTTTTAAAAATTCGTGCAGACCTCTATACAACTTCCAATTAAGTGATTTTTGCGCTCATAGAAAGATAATTCAGTGAGTGTTACTGTGTCTTCGGAATTCCATTCCAAGTTTGTGCTATGAACAGTAACGTCCCGAAGTTGCCTGGACAGATTTGTTTCGACATTGTTTTTCTTTTCTTTCACCCCGATTTTCAATCCTTAACTTGCACAAACTTTTCACATAATATGTCTTCAACATAACAATTAAACTTTCATTTTCATGTCATGGAAACCAAACTTGATGTATAACAATATTAAAAATTCAAATACGTACTAGTCTTATTGTCCTTGAAGAAGAACTCCACCACTTGACACCATCTCGCATTTCCTTCGTTAAATCCGCAATCCACGACTTCATGCCACAAATTCAACCAGTAGAAGGGAGTTAACCTATGAGTCAAAACTCAATAGATGTCATAGGTGCATTCCATTATCAAATTTAGAAAAACTCAACTATAGTTCATACCATTGCACGTAGATGGATTTCCGGCAAAATCCAAATTTCTATAGCATTATCATAAGACGTAGAGCTGGAGAATGATCATTCATCTATAGTAGTGCCGAAACACCATACCCGAAGGTGTCATACTTTCATAACATTTGAGAATTTCATAACTTGAAAATGAAATATCCACTTGCACCTCTACCTACCTCAATTCAAAAACGTTTGATATAAAAGCTTGAACGGTGAATGGTGTTTTCTGACGGTGAACGTCGCTATACAAATTCGATCACCTTACTTGCTTGAACTTTAAGCTTCCTAGAAATGAGAATTTTTCGTGGGTTTGTGATATTTGAAGCCAAGGAACTTAAACACTACCTTAGAAGACTCCTTTTATAGTGGAAGGAATGTGAATGGGTGAAAGAAGCTGAAACCACCATTTCTACCCCTTGAAGAGACGAAACGAGTCTCATTTATGTGATAATTATAAATGGTGTAATGGGGGTGTTTTAAGTGGAGGTTTATGGAGTGTTTAAAAATGATTAAATGGAGTAAATGTGTTAAATCATTTCTTTCATTTCATTTTCATTGCAAGTTTTAGTTTCATTCTTGCAGTGAACTCGTGTATACTATGTATATTTACATCTATATATTTCATGCAGGAAGAGAGAGAAAAAAAGAGGTTTAAAGTCAAAGTATTTTGCACCTTTATCCCAAACTTTACAATATACACAATAGAGTATATGCAGGACTATTAAACTTTATAAGTCCCCCCATTTTTGTTTATACTTTTGAAATATGAAATTGGGTCTTTCTATAAAATAAATTGTGCAACATAGTCTTTAAGACATAAAAAAAATTTTAAACCTTTTTTTTTTTAAAAGAGTTTATCATTTGAAACAAATATTACTCAAATCATATATATTTTAAAATAATTTAATAAACCATATGATAAACTTGTTTGGACTAGCTTTGGGCTTTATTTATCTTACGTGGACCAAACATAATGTTTGTCTATGGGCTAGGCTCACGATAGCAAGCCGTCTCAAAAAAAATATGATAAAAGTTTTCGGGTTTCTACAAGCTCCACCTTCCTACTTAGAGCATCAACAACAACGTTTGCCTTGTCAGGTTTGTATTCCATTACATAGTCAAACTCTGCTAAGAAATCTTGCCAACGTGCTTGCTTAGGAGTCGGCTTCTTTTGTGATTGGAATGAAAATAGCTAGTGGCAGCATTATCTATCTTGATGATGAACTTAAAGCCCAACAAGTAATTACGCCATACCCGTAGGCAATGAATAATAGCCGTCATCTCCTTTTCTTGTACAGTGTACCGACGCTAGATGTCATTGAGCTTGCAGCTTTTCAAAGCGATAGGATGCCTTTCTTGCATTAGAACTCTCCCTATAGCAAAATTCGAGGCATCCGTTTGAACTTCAAAGGTTTTGGTGAAATCCGGCAACGCCAAGGCCGGTTCCTCTATTACGGCCGCCTTAAATCATCAAAGGTCTTTTGCCATTTCTCGGACCAACTCCAAGTCTTATTCTTTTTTCAATAGGTCTGTTAATGGGGCTGCCCTCGCTGAGTTGCCCTGGATGAACCGCCGATAATAATTAACTAGACCGAAGAAAGAACGAAGTTCGGTTCCCTTGGTTGGTGCCTCCCACTCCTTGTTTGCCTTTATTTTTGCCTCGTCCATGGCTAATGACATGTCCAAGGAAGTGCACATCCTCCTTGGCAAAAGAATATTTCTCCTTCTTGATGTATAGCTCATTTTCCCGCAATGCTTGGAACACCGTCCGTAGGTGGTTGACATGATCCTCCAAGTTGTCACTATAAATGACTATGTCATCGAGATAGACCACCATGAACTTGTCCAAGTAAGGTTGGAAAATCTTGTTCATTAATGTGCAAAATATGGCCGGGGCGTTGGTTAAGCCAAAAGGTATCACCAAACATTCAAATGAGCCATATCGAGTAATACATGCAGTCTTAGGCTTATCTCCTTTAGTAATCCGTACTTGGTAGTAACCCTTTTGTAGATCTACCTTCGTGTAATACTTTGCACTACCAAGTCTATCAAATAAGTGAGCAATCAATGGAATAGGATACTTGTTTTTGATTGTTACCTTATTGAGCGCCTGATAATCTACACACATCCTCAACGAATCATCATGCTTCTTTTGGAACAAGACCAGTGTGCCATAAGGTGCTTTCAAAGGTTGGATCCTTCCCGTGTCTAGTAGCTCCGTTAATTGCCTTCGAAGTTCTTCGAGTTCTGGCGGTGCCATCCGATAAGGGTGCCATGGTCAACGATTTGGCACCCGACTCCAACTCAATCTTATGATCCACCTCTCTCCTAGGTGGCAATTTCTTAGGCAACTCTGGCGGCATTACGTCCATATTTTACTCAAGGATGTCCTTGATGACTCTGGGTACGTCATCATCTATCCGACTACCCACGACTATGTCGACTTGGTCCTCCAGTTTAGTGCTGCCAAGTACATCACCTCGCCTTTCTTTAGTCCCTTTACTAGTTGCATGGCCGAAAGTTGCCCCATTGCTTTCTTCCTAGCCACCATACGAACCATGCATGAAGAATCCTTCTCTAAGATGCAAACCGAGCCAAAGAAAGGCATAGGAATAACATCAACCTTCCTCATGAAGTTCAACCCGAGAACCAAGCTAAAATCATCCATTGTTGCCACTGAAAGATCAACTTGGCCACGACAAGTGCCCAACTGGATTTGTGCCCTTTGAACCACGGGTGTGGATGGAGAATTCACAACCTTCATAAGACCACCACCTTTAGTGATTTTGAGGCCCAATCGTCTAGCCTCATCTTTAGTAATAAAGTTGTTAGTGGTTCCCGTGTCCACCATTGCTAGTGTAGGCCGACTATTTACTTGGGCTTCCACATACATCAATCCTCTTTCATTTTTGGAAGCCGGAACTGTAGAATATTTGGAGAGAATAATAATCTTTCATTTACTTGAACTTGGTATATACAAGAATATTACAACAATTAACAACCTAGTCCCTAACAATTACTAGATACTAAATTGGTACAATAATAGAAGAAGTAACACATTTCAACACTCCCCCTCAAGTTGGTGCATAGATATCACACATGCCCAACTTGGATATCGATGTATAGAATAAACCACTAGCCACTCCATGTGTCATAATATCAGCTAGTTGATTTGCACTCTTAACATATGGAATCTCTATATTCTTGGAGTCGAGGTTATCTTTGATGAAATTTCTGTCCAGCTCAACATGTTTCGTTCGATCATGTTGTACCGGATTGTTTGCTATCTCAATAGCTGCAGTGTTGTCACAAAAAAGTAGCATGGGCTTCCTCGGACCAAAACCAAGTTCACTAAGAAGGATTTTCAACCACGTAAGCTCGGTAGTTGCATGATGCAAAGCACGATATTCTGCCTCAGCGCTAGACAATGAGACCACATTTTGTTTTTTGCTTCTCCAAGTAACAAGATTTCCTCCAACAAATGAAACATATCCTGATGTAGATTTTCTATCCAATCTAGATCCAGCGAAATCAGAATCTGTATAGCTCACAATGTCTAGGTGCCCCCTTTTTGAGTACAAGATGCCCTTACCTGGAGAAGACTTTAAATATGCCAAAATACGATTAATTGCACTCATGTGCTGATCACTTGGGTTATGCATGAACTGACTCACAACACTCACTGCATATGACAAATCAGGTCTTGTGTGAGTCAAATAGATCAATTTTCCTACCAAACGCTGATATCTCTCTTTGTTTGTAGGAATCTGATCAGGGTAAATAGATAGACCGTGATTCACCTCTATAGGTGTGTCTACAGGTGCACAAGCCGACATACCAGCTTCTGCTAGTAGATCAAGAACATACTTACGTTGGGAAATAAAAAGTCCTTGTTTGGATCTTGATACCTCGATGCCCAAGAAGTACTTTAGGGCACCCAAGTCTTTCATTTCAAACTCTTTCGTAAGATGAATCTGAAGTTTTTCAATTTCACTGGGGTTACTGCCAGTAACAATCATATCATCCACATACACAATAAGTAATGTAATATCCTGACCATTCCTTTTATAAAATAGGGTATGATCAGCTAAAGCCTGTTTAAAACCATACCTCTTCATTAAGCAACTCAACCTTCCAAACCATGCCCTTGGTGATTGTTTTAGTCCATATAGAGCCTTCTTCAACTTACAAACCTTATCCCCTGGAGGAGTGAAACCTGGTGGTGGATCCATATACACTTCTTCTATCAAATCACCATGAAGAAATGCATTTTTCACATCAAATTGCCTCAATGGCCAGTCCTGATTGACCGCCAAGGATAATATAACTCTAACTGTGTTCATCTTAGCTACAGGAGCAAAAGTCTCTTGATAATCAATTCCATAGGTCTGTGAGTAACCTTTGGCAACTAGTCTTGCTTTATACCTGTCCACGGTTCCATCTGACTTGTATTTTAATGAGTACACCCATTTGCACCCAACGGACCT
Organism: Ligustrum vulgare; assembly: GCA_963555705.1. NCBI lineage: Eukaryota > Viridiplantae > Streptophyta > Magnoliopsida > Lamiales > Oleaceae > Ligustrum > Ligustrum vulgare. The sequence continues at coordinate 43,626,242 of OY743180.1, read as the reverse complement.
TTTTCCTGACGGCAATGAGACCATCTCCCAAGTAGAGTTCTGTTGGAGAGCATTCATTTCTTCTACCATAGCAGACTTCCACTTAGGGTGATCAAGAGCTTCCTGAAAGTGATTAGGAATAGACACAGAAGACAACTGAAGGGCAAATGCCATGTTGGTCTTAGATAACCGATGATAAGAAATATAGTCAGAGATAGGAAATATAGCATAGGAAGAAGATGTTGAGAAGCCCAACCTATCAGGTGGGTTATGGTTCCGAAGGGGATATCTCCTAACTGGAGTGTCAACAATGTCTAAAGCTGCAGGGTTAGAGTTAGAAGCAGGGATATGAATAGGAATAGAAATGGGAGAGGTAGGAGGTGGAGTATGTACCTCATTTTCAATCATAGAAGAGTCCGATGGCACAGTAGTATCAACAGGAGAACTATTAAAGTTTGAAGAGGGCTCGATAGTGCCTTCAGTAACTGGTGCTGGAGTACAAGGAGTATTTAGATTTTTCCTGGTGTAGCACTTTTGGAACAACCTAGGTGATCTGTCACTCTCGTCTTCGGACTCCCCCTTACCATTAGAAATCCATACTTTCTTTTCTTCTAACCATATTTGTTCCTCTTCTTTACTACAAATTTCCCCCTGAAGAGGAACTAACGACACATCATCAGAGAAAAAAGACTCAGATTCACAAAATTCAACGTCCATAGAGATATAGTATTTCCCAGTAGGAGGATAAAAACATTTTTAACCCTTTTGGGAGCTGGAATAACCAAGAAAAACACACCTCAAGGCACGTGGGTCAAGTTTGTCTCTGAGATGGGAGTGGACATGGACATAACACACACAACCAAAAATTTTAGGACAAATATTCAAGGCAGAAGGAATAGAGTGGAATCTTGACAACATCCTTAGAGGAGTCAGGAAATCAATTATGCGAGAAGGCATACGGTTAATGAGATAGACAGCAGTTGACACGGCTTCAGCCCAAAAACGTTTTGGAACACGCATAGTAAAGCATAATACTCGGGCTACCTCAAGGATATGCCTATTTTTACGCTCTGCTATGCCGTTCTGTTGAGGTGTGTAAGCACAAGTTGTTTGATGGAGAATACCGTGATTCGCGAAAAAGTTAGCAAGGGTTTGGTTTACAAACTCACGGCCGTTGTCAGAATGAAAAACTTTAACCTGAGAATGAAATTGTGTCTCAACCATTTTTGAGAATTGAGGAATAACATGTGTGACATCGCCCTTAGATTTTAGAAAGTATACCTAAGACACTCTAGTACAATCATCAATAAAAGAAACAAAATATTTCTGACCTGAGGTAGAAGGAGTAGAGAAAGGGCCCCAAACATCGGTGTGAACACAAGCAAAAGGGACATGACTTCTATTTTGGCTAATTTTAAAAGGTACACGATGATTTTTGGCAAAAATACATCGTTCACATCGCATGCTAGAGATAGGAATATTCTGAAATAATTTTGGAAACAAGTGCTCTAAATAAGAAAATGAGGTATGTCCTAATCTACAATGCCACAAAAGGATCCTGTCTCTAGGAGAAGATCTACTAACTACTTGAAGACCAGCACCAGTCTCTGTTTGCAACTTACTGGTCTTCTCCAAATAGTATAGTCCTCCCCTTTCAATACCAGTACCAATCGTCTTCTTCGTTTGATTATCCTGAAAGATACAATGAGAAGGAAAGAAGGTTACAAAACAATCAAGGGTTTTGGTAATTTGACTAATGGATAATAGATTGGTAGAGAATGTAGGTGCAAGTAAGACAGACGATAGAGATAACGTGGGTGAAAATGAAACATTTCCAGCCCCGGTAATTTGAACAGGAGTTCCATTAGCCACCTGGACAGATTTAACATGTGAAGTAGTTAGAGAGTCAAGTGTAGAATGATTGCAAGCAAAATGGTCGGTAGCTCCAGAGTCGATAACCCAATAATTAGATATTGTAGAAGTTGATGCTAAACCAAAAGAACCTTCCTCAGGAGACAATCGAGCAACGTGTGATGCAACAGAGATATCAGTAGACCCATCCATTTTTCCAATTCTAAAAATACAATATAACACAAGCTAACCACACTCTCTTTCGTGGGCAATTTCAGAGAGAAAGAAAACTGAAAATGGTGAAGAACTACCAACTGTGAGCGAGGAGTACCTGAAGGCCGTTGAGAAATACAAGAAGAAGCTGGAACAGTAACCTGAAGCTCGAAATCGCGAGCTTAAGTCGCTAGGGTTCCGGCAGCTCGAAACCAGGAAGATAATCGCAGAAAAAATGGGAAAGAAGAACACGGCAGCAACAGTCGGCGCCGGAACGACCTCGGAATGGACGGGTCAGCGGCGGAATGGCCTCGGACTGGACCGAATGGTCTGGCAGTGGCCTGAATCGCGAGTAAAAAACGTGAGCAGATTTCGCGATCTGGGTCGGCGAGTGTCTCCGACGGTCGGCGAGTGTCACCGGTGGTTGGAAAATGGTCGGACGGCGTCGGAGTTGCGTGGGTCAGCAGCGGCAGGGGTGAATTTAAGCTGGTCAGTGCTGATTTGGGTATAATTTTGAAAGCTAGGGTTTTTTTTTTTTCTTTCTCACCGGCTCTGATACCATGTAGAATATTTGGAGAGAATAATAATCTTTCATTTACTTGAACTTGGTATATACAAGAATATTACAACAATTAACAACCTAGTCCCTAACAATTACTAGATACTAAATTGGTACAATAATAGAAGAAGTAACACATTTCAACAGGAACAACCTTAGCATTGAGGGCTTTAAGTGCATTAAGTAACTGCAACGAGCTAACATGTTTCGCCCTTTAATCTTGGCAAGAGGATGAATCCCGTTCCTCTGCCATAGTGGCCAACGTATCGAGTTTAGGGCAATCACGCATTAAATGTGGCCCCTTGCACACGAAACATCCACTTTGAAGACTCGTCGAGGCTTTCTTCTTTTCGTCATAATTTCTTCGTGAAGGAGAAGGTTTGTAAGTGTTGCTACTTTTGAAGAAGGGTGGCTTCTTATAATCTTTCTTCTCTCCCCCGCCTTTAGCCGAGTTACCCTTAGAGCTTTTAGAAGATTTTGATGACTCTGTGCTCCTTTGGAACTCGGTTAAAGATTCGGCCACTACAATATCTTCGTCTACTATCTTTACTCCCTGACGTTGTAGTTCTTGCTTAGTCCGATTTTGTAAGCCATCGGTAAAGTGAAACAATAGATCTTCATCTGACATGCTTTGGATTTGAAGCACAAGGGTAGTAAATTCTTTGACATAATCCCGGATAGTGCCCTTGTGTTTCAACTCTCGAAGCTTTTTACGAGCCTCGTAGACTACATTTTCGGGATAAAATTGCCGCTTTAATTCTTTCTTGAAATCATCCCAACTATCTATCCTACAAGCACCCTTTTCTATGTCGGCTGCTTACGTCGCCACCATAGAGCCGCGGTGTTCGTAAGATACATAGTTGAAGTATGTACCTTAATCGCTACATCCATGATATTTACGCCCTCAAAGTATACCTCCAATCGCCATAGGAAGTCATCTAACTCCTTTGCGTCTCGTTTTCCATCGAACTCCCTAGGCTTAGGGTAGTCAACCTTTGGTTTCATGGGGCTCCTATCTTGCACAGAAAGGGGCATTGTGCTTCCGCCTTTTCTCTAGTAGTCGACCTTTAGTTTCACGGGGTGCCTTTCTTTCTTGCACAGAAAGGGGCACTGTGCTTCCGCCTTTTCTCGCTGAGACGAAAGAAGATTTGATTACAAATTGAAGAAAACTTTACAAGAGAAAATTTGAATGCATTGAAACTTGATTGTTTATTGATTGCAGAGAGCAGTAAATTACATTGATTGATGAAAACAGTAAATTACAAATGTTAATGCAGGGGGTGGACACCAAAAACTTGAAAGTTATAAATTCTATTACCCCCTATAATAGACTTCGGAGGAAAAACCCCAGTGACAGGAGTAGACATAAAAAGCTGAAGAATCATAATAAAATTTTACAATTAAAAGGGAATTACAATAATTACAACAATATTTACAAAGTGCGGCCAAAGTTGGGCAAATTGCGGTTGCGAGTGGGTCAAGGGGCTAAGTAATAGTTGCGGTCCTTGACATTCTCTCCCATCTGTTTTGGCGACTTTCTCGGTGCCATAAGTTCATGATATTCTTTAATAAGATGCTTGAAGGCTTCAATGTCTTTTTCTCTTTCCCAAGTATTCTCATCGCTGCAGCATCTGTTCCATTTGACCAAATACTCTTGATGATCCTTTCTGGAAGCTCGGGTAACTCGGTGATCAAGAATAGCTTCAACAACCCTCTTTCCAATTTTCTTCAATTCAAACACAGGTTGCTTCAGCTTATTTCTGGATGTATCCTCTTTGTCTGAAAAGTATGGCTTAAGAACACCGACATGGAGGACATTGTGAATTTTACACCGAGAAGGGAGTTCTACTCTGTAAGCAACTTTTCCAATCCTCTTCACGATAGGTAATGGCCCTGTGTATTTTGGAAACAACTTTGAGTATTTCCCTCTGGTGAGCTTGTAACAGTTTCTGTCGGGAAGTTTAACCATTACCAAATCTCCCACATTGAATTCAACAAAACAACGCTTCAGACCAGCAGACTTCTTGTATCGTTTCTGAGCTTTCTCAAGATAGCTTCGGGCAATTTCAATATTTCGTTTTCATTCTTGAGAGAAGTTCCTTGCTTGAGGGGACTTGGTACTTGAGTTCAGATCTACAGTATGAGGGAGTAACGGTTGTTAGCCCGTAACAATCTCAAAAGGACTCTTATTGGTGGAAGAGTTCTTTTGGGCATTAAAGCATACATGTGCACCTTCCAAAAGTTTCACCCAATTTTTCTTCGAAGTAGAGATGAAGTGCCGAAGATATTCCTCCCAACATAGAGTTGAACCGCTCCGTCCGTCCATCAGTTTTTGGGTGAAAACTAGAACTCATGCTCAGAGTTGAACCAAAAAGTTTGAACAATTCTGTCCAAAATATGTCAGTAAACCGAGGATCTTGATCACTAACAATGTCTTTAGGCAGCCCCCAGTATTTAACAATATGCTTGAAGAAGTGATGAGTGTCTCTTCAGCTGAAACATACTTAGGCGTTGCGATGAAAGTTACATATTTTGATAAATGGTCAACCACCACGATAATGGTTCCAAAATCTGCGACTTTTGACAAACCAATTATATAATCCACCGATACACTTTCAAATGGCCTGGATGGGACGGAAAGAGGTTCAAGCAAGCCTGCCTTCTTCTGATGATCTGCCTTATCCTGTTGACAGACAAGACAAGTTTTCACATAAGTTGCAATGTCGTCCCACATTTGCGGTCAATAGAAAGCACGTTGTAAAGGTGCACAAGTGCGTTCTTCTCCAGATGTCCCGCCCAGAGGGTATCGTGGCATTCCGTTATCAGGGATTTTCGTAAATCTCCCTTCGGGACATACATGCGGTCCCCTTTAGTCTTCATTAGACCCTAGTCCAATCAGAACTGACGAATTTTGCCCTGTTTGATGAGGTTGACCAAATATTGTGTAGCTGGATCCTTCTCCAGAAGTGCTCGTATTCTGTCTCTTACATTTGTAGTGACTTCGCTTCTAGAAAGAGTAGCCATTGCACATATTGGAGCTAAGTCAGCTCGACGACTGAGAGCATCTGTGACACGGTTGCTAGATCCAGGACGATATTCCAACATGAAGTTGAACTCCGAAAGAAGTTCTTGCTAGATAGCTTGTTTGCTCGAAAGTTTTTGTTGGGACATGAAGTGGATGACTACAGTATTATCGGTTTTCACAATAAATGGAGACCCAAGTAGATAGTGAAGCCATACTCTGAGGCAATGAACAACCGCCAACAACTCTTTTTCGTGTACTGAATAACGATGCTCTGCATTATTGAGCAACTTTCAAAAGTGACCGGATGTCCTTCCTATATGAGGACTCCACCAAGCGCAAAATCTGAAGCATCAGTCTGGACTTCAAATGGTTTTGTCACATCTGGTAAGGCTAATACTGGGTTTGTCCACATAGACTTCTTCAACTTCTCGAAAGCCGTTTGGCATTGTGCAGACCGATCCCAAACTTTTTCCTTCTTCGTTAGTTCCGTCAAGGGCAGTGCAATTTCTGAGTATCCCTTCACGAATCTTCGATAGTAATTGCATAACCCAAGAAACGAGCGTACGTCATGTATGTTCTTTGGTGGTTGTCAATCCTTGATTGCTGCCACTTTCTTCGAATCCATGCGAACATTTTCTTGCTCAATGATGTGACCCAAGAAGCTGATAGAAGTTTGGGCGAATGAGCACTTGGATGGCTTAGCATAAAGTTAATTCCCTCGGAGTCGACTCAGGACTCTTCTAACATGTTGCACATGTTCCTCCAATGTCTCCCTGTAGATTACGATGTCGCCCAGTTACACGACCACGACCACTACCATGACCACGAAATCATCCAAAAATCCGTGAAGCACCTAATTCATCATCGTGCAGAAAGTAGCATGAGCATTTGTCAAGCCAAAATGCATGACTTTAAATTCGAAAGCACCATATCTGGTTACCACAGTCGTTTTTGCTTCATCTTCCTCCTTGATCTGAACTTGCTAGTATCCAGATCGAAGATCAATTTTCATATAGTATCTTTCCTTGCTTAGTCGGTCAGAGCAATCTGCCACCAGCGGAATAGGAAAATTGTTTTTTACAGTGATCTTGTTCAGGGCACGATAATCACAACACATTCTGAGAGAGCCATCGGTCTTTTTTTGAAATAACACGGGAGCTTCATATGGTGATTTCTCAAGCACGATAATTCCACTTTCCAACATTTCTCCTAGTTGCTTCCTAAGCTCTTCCAGCTCATGTTGAGACATCCGGTAGGGTGCCCCTGGCAGGTGGCTTGGACCTGGAATAAGTTCAATTTCGTGATCAATTGCCCTCCTAGGAGGCAATCTTCTTGGCAACTTCTCTGGCATTATATCCTCAAATTCCTGTATAACCTTTCGGACAGGTTTTGAAATAGGACCAGACGCTTTTTCGATCTCTCCTAGACGAAGAGTGCACAAAAATGAGGGTTCATTTCTCTTGAAGTCCTTACTGAATTACATGGTCGAGATGCTCTTCTCGCCAACTTTTCCAGCCAATGTAATTATACCACAAGAATTTGTACCCATCATCATTAAGGAATCAGAGTGTGGGAACACTGCTGTCTTCGTATCTCGAAGAAATTCCATTCCTAAAAAGTTGACAATAGGCGTTTACCATTCGTTTTTGTGGACAATCAGACACTCGATGAAACCCTTCACATAGGAAGCATACAATTTTAGTAGCAGTATCAGATTTACCCTCTGTTGTCTTTCCTTTATTCCAATTGCTTTGGTTACTATTTTGATAGTTGCCTTGACGGCCACCTTGATGATAACCATGAGAGTTGTTCTGACAAGAACCTTGATATCCACCTCCTCTTTGGTTGGAGTACCGTTGTCCCCCATTTGAGCTTGAGCTAGCTCTGAATTGCTTATTTCCTCCACCATTAGATCGATCTTTCTTGGTTTCAGTTTGATAATCCATTAAGCATTCGACAACTCCCATTGCCGAGCTTAAATCTGTAATCTTCTGCCTTTGGAGTTTCGTACGTGTCCACTATTTCAAGCCCTCCATGAAGGTCAAAAGCTTGTCCTTTTCTAACATGTGTCGAATATTTAGCATATGCTCAGAAAAGACTTTCACGTACTCCCTGACAGAGCTCGTATGTTTTAATTCCTGCAATGCCCGACGGGCATCATATTCCACATTCTTTGGGAAGAACTGGGTTCGAATTGCTTCTTTCAGAAGATCCCAAGAATCTATCTTGACGCTGTTGGCTTGAATATCAATATATTTCGACCGTCACCACAATTTTGCATCTCCATCCAGATACATGGTAGCTGTAGTCACATTTCTTGCTTCATCTCTAATGCCAGCAGCAAGAAAGTATTGTTTTATGTCAAACAAGAAGTTGTCCACTTTCTTTGCATCGCGTGCCCCTCCATAGGTGCACGGTTCCGGGATTCTGACCCTAAGTACATACTCTTCTTGTGCGGGAGCTTGCCCATTGCCCACCGCATATTGGAGAATTCGTAGCTGAACTTTCATTGTTTCCATCTCCCTGCAAACTAGGAATGATTGCAACAGCTTCAGTCATTGCTGCGCAAGCCGCTCGGCTTTCATCCAGTTGAATGTGTATATCCCGAATATACGATTCTGCCATTTCAACCTTTTCCTCGAGGCTGTCCACGGCATAGCATAACCTTGTGGTTTGCCCATTGAGCGCATCCACGCGCTGTTTAGTACTCTTCTTAGCACCAGCTACATCGGTGGTCTATGATGCATTCGGATCCAAAGCCTTTAAATCCATTGCTTTCTTATTGAGGGACGTGAGCTAAGGCTCTTATACCAACTCACGGGACGCCTTTCTTTCTTGCACATAAAGGGGCACAGTGCGGCAGTAGTCTTCTCCGCTAGACTACCTTCCGCCTTTTCTCGCTTGTCTCGGGATGAAAGAAGATTTGATTACAAATTGAATAAAACTTTATAAAAGAAAACTTGAATGTATTGAAATTTGATTGTTTATTGATTACAGAAAGCAGTAAATTACATTGATTGATAAAAAGCAGTAAATAATAAATGTTGGTGCAGGGGGTGGACACCAAAAGCTTGAAAGTTTTAAATTCTATTACCCCCTATTATAGACTTCAGAGGAAAACACAGGAGTAAACATAAAAAAGTTGAAGAATCATAATAAACTTTTACAATTAAAAGGGAATTATAATAATTACAACAATATTTACAAAGTGAGGCCAAAGTTGGGCAAACTGCGGCTGCGAGTGGGTCAAGGGTAATAGCTGCGGTCCATGACACTTGGAGCCGCTATTACCTTGCTCGTACCCGCACTAGTAGAGGCATTCTTGCAAGCATCAAGGCCACTTTGCATATCCTCGCAAAGCTTGTTTACTTGATTTTGGATTGTCTTGACGGCATCCATCACCTTAGACTCCAACCTTATATATTCTTCCCTTAGAGCGCCTTGGTCTTCCTTGATGTCATCAAGTTGTTCCAAGGTGTGAGACTCTAAGGTTGAGAGTGAATTCTCCACCGTTTCGATGCATTCCCCCATGCTGAGAAATACTTCCTCGAGAGATCCACCGGTTGGGGCCGGTGGTCGACTCTCGCTTTGAATTTGTCTAGTCTTCTTACCCGTAGTATGGGGTTTGACCTCTTGACCCTGATCCTCATGTTTTACCCCCTAGTGCCGGAACCCGCAACCTCTAGCTCTGCTATGCCAACGGTAGTAAGTGAGCAAACCCAGGCTCTGATACCACTTGAAACGGACCTGCCGTTCGGCACTTGATATGCTCCCAAGCATATGGGTCAGTCTTCCCCAATACACTGGCCAGCAAGCTATAATGCATGTACAATGTAACTCTGGGAAGGGACTTATTGATATATACCTGCAAGTATATAGGCCATGCCAGTCCACATCCCGAATAATCTGACAATATGAGTTTCTTGCTGTGCCACGAGTAGGGAAAAACCGGGCCGTGACATGCTGCTAATTTATAGCTTCAAATACTCTTCACAAGATAATAGGTGCTTGATCTCTCGTTTAAAATATTGGAACATCCATGTGTTTTCGATAATAATTTCTGTACAGGGAAATTATCAGGCTGATATTTGAACAAATGGTTTTTCCTCAATTAGATTTTTGAATGATGCCTTCCTTCAAGGTCTCGATTATTCTGACCGCATTTTATGCTGAGTTTGTCTCAGGTGTATGTTATATATTACCTCTGTCTAAATTACAAAAGCTGATCAATGCCTGTTTGTGCACTGCAGGTGTTTATCATTTCTGTTGCTCCAGGAGATGTCATCATTGCCGGGACTGACGGGCTGTTCGACAATTTGTATAACAATGACATTACTACTCTAGTGGTTCAAGCTGTGAGAACAGGATTAGTGCCTCAGCTTACGGCAGAGAAGATAGCATCATTGGCACATCAACGAGCACAGGACAAAAACAGGCATGCACCATTTTCTGCTGCATCCCAAGCAGCAGGGTTCCGACATAATGGTGGAAAGCTTGATGACATCACCGTAGTAGTTTCGGTCATTACCAACGACGACGAAGTATAAACTCCCTCCCTCCCTTCATCTATGTGAATGTATATGTTTCTGTGCTATATAATAGAGATTTTCATTCTATGCCTGCATTTATCTGACTGACCTGCAGGGCTTGAAGTTCAATTCGGTTTTAAGTTTCTGCACTTTCATTGTTGGATATATCCTTAAATTGATTCCCATATATCTCCTTTCAAATATGTAGTGAAAGCTGCTATATCTTCAAGAGTCAGCCATTTCTAGTGTTTCATAAATGGACTCATAGTTTTCCTCCATTTTGGTTTTATTTAAGTGTGTTTGATGTAAATTATTATGGGAAAAAAGCTTTTTGAATTGTGATTGATGTCATATTGTGTGGTTGAGAATGAAAGAAAAGTTTTGAGTTTATATATTTAAATATTAAAATGTGTAGTCAAAATTGAGTACTTTAGAAAAAATAGTTTTTTTAATGAATACCAAACAGGGGCTAAATCAAACCCATAAAAAATTGGGAATAGTTCAACAATAAGTGAAATGCGAGATTCGTTTTTTCCTGTTATTTTTCGTTCTCACTGTTTAGGCTAGTGCAAGAGTTTCTAGATTCTTATTAGAACAAAATTCAGTATCCTAATAAGATTAAAAACAACACTGAATTGAAATTGACAGTCTCGTCACCCCTGGAATGACAAACAGTTCTCTTAACTATCAGTTATCGTTAATTCCCGCTTTCAGCTATACCCGTGTTTCTCCGGACTGCACTTCACAGGTTCTTATTAACTTTGAGATTATGCATCATTTAATAAAGTACTTTTGCATTTTAATGTTTGAGAAATTCTTGTATTTGTTTCTGCTGCAATATGTTGATACTATTTTCATCCATTTGCTAATTATTGGGTAAGTTATCAATTTAGTATCGAGCAAAAGTTGTTAACACCAGTTTTGAATTATTTTTGAGTAATCTTTTTAGATTTTGAAAGAAAAAGTAAGTATTTTTTCTTCATTCCCTACATTTCTTCAGCACCATATTATCAATTAAATTGTGATGGTTGGCATTTTTCATTGTGCAGGAAAGCCCTGGTGGCTCTAGTTAGAGCCTGTAACTGGATGTGGACTATTTTATAATTTTCCAACCGAATATCAGATTGCTATCTGTTGGGTAATGCTGAAGTTTCATATGCACATCTTAGCACAAGGTTATTTCTTGTTGACTGTTTACTGTGAATGCTGATGCCACTCCTGGTATTCAGTTTTGTTGTATATAAGAGTTTAGAGCTGTAGTGCTTTTACATACAAATTAAACAGCTGTACACAGAATCACATGCTAGAGTGGAGAGTTAATCCACTTTCTGTCTTTGCTTTTTTAGAATTTTTTTTGTATAGGTTTCTGTACTTGTTATAGTAATATATACTTGGTTTACAACGAACTCGTGAAACAGATAGCTTCACCAGGTGGTTTCACGCCTACCTGTGGATTTGACAATACTTCAAAAGGTTCCCCTCTTTAGGAATCTCGAAGTCTATGCTTATTTGGCTTAACAATATTCAATCTTATTTCTTCTGTGTATTAATGAAGTCCAAATGCTTGTAGTTATTATCCGTCTAATAACGAGTGCTTAAGAGTACTGGTTGAGAGTTTAGGCATATTTGTTAGCCTCCTATTATGAATGGTGGATTGAATGACACCAGACATGATTGAGAAAGAAAAGCCCCATTGTCTTGTATGGTGTTTCCCAATGCTGCATTGTTGTCTTATATGGTGTTGCCCAATGCTGCATTGTACTTTATATGTCTTGATCTCAGATAGATTCTAAAATATTGAAAGAACTCAATCTGCATAACTTACTTGAAATTTGCCAGGATTTGCAAGAATGTAGTGCTAAAAAGTACTAATATGTTTGGTAAGCTTGACTGGATATATTACATTATAAGAGTAGAAAAGAAAATCTAACTTATCGTTTATTGTATTGTCTAGTCATGTTCCAAGCATATGTTGCTACATGTACTATTGATCTTCATTCATTTTTTATATTTACTTCTGGAGATGAACCCGGATTCAAGACAGGATCTTGATTTGAGGAAATGTTACTGGAATTATCATCAAGAATATCAAAGAAAATATAAATATGGGATCCATCTCGAACTCCGTACACCCTGAGAGGGACGTCATTTTTGTCCATCAGATGTCTGGGATTATTGTCGAGCATCAGAATGAGTCGATCACTGGGTAGGTTTTCTTGAATTCCTATCTCTCTCTTCAGATCTGCTACTGTGGAATTGTCTTCTACATGTATGTAGAACAGTTTTCCTGTCATTATCTCTGCAACCAACTTCATTTTTCAGGGAAAATGAAACAAATCTTTAGTCTCATCTATCCAGATTCATTTTTGTATAGTTTTTCAACGAGTTTTGATTTGTTTTTGCATGCATTTCTGGTTTATGTTTGCATATGTGTGTGTGTGTCACACAGAGAGAGAGAGAGAGAGAGAGAGAGAGAGAGAGAGAGAGAGAGAGAGAGAGAGAGAGAGAGAGAGAGAGAGAGAGAGAGAGAGAGAGAGAGAGAGAGAGAGAATGAATGAACAGGAAAACTGCATTTTCTATTGTTATTTTCATAGAATGCATGCCTTGGACCAGTGTTTTGATCTGGTCAGAGTAAAGACATTGCTCTAAATTGGCCTTCTTTTGATGGCTAAAATTCATGAATTTATTTTACGTTGTGCTTGCAAATGTTGAATTGTTTTGAGTTTTATTCAATCCACTAATTCATTTTAAATTGTAAAAATCAAATGATGTAGATCAATACAGGTGTGTTAAAGGGATACCAATGGGTAGTGGGTACGAGTATGAGTGGGCATCGGGCAGGTTGGATCAGTTTTGAGATCAAAGCGAAACCGACCCGCCATTATCGGTTTTGTGACATTTCAAACTAGACTGAACTGATTTGGCATTTTAACCCGAAACTAACCGACCCGACAGGAAACGGTTGGTTCGGTTTTGGGTGGCAGTTATTTATATATTTATTTTTTTGAAATAAAACTTTTAAAACCTGCATTGCCAATTGCTAAGTTGAAGTACTGAAGTGATAAACTATACATATTTACATAAATTGAACAAAAAATGTCCTCAAATCAAGCAATGAAGTTACAAACCTGCTGCATTCAGTGAATTGCCATTTGCCAAGTTGAAGTTCATGAGCAACCAATCACAAGATTCACAACCCAATCAACATAAGAAAATTTCAAAAGCATATTGTACTTAAGGTTAATTACATTACATTACATAAACAAAAAGTCGGTAATCAAAATATGAAGTTCTTTGTTTCTTCACCTTCAATTTGAAGCTTTAACTTTCACCTGCAAAATTTCACCAAAATATAAAGATTAAAATTGAGATCAAAATGTAACACATTTTTAACTTTAACATACTTTAGTAACTTTACTATAACTAGTGGATGCCCGTGCGTTGCACGTGATATTAGAGTTAAAATATTTAACATGAATGTGAAGTACAACTTAGAAACAGATGATTGAGTAAAAATTTTAAAAAGTAGAAAAATATGAAGTATTCAAGTCTCTGTGTTGCATAATTGGTTTAAAACACGTCACGTGTGATCCAAATTGAAATCAAGTACAAAAGGAAAATAAATGTTTACCATTAGAAGTAGCAGTAAAAAGTAAAAGAAATATGTATAAATAGAAATACCGGTGAAGATATAGAAGGATTTCATAAAGCGGAGGTAAGTTCAACTACAGAAGGAAATTGGTAATACATAAAATAAAAGCTCCAAACATGAAACCAAGTCCTTTTTTCTAAACAAATGCACAATAAAAGGTCTTTATTGTATATTTTTATAACAAAGAAATGCTTATGATTAGGTGCATTACCTACAACGAAAACATAGTTTTCCATCTTGAGACTTTGAGAAGCAGATAGAATACCATAGCTAACCATAGCATTGGGCTGAAAGAAGCGCCAACATATCAAGTTAGATAAGCAATACTTGGTGCATTATATTCTTATTCATCAGGGCACAATAAATCATACGTGATTCTAACAACTACTTTAAAGTCGTCTTCCAATGATCTTTTACTACTATTATGATAATTAAATGTATAGACACTGCTTGAAGTTTAAATATTCATACTACTTCTTCTTTTAGATTATGTCTGCTAATTTAACGTCCAAAGCCACTTGATTTTATTACTATTATAATATAATTAATGTACATGTGCAATGTTAATTTAAACCATCTTAATACCATTTTGTTTTAGATAATGTCTGCTAATTTAACGTCTATAGATGTATACATAAAGTTTCAGTGATCAATAATTGGCCTTCACTTACATTGATGTCTCTAAGCAATGCTCCAAAATTAAGGCCCCGTTCTCTTTGTTGTTTTGAACCCGTTTTGAGTTTTCGATTTTTGGAAATATCGAAAACGCGTTCACTTTGCCCATTTTCAGAAACGAGTTTTCCAAAACACCAAAAAAATTATAAAGGAAACTCAAAACGAGTTTATTACGTTTTGGATATTTTGTGTTAAAAAGTCCAAAACGACCAAAACGCACGTTTTGAATTTTTTTTTTTTGTGTAAATGTGAGACACTTCCTTCACTTAAAGTTCTTATATTATTTTGCCATTATATATAGATCCATGTTAATATTTTTTTTTTCTTGTAATTATTTATTTTTATTTTTATTATTATTATTTTAAATGTGTGACACTTCTTTCACTTGAAGTTCTTATGTTATTTTGTCATTATATATAGATTCATGTTAAGATTTTTTTTTTTTTTTTGTAAATTATTATTATTATTATTATTATTAAAGTGAGAGATACTTCATTCACTTGAAGTTCTTATATTATTTTGTCATTATATATAGATCATGTTAAGATTTATTATTTTATTTATTTATTTATTATTTTATTTTTTTTGTAAAAGCGATACACTTCTTTCACCTGAAATTCTTATGTTATTTTGTCATTATATAGATCCATGTTAAAAAAAAAAAATCTTTTTTTGTCATTATATGTCGGTGGCATTGTGCCGAAGACTGGTAGCAGCGCGGTCGCCGCGAGGGCAGTAGGCGTTGGACACCACTGCACATCGCAGCGGCGTCCTTCGCCCTGCTAGAAAATGCAGGGCAAGGGTGCTGCTGTAAAAAACCGATTGCAAAACGCAGCAGTGTGCGACGCTGCTGCAACAGTAGTATCGCGCGCTGCAACGCGTTTCACAGTCGAAGCAGGTGCTGACCTGTTGCTGCTATTGGACCATTGCAGCGGCGACTCCTATCGCAGGAGGTTGACCCGCGTCGCCTCAAGGACGAAGATCCACTAGGGTTCAGACGGTTGGGAGTGATTTGGGGGGCGGGGGCCTCTAATGCAATTTTTGAAATTGTAGGGGCCCATATGCAATTTCATCTTAGGGTTTTTTGAATTGGAAGCAGGAACCTTTCCGGTCATTTTCGAAATATCAGGACCTTGCTTACAATTTCTTTTTAAGGGTCAAGTTGCAATTTTAAATAAAGGGCCTATCATGCAATTTATGAAATTGAAGGGGCTGTTTGTAATTTTAAATTGGGTCAGTAAGCTATTTTCAAGTGGACTTTGAATGCAATTTTGAAAAATACTTAAAATTTGATTTTAAAAGGGTTTGACCTAATTTTCATTTTTGACCAGAATTTTAATTCTGACCCATTTAATATTATATTTTAAAATTCACGACTTTCAGATTATTTTTAAAATTGGATTTTAACAAAAATATATAACTTTGACCCTAAATTGAATTTTATTTTATTTAGGAGTTTTATCATAAATTAAAATGTTAATTCAATTTGCCCTAATTTTAGAATTAGAGTTTGGATTTTAATTTGGTATTTAATTAAAATTTGATTTTAATTAAATTCTATTCAATAATTAGTTAATTCGATTAATCGATTATTAATTAAATCTTATTTAGGATTTGATCCTAAATTCAATTAGCCCTAAAATCTTGAAATTTGAGTTGGACTCTAATTTGGTATTTAATTAAAATTTGATTTGATTTTAATTAAATAAACACGTTAATTAAAGTAATTGATTAATTTGATTAATTAATTACTAAATTGAATTATATTTTATTTTGGAGTTTTATCCTAAATTAAGATGTTAATTCGATTTGTCTCTTTTAGAATTAGAGTTGGACTCTAATTTATTATTTGATTAAAATATGATTTTAATTAAATAAGTCCCGTTAACTAAAGTTAGTTAATTAATTTCATTAATTAATTATTGTTTCTATCCATTTTTTATTATTATTATTATTATTATTTGTAAATGTGAGACACTTCCTTCACTTGAAGTTCTTATGTTATTTTGTCATTATATATAGATTCATGTTAAGATTTTGTTGGTATGTGGTTAATTTTTTTTTTAGCTGAAACAATATTAATGATAAATTTATTAATATAGAGAACTAACTGATTTATTAACATTAAAATTAATGATATTCAACAAATCAATCATTTTTTACATATAACATATTACAAAATAAATATATCAAAAAAATTACAAAGTAAACGCATTTTTCAGTTTTCTATTTTTGAAAACAGTTTTCCAAAATCACAAAGAGAACATATTTTCAGCAATCCCAAAACAAACAACCAAAATTCAAAATTCAAAACAAAATTCAAAACTCAAAATTCAAAATCGAAACACAAAGAGAACGGCCCCTAAATCTCTCATCTCCTTCACCAACTGAATGATGAGAAAATCTAGCTTGGCAACACAGTCATAAAATTTCAAATGGACCTGCATTGGTTCATGATTATAAAAACAATTAAAGCTAAAAATTTAAACAATAATCTGTAATCTCTTCTAGGCACCCTACTATACAGCTCCATCCTTCACTGAAAATCTGAACTTAAGCAGTTGCCAATAACCTCATTGTGCACATATCTTGTGAGGTTGGAGATTGTTTTCTTTGAAGAATAAAGGTGGTTTGCTCAACTGCATTCAATTTCTAGTAACATTTAGCTAATTGTCAACTAATAACTCTTTAATTGTTCTAAATTATTGGATAATTTGAACGCGGAAAAAAATAGAATGATGCAAAAGGGATTTACCTCAATCTCGAGAATTCTTGGTTCGTTATCACGGATAATGGCTCTAACTGTTGTAATATCATACCATTATATCTCAATCTTACTTTTGAGTGCCCTAGCCAACACTTCCCAAACTATTTTGAGCTGTCAAATAGCCTTCATGCTTAGACATCCACTGCTTGCATTTGAAAAGCACGTTAAAAAATGCGATTCTGACTATAGAAATTGTCATGAATAAGAAGCAGTGCACAAGAGTTGTTATACCTACCAATTTCCAATTCTAAGTAAAATTGCAGGGAAGTTAGTAATCTTTAATTTATCAGGACATTTTGTTTTAGGACTATGTCATCCTAATTTGGGATTGCTCTCTGATGAAAAATCTTTGCTCCTCCATTGGGATAACTTCATCTCCAGTAAATTCAAAAAAGATGGCGTCTTTCACAATTTCGAAAAGGGTATAAATTCGGCCTTGTAAACATTGAATAAAACAAATGAGCCTCACACAAAGCAAGAGCCTGGGAGTTACTATTTCAAAGCAGTTTCTTTTATCTACAAATGAACCTCATCTTGAATATATATTGCAAGTTCATTAATGACTTAGCCAAAGATAAGGACTAAATGTAGAACACTGAATCATGTCATCCCATATACCCTCCCTCCACCATTCCCTCTATATGATCATTCTTTAAGGAGGATTTCTTGTTGGCTTCAGAAAAATTTAACCCATAAACCATAAGTAAAACATCAAAAATCATTCCAGATGGAGTGACCTGACCAGACTGATGAATAAAGTAATGTGAAGAAATCTAGGCAACATTAGCAAAATAGCAGCAATCGAAAAAAACAAAAGTAGTACAACAAATAGATTGAAAAAATGTTTTGAGATGTAAGTTGGCACAATTGCTTTAATAAAAATAAAAAAGTAGAAAAAGGAAAAAACATGCAGACAACAAGCTAATTGCCTAGAAAAAATAAATATAGTTCTTGGAATGTGAAAAATATAATGAGAAAAATGAAATATGGACTTTCATATATCTCCTTCAATTACCATAATTATCAGCACCAATTTCTTGTATTGCAGGGTGAGCTCGCTACTTAGAAGAAGAAAAGTATAATGGACTAAAATATGGACCAACACTGTTAGATATAAGATATTGGGGATTAGAAAAGCTTGTATTAGAGAACAAAACCCAAATTCAACAAAATCTGTTGTGCTCCCTAGAACTAAAACTAACTGCAGGTTTGAAGCCTTTTTTTGTACATCACCTGAATTGATTCTTTCAAACCTTCACCTTCATCCTAAACCAGATATTGCACAATTCTAGAAACATAAGAATCAAAATGATATTTGGCATGCTTCAGAAAAATGATCTAGCTATTTAATTAGCTGCCCTATTGCAAATTTGCACCAAGTATTTGAGCCTCTTTTTTGTGTTTCTGTACAAGAGAAAAATCCCAGGTTCAAGAATTTTTCTAGTACCAAATAAAAAAAATTACAAATTGAAAAGAAATGAGTATTATATCAAATTAACATACATGTATTGCATCTGGTTACCAGAAATCTACTAAAGAGAAAAATTCGACGCTGTGTAAATTGATGTTCAGTTGGAAAGAGATGAGAGGACTCTTATACAGAAGAGATCGAAGAAACATTTGAATTAAAAGAAAAAACCTAAATCTCCAGCTAAAGAAAAGAAGAGCGGCGCCTTCGATTGTGGCTGTCGATGTTGGAGGAATTTTGTGAATAGTGACGCCAAAATAAGTATAATGATGGTTTGTAAATCCGTGCCGAAAATTGGACAGAGTAACGGAAAAGAAAACACAAACAAGAAGAATAAGGAAAGTAGGGACAAATCCGAGGCAAGAGTTGGACTCTTTGTCCTTAAGTCGAATTTGCTCCGCAACGGTGCCTACAGATTCCGGCAATCGACTCCCAAGATACAACGGCTATACTTGTGTTTGTAACACTCCAAAACACAAGTACAACGAACCAAATTTAGGCTTATGTACTCCAATGATGAAATGAAGGAAAATCAAATCATTATTTTGGAGAGAAGAGAGGATGCGAGATGTTTTGCATATCAAATTGTGAGGAATAGGATACCCAAAGGGTCCTATTTATAGACCATGAAAGGGTGTTGACGAAATGGTTGAGGCCAAACCATGCACCATTTCCAAACCATGCTCATTTATGAAAAGGTGTCTATTCACCGGAGGTCGCACGATTTTACTCAAAAAAAACGGATTTGAATTTGACGTGTGATCGTGCAGTTTATCAACCATGCGGTCGCACGGTCAAATATTTTGACTTGATTTTCATCATTTTTCGTAATTTCTCATTCATCCAATATTGGTTTTCGAAATGCCAAATATACCCTTCAATACATGCAGAGAAATCAAAATTCTTTTCGGGGGCGTTGCCCCTGAGCCCCCTCGACCCCCGCGAACTGACTTCCCGTTTGTGCGTCCCGAAGCGGCGAAGTGGCAAACAATTTTTCCTAAACGGATTGAGTCGAGCGTTTGAGTATTTGGCCGAAGTTGACACGAAAGTCACTTTGATCGATTTCAATTCTCGATTTATTAACCAATATCCAACAGTCGATTGGTCATAGAGCACATACGACGGTGTTTTGTGATGAAAATAAAACTCGATGCTGTGGAAAGAGCGCGAGAGTACTCTTGGACAGAAGAGATCGAAGAACCATTCGAAGTAAAAATAGAACCCTAAATGTCCATCTGAAGAAGAGAAGAGAGGCGCTGGAGCCTTTGGTGAAGAAATATCGTATCTCGTATAAAAGAAATGAGCAAGGAATATGACGCATGATGATGCCAGCCTTATGAACAGTCCGTGAATAGTAAAATGGCTTCTCCTCTTTTCTATAAGTTAGGATAGGATTAGGATTATAAATATCAAAATGTAACATAGTTTATAAAATAAAGACCATACCAACTTATCACAAAATACAAATAGGCTTCAAATTTCCTTCACATGATTTCCCCTTCATCTAACATCCAAGTTCTACATTAGGCAGCGAATGAAATTAGTATTTAATTTAGATACTATCAATAGGCAATAGCAAATTAAAGTGTCAAATTTACCTTGCTCCAATTGATTTTAATGCTCCAAATCTTCCATGCTAAATCCTTCCAAGTTTGGAGAAGCTTTGAGACAATTTTTTGTGGACACTAGAACCTCCACCGTTCTAGGGGTCAACGAAGTATGGAATGGGTCGAGAATTCTTCCACCCGTACTGAAGGCACTCTCCGAGGCCACGGTTGACACTTGAACACCCAACATGTCTCTAGCTAATTTGGACAAGATTCTGTACTTATTACCGTTCACTTTTCACAAATTTAGAACATCAAACTCCTTGTTGTCTATGTCTTCACACGCATCAAACAAATATCTCTCCACACCATTTTAATCTCAAGAGAATCTTTGGAAACCTTTTTTTCCCGAAACCTAGAATGACGAGTAGAAGACAAAGTAGAAGAACCTACTGCAACAGATAAATTGACAGACTCCAATGAACCCTTTGTCGACCTCAACCCCCCTTCAACACACCTATACCATTCATAAAGATATACCAATGTGGCTTTCACTTTTCTGCTCATGTCACTAGAAAGTTGTTCATCCTTATAAATATCACCAAAACAATATTCTACACAATCTAACTTATATCTAGGATCTAGCACATAAGCAACAATCAAAATTTGATTAACTTCGTCCATTTTCCCCCAGTACTTGTCTAACTTTTACTTCATATTTCTTGCCATTCCATACAAAACCAAATCATGACAATTAGCCCATTCATCTATTTCAGTAACAAGTGTACAAACTTGATCCAAATAAAAGCAAGAAGTAACATTCATTGAAGCACTAAAATTCAATGTGACATTGTAAATTTTTTTTAGAAATTTCACAAAAACTTCAGCATTCTCCCAATCAGTATCAGTGGGAGGTCCACTCCTCCTTATACCCCCTACTCATCCTAAAAGTAGGCCACATAATGGATATCCTCTTCAAGTAATTTGTCAAAAGTTTTTTGAAACTTAATGGATACTTCCAACATGAGATAAGATGAATTCCACCTTGTTGGAACATCTAGAAAGACCAGGGATTTGCTTTCTATCTTTTCTAAGGCTACACATTTTTCAAATTTTCAAACTTCACAGGGGAAGATTTAACAAACTTCACAGCATTTCGAATGCAAACAATAGAGTCATGACCCTCTTTCAATCCTTCACACACAATCAAATTCATAACACAACATCTCATATGCAAAAATTCCCATTCACTACACATGCATCCTTCTTATCCTCCCAACCATTCATATGTTTCTTTAAATAACTAATGGATGTATCACTAGAAGATGCATTGTCAATAGTTATTGTAAAAACTTTGTCAATCCCCCAATCATGCAAACATGCTCCAATGAGTTTTCCAATGGTCTCTCCTTTATGATTTGCAATGAAATAAAAGTTCAAAAATCTATTTTGAAGATTCCAATCGGAATCAACGTAGTGTGCTGTGAGACATATAATTTATGTTTTGAATTGAAGTCAATGTATCAGTTGTGAGAGAGACTCTTTGATGGTGATGAGAAAAGTAGTTTTTCAATGCTAATTGCTCATCTAAATACAACTGAAAAATGTCTCTCACAAGTGTCCTACAAGAAGGGGCAAAAATGAGGATACAAAACACTACAAAATTTTCTAAACCCGGCACCTTCAAAAAACTTAAAAGGAAGTTCATCTACAATCACCATCTTAGCACATGCAGCCCTACATTCAGTCTCAGTGCATCCTCTACCTACAAGATTGCCCCCCCCCACCTCCTTCCATTCCATCTTCAAAAGATAGGGTGTCTTTTTTATTTTTTTATTAAAGGAAATCCACCCTGATACTTCCCACATTGGTTGTTCAAGTGCCCCCACAAAGTACTAGTTCCACATTTTCTACTATAACATGCATAATCAGCTCCACAATAGTTGCACTTGCATCTAGGAACTAAACCATCATCGTTAGAATCTGTCTTGGTGAAATTACTCCTTACCTATGAAGACATTCTAATCTTTCTCTTTCGACGGTTCACTGGAAGGGGGGAGAAGACGCTGCGTTTTCATTTGGGGTCGGTGCAGGGGGTGCATTGATGTCTGCACCCCTTTCAGCCTGGTCAATCACATATTCTTCTGCAAACAAAAATAATGAAAAATAAGTATTAAGTAATGATTTATAGCACATGGGTTCAGCCGTTCAAGAATCAGAATGGAAGTATTCACAGAATCACAACATATACAAAATAATGAACAATAACTCAATAAGCATTAAGTATCATGATTCATGAACAAACTGTTACAACTTACTATTATATATAACTATTTAACACAAAACACCTTTACCATGAATTATCTACCGAAAATGCACAAATCTATATAACTGTAGTCTGTATAACACAAAAATTTACACAAATAAACCATAAAATTCACAGAGATGTACAAATCGATCGAAAAATTAAAATGGAAGCATTTTACCTTGTTCTTGATCCACATACTCTATTTAAGAACAAGGAAGAAAGGCTGAATAGAGAAGACTAGAGAAATACTGAAAATTAATGACATCGGCGACAACTAGTCGACAACTGGAACTAGCTGGAAGTCTGGAACACAGTGATGAGTACGCTTTTCGTACTTATTTTGATCTCAAATTTAGAAAATTGTGAGTATTTTAGAGTTTTATATTGCTTAATTGTTTATTTATTTTGATTGTTTTAGGAAAAACTAGAATTTGGAAGAGATTGAAGTAAAATGAGGAAGTCGTGTGCGGAGTATGTGAAGAAATCAGTGCACAAATTTCAGTAAAAATATCTCCACGGATTCCATAATATATCATTGGAAATATAATTGAATTTAGAGTCTAACACAACAAACGGTGCACAAATTGAAATTGTAGATCAAAAGTTATGGGAGTTTGAAGTTTGGATGACGGATCAGAAATGTCAACCGCGGGTCAACCGTAGTTTACAAACCGTGGCCGACCCGAAGTCTCCGTTTGGGCCCTGTTTACCGCGGTCCGACCACAATTTGCAACCTGCGGTCCGACTGCAGCCCGCCTATAGGGTTTTTCGCGATTTTTTTGATTTTTTCCTTTATTTTACCATTTGTTTTCAAGCCCAACAATGATTAAACCACTTTCTTGACTTCTATACTATAAAAAAAACATATTTTAACCTAGAAGGGAGTTCGAAATTCATTATTCATAGACATTACATAAGAAATCAAGGGAATTTTCAAGAAGTCAAATTCATAGACATTACACAAGAAATCAGGGAATTTTCAAGAAGCCAAAGAAGAAATCAAGATTGTGTTGAATATTGGATTTTAGTGCAAGAATTCATTCCTCATCTCAACTTATTGCAAGAATTTGGTGATGTTCTTCTTTTTACATTCTTCTTGTAATTATTTAATTATGTGTAACTAACTATTGTTTGGGCGAACGATGTAATCTTAGTTTAATTATTCAATTTCAATTCCCATGTGTTTATACTTTATTTTGATGTATTGAATTTATTTCCAATCTTAATGCATGAATTAATTGGTCACTAATTCATTGATTTTGTGGGTTATTTTCATAATCCGAGAGGTGAGTTAACATCCTAGACCACGTTATAAATTCCGAAAATTTCACAAAAGGGTAGAGATACATGGTTGTGATTGTTGTGATCTTTGTGAACTCATGTGATTGAATGCGTTTAATTATGACTTATTCTGACTTAATATAGAGATATGTGGCTGACCTAATTAAATAGAACTAATTTAAACTCGAGAGGAGAATTTTAGATACAATTGTGAATTCGATCAAAAACTACTTTAGAAAGAAAACATGAGTTGAGAAATTGAACGAAAACTAGGATGAAATCGCGAGTCCCAGCACTTTTAATTCATAAAAAAAAATCATTTATTTGCTTTATTAGTTTATTTTGATATTTAATTGCTTTCACTAGTTTAAGAGTTCAAAATGAATATTTGCATTTATTTGTAGTTTTAGGAACTGATTAATCAAAACTAGTAACAAGTAAATTAGTCCTCGTGAGATCGACATTCCGGACTCAAAAAGTCCACTTTACTAGTTCGTGATATCGTGAACTTGCGATATTTCCACAACACATAGCCGACGAAAATGGGTCAATTTCGATATGGAAGACCTGCAAGCTGGGCCGTTGCAGGCTGGTTTTGGGCAAACGGAGTTACGACTTACAGGAACGTCAGGAAGGATCAAAGGTCGATGGATGGATCTAGACTAGAACGGTAGAACCAGACTAGGAGGTTGCAACTTGTTTGGCTGCGTTTACTTAGAAGCTAGGACTTCAGGTTAAAATTAGAATTTTGTTTGCTTTTAATTAGGTATCGATTCGGTTGTTCGGTTCATCGGGTTCAATTTTTCCAAAACCGCCCACCGAACTGATTTAGCTCAGTTCTTTACAGATTCAACCCTAAATCGAACTGAGAACTAATTAACCCGACTTTTTCGGTTCAATTTGGTGCGGTTCGGGAGATTCTATCGATTTGGTCGGTGCAAATGCCCACTCCTAGGCACGAGGCTCGCTGAGCCTGAATGCCTTTATTGGTTGGGCATTGGTGACTACTTTGGAAGTTGCCACCAAATCAAATTCAGAGTCAAATTCTTATTTTATTTATTAAAAAAAAAAAAGGGAGTTAATGGAGTGAGTTGCTCACAAGCCGAGTAATTATTAGGCGAATTATTTTTAAGCAAGATCAAAGATACATTCGATATAATTTTACTTATCGACTTTGTTAAATGGAAATGCAAGAGTTATTTAAATCATTGCTTCCGAATAAAATTCAGATTATTATTTGTTTACTAACTAAAAAGATTGCTCACTGCTTATTGAACTCTTGTGAAACTATAAAAAATCTAACAACTAAATAAGAGAGAGAGAAAGATTGAGAGCTAGAGAGAAGGAGGAGAATTCTCTCATTCAAGGAATTGGAAAATTCTTACAAATGATATAGGCCCTTATTTATAGGGGGCGGATAATGACATAATCGTAATATGTAAATTTTACAGGGGCATAACGGTAATCGGTCATTCAAACCTAACTTAACCTAATTTCATTACATCATTTCCCATATTTCATAACACTCCCCCTTGAATGACATATTACTCGTTTGCTCAATGGTTTGCCTCGGTAAAACCTTGCTAAGAAAACCCAGTGGGATAAAATTGAGCGAAGAAAAAAGAGTACAGCTGCTCCCCCTGATGTTGGCCATCATTAATTATTGAGTCTAATATCCAAAATGACATCAATGATAAGTAGTACAAATCATGTATTGAAATCTGAAGTGCTTCAGTGCTTTTAGTGCTGCCTCGTTAAAACCTTGTCAGTAAAACTCAATGGGACAAAATCTGAACGAAGGAAAAAGAGTACAGCCGTTGCCTCGTTAAAACCTTGTCAGGAAAACCCTGTGGGACAAAACCTGATCGAAGGAAAAAGAGTACAGCATGACAGAATGATTCTCCCCCTGAAGTGTGCAATCAAGTATTCATGAACCTTTTGAATAATGATATCATCTTTCGTCTGGAATATATATATATGAAAATCTTCTTGTGTGTAGCCGATATCATAACATTCTTCATAATATGTCTATGATTTTCTCCATTTGTTGATACCATTCCAGATGTCTATGATTTTCTTCATTTGTTGATATCATTTCAGCACAATTTAAAGAGAGAGCTTGTTGTTGAATTATTGCTTGCAGATAGTTGTGACAATGTCTCAAAAACCTTGCTAGGAAAACCCTGTGGGACAAAACCTTAGCGAAGGGAAAAAGAGTACATTATTCTCATTGATACGCCATAATTGCTCCATAATTGCTGCCTCATTAAAAACCTTGCTAGGAAAACCCTGTGGGACAAAACCTCAGCTAAGGGAAAAAGAGTGCAGATAGTATTTGTTCCCTTCATAGGAATATCACAAGTATATTAATGCAATCTCAAATTATTTCATCAAATATATATTTTGTGATGAGCTTTTATAAATAGTTTATAACTCATTTATGAAGTCATAGCTCATTTATGATGTACTGAACATGCTATACCAAGCAATGTTTAGTTAGTTGACTGATTGCATTACCCAAATCTAGAATTGATTCACTTCTATCAAAATCTAGACTTCACTTCTGATGAATAATTAAATATTTATTTTCAAATTCACTTCTGGTGAATATTCATTTTCCAAATTCCTTTTATGGTGGATAATATAATTTTGCATATTGAAAATCAATTGCATGCCCAAATATTCAAATATAATAATAGTACACTCCAATTTCATTTTCAACATATTATATTATGGGGTCATATGTATCATTCTTCATGTGATTTTATTTTAAGAATCACATTTTTTTATAATGATACTATTCTGGGCAAATTGAATCTTTCAATGATTTATACTTGTATGTTCTTGCACTTTATAAACTGCAATTTTTAATTTGCAGGAGTATAATCAATCATTGAAATAGATATCAATTTCGACATATAATCTATAATCATTTCGCTTGAAATCCCAACGTACCGCGATCAACTGGTACATCAAAGAAAACTCCCAAAGTACCGAGATGAGAATCACACTTTTTGATCTCACTCATTTGTATATCAAAGAGCTCAAACTAGTGATTTAGACTATAGTCTATCCACCATATTTCATGCCAGTTCTTTGAAAAATTTCGCGCGCAATGAGTCGTCCTTTATGATTGTGAAATATTTTTCATTTGTACATATAATTACTGGCTTTACACATTTAAGTGTTTTGACTTCAGGTCTTATAACAATAATCCCTACATTGGGATTTTATACTTGGCCAAAGTATTATAATTTCATCAACCTCATTTTTATAAGAGGGTTGTATATATGCAGTCGACTTATTTATCGATTCCATTTCATCTCAATATAACATAAAGAGATCTCTGTATATGTTCTATCATCAGGTACCTGAATATCTCATCATTTAACTATATCCCTTTTACTCACTATGAGTATTTAGCCTCAAAGGGATCATTTCAATCATTCAAGAGATATTTTTGGAATCGATAGTCATTATGCTTCAGACAAAATTACGCTTTAAGCTTGATCACGCTTCATGCGTGTTATTGTTTAATTTCCCCATAATATTCAAGAATCTTGTATTATATCAGTCGGCTAACAATTCCGCAACACATGTCATTCATAATTATGGATATAATCACAATATTATATCTAAGTGCGTTTTGTTGGAGTGTATATAGATATCGCACTTCTTAGAAATCATAAAGCTTTACAAGCAAATTTTTATTTCATCGTATTGACATGTTTGTATGTAGAATATTGCTGCATGAGAAATATTTATATTCAAATTGTTCTCATAGCAAATAACTTGAGGCTATTAATCTGCTAAATCATTAGCAATATAATATTATATTATCTCAACTAATTCGTAAAATCATTAATGACTTTAAGATATATTCATGCTAGCATTTATCACTTTGCTCGTAATATCATTAGTTGAGCAAATAATCAATCATTCATTTTCTTAGTGAGATAATTAATTTGCCTTTGAGAACAAGCAGCAATGAGAATTTGTTAACCTGAACAATCTTCTGGTTCTTTAATGAATGCCATTTTGCATTCTTAATAAATCTCATTATTGAATTGGAATATAACCAATCATTATAGAACTTCTGGTTCAGCAAGATATTTCACTTGTACATATGTATGAACTTCTGGTTCAATACAGTATTCATTTCATCAGTACGTATTTCTGTATAATTCAAATCAGTATACCGAAAAAATTAGGTACAATATCCAAGGAAATATCTCATGATCTCAATCTTGTCGCCAAATCTTCCCTTATTTCGAAAAAGGTAATGACGCATTATCTCATTGTTCCCACATTTTCAATAATTTATTCCATTATTTCTTGATGGAATCGATATCACGCGGAGCGCTCCTTTACGCGTTTAAATAATGCATTTAAATAGATCGTTTGGGAAGAGTTTAAATCCATAAAAAAATGGATATTATATTATCAAATATTCGCAAATATTATTCTAATCTTCCGGTAAATGTTTTGAAAAATATTTACCGAGTTCGACTTGAAAGATTGAGGCTGCTGATGGATCAAGGCATTTCAGAAGATGTTCGTTGGTTGATTGAAGCAAAAGTTCGATTAACTGGTGAATTACCAGATTCATTTTCTAAACACATGCCTGGTTTAGGTAAGAGTACTTTTGCAAAGAAACGAAGAGCAAAAAGGTTGAACGGTTGTTACAAATGTGCTCGTTAGACATGTGATACTCGTTGCAAATCAGTAGGATATTCTTCTAGAAATCGGGATGATAAAATTGATTTCATTAAGGGTGGACCGAGTAAGGAGTCATTGGATGATATCCGATTAACTCTTGAGACGCACCCAAGTGGGTATGTGCAACGTGAACTCCTTTCCTTATATGCTCAATTTAACAAGGATAAAAACCGTTATAGTCTCGAAAATATAGTAGCAAAAGATCCTGTTTGCCAGACTGTTATAAACAATGATATTTTGGCTATGCAGCATTAATACAAGGTAAATCATTTGATATATTGTGTGTATATATTTGCACATAAAATATTTTCATATTTCATTTCTTGAGTATTGATAAAGTGTATTGAAAAATCACCGAAAGGTAAGCTTTATCAAAAGTAGTGTAATTTAGTCAGAATTAGGTTTTCACTTTTTCAAAAGATGAGCAGTAAATAGTGAAGTTTTTCAAGTTTAAAAAGCCAATGATTTTCACAGTTTCATGCATCCCAAAATATCATTTTCTCATAAGTTTTTCCTTCCTTATTCTCTCAAAGACGGAAGGACCAAAACTTCGACAGATCAAAACTATCTGTGTATTTTGTGGATCAAAAGTAGGAAAATGTTTTGGGTATCTAGAAGCAGCAGTGGATTTAGGAAAGAAGTTGGGAGATAAAGGTATCAATCTAGTATATGGAGGAGGTAGCAGTGGATTGATGGGTTGTGTTTCCCAATCTGCTCAAGCAGAGAAATCAAGAGTGGTAGGTTTTATACCCGCTCCTTTAGTTGATATCGCAGGCAAAAACACGAGGGCATGAAGTACAAATCTTATCTATCCATGAACGCATAACTTGCATGTTATATGGTTCTGATGCCTTCATAGCCCTACTCGGAGGTTTTGGTACTTTAGAAGAAATCTTTAATATTACCTCATGGGCTCATTTAGATCTCCATACTAAGCCTATTGGGCTTTTAAATATTAACAATTTCTTTGATGGTTCGTTAACATTTCTTGATTATGCTGTGGAACAGGGATTCATCTCTCCATTTTCTAGGAGAATCCTTATTTCTGCTCCTACTATCGAGGAACTGCTGGATAAGTTGCAATCATATGTTCCCATACAAGATCCAGCAGGAGTTAAGATAGATTGGTCGCAAGGAAGGGGAATCAAACGAAAATGGAGTCCGGTTAATGTAAACTTAACTTAACTTTGTGAACCCTAGAATAGGTGGTGGTAGAGTACGGAGTATTCTTACTCTTGAGACACACCTTAAATTTCTAGGATTTTGTCAATGTTTCTTTATTTCCTCAAAAGATCAGAGGTGGTAGGATATGGCTACTCCCGAAACACATCTCTAATTTTTGAGGATCATAAATGTTTCCCCCCTTTTGTATTTTGCATGTATGACTCGTTTATGCTTCTTCAGGAGCAATAATAATATCATTTCAGTATATTTAGATGATAATTTTTACTTCTTCTAAAGTAAATATGTACTTCTTCTGGAATACATAAGTGCTCGTGCAAGAACTTTTCCAGATACTTATCATCTAATATTCATCTCATAATATTGATGAGATTATTTTCACATTAGCTATATCCGTGCTATCATGTGATATTATCTTATCATACATCAACATTCTCTTGTTGAATAATTCATTTTTCATCTATCTTTTTAATACAGATAATGGTAACTTCTGGTACCGTTTGATAAAATATTTTTATTAACATTTATCAACTTTTGGTAATGATAACTTCTGGTATCAGTTGATAAAATATTTTCTAACTTGAGTATTGATAACTTCTGGTATCATTAAATGAAATAAATAACAATAATATTGTATATATATTAACAATAATAATACTGGGGTTTTACCACCACGTATATATGTTGACAACAACCTCTAATATGTTAGAATTAACCAACACCTGAGGTGTTTCTAAAATAATATAAAATTTGAATATATGTTAAGTATTCCGTAAACCGACCATATAGGCGGTGTCAATATAATGAAATAATTACCTTTCATGAGTGAGCGAGTCATATCTTCCAGTCAAGGTATTCATAATAGTGATCGAGTAATATCGTCAAATCCAGTCAAGGTATTCATAATAGTCCAATTCGTTACGATAATGAGTCATATCCAGTTAAGGTATAAATCCAGTCCATAATAACTCAGTCCATCACGGTATGCCAATGACTATATTAATTATACCTTGTTTTTAATTTATCTTGTTGATCACATATTAATCGTTAATTTTCGATTAATTTACTTTTATGTATTACCAAGGGTAAAATTGTCCATATTTTAATATGTTGCTCATATGGAAAAATCGAAACCGTCAATAAGTTTGAAATTTAACTTAGAAAAACTTACTTTTGGTCCGAAGTTCAAAATCCCGTCGGAAGTGCTTCAAAAACGGTTTTTAAGAAAATCGCCACGTTCGATCGCCGGAAAATCTCAAAACTGCACAAAACAGAAAAGTAAGATCATAGAAAAATCAAGATCGTCGATATGAACAAACTGCCTGTTGACGTCATCGCCGAAAACTGCCGCCACGTGCCTCTTCGACGTCTGCGCGTGGGATTCACGCGCCTCCGCGCCGGTTCGGAAGAATCGTCCGGTCGCCGTGGTCATGGATCTGATCTCTGATCATCATTTGGATATACAGTTTGGCGTGAATTTGGTTTGAAAGTTTCGGATTACACAATTTCTTCAATTTTCTATGGACTTGAAATTGATCTTCTAATCTATGATGTATAAATGATTTTCTAACAACAAAAACACTGGATTTGGAATATGAAACGTTGATTAGTAATAATCTGGTTTCTGATACAGAGGTTCATCATTTAGATGCAACTGTAGAGCATACTCCCGTCATATTACTCAATAGGATAGAGACTCGTGCTGATAACGAGTTGTGAAACTATAAAAAATCTAACAACTAAATAAGAGAGAGAGAAAGATTGAGAGCTAGAGAGAAGGAGGAGAATTCTCTCATTCAAGGAATTGGCAAATTCTTACAAATGATATAGGCCCTTATTTATAGGGGGGCGGATAATGACATAATCGTAATATGTAAATTTTACAGGGGTATAACGGTAATCAGTCATTCAAACCTAACTTAACCTAATTTCATTACATCATTTCCCATATTTCATAACATGAACTTTATTATAAGTTACTTTTTTGCTTATTGAACTAAAACTTTTTACTCACTGTTCACTTAGCGTGTGTATGATCCTCATTTTTTTGGAAAAAATTGTGGTTGTGAATAGTATTTTTGGGAGAATGTTTGGTTAAAAAATAATGTTGACTTTTTGGTATATGAGCAGTATTACTCCCTCCGTCCCATGAAGACAGGCTTGCTCCTATTTTCATATAGATTAAGAAAATGTGAATTAATGTCGTTGAAAATATAAAATTTTCTTACATTTTACTAATATATCCTACATTAAATAACGTAATAAATATGACTATTTTATATTTGTTGATAACAATGGATATTAAATAAGGACACATTAGAAAACTTAAAAATATGTTGAATTTTAATAAGGAAAGTGGTCTATAATTGGGGACGGACAAATAAGGAATGCAAGCCTATCTTCACGAGATGGAGAGAGTATTTCTGTACCCCCAATTAACAGGAAACTTCACGTACGCGACAGAAGGTTGACGTGACAACTTGAGGACATTGATTTATCCAGGCGTATTATTGAATTTTTTTTGGGTTTCATTAGAGAATTTGATATGGGTGATTTTAATTTTTAATTTGGATATTTATATTTTAAGGCCCGGAAGAAGTGTGTTTTACAAATTAAATCAAAGCTGTCATTTTGGTTGGGTGCCTTTTTTTTAATCAAAATGGAAAATTAATGTCTTCAATGTCACATCATTTTTCTATCACACACATGGAACTTTTAGTCGATTGTGGGTAGCAGATTGAAAATGAGTCATTAATGAGTAAACACTTGAATAAATGAGTGAACATTGAATAATCTTTTTTAATTAAGTGAACAACTAGTAAAATAGAGTAAAACTAAAATCCAATGAGCAATGGTTAACCTTTTTTAGTCCAATGAATACGTAATATCGGTAATAAATTATCTCAAACCCAATTATGAGTAAGAATACATTAAAAGCAAAATTTTCTATTATAATTGATCGAGATTATTTTATCTCCCTCCCTCCCCCCAAAAATCTGAACATGATTACTTTACAAGATCAGACTTTACCATAATATTATCCCATTCAAATTTGATTCATTCTTTTACTTGAAAAACCACGTGTTTCGCGTAGGTGTTATTTCGCTCGTTTTAATAATTAAAAGGGGATCACATGAAAGTGTAAGTAACAAACATTTTGGGACAAAATTTCAAAAAGGGTGTTATGCACTAGAAAACCTTAAGTTATAAGATGCCTCCAAGGGGTGCAAGTGCACAAATTAAATTAGAAAAATTCTAGTAAAATCTAAGATAAGAAATTACATCCGTTTGAGAGTTTTGATTTGTTTGTTCTTCTACAAGTTAAGTTTCTACAATATATACAATATACTATTAATTACCTATTCTACTCCGAAATCAATTTGTAGTAGCTGTTGTTAACTGCTGTCCACTTCCTTATATAACTATCGTCCACCTCCTTACACTAAGTGACTTTCATAGTGATATTGAATCACCCACATTCTCATCAACTTCCAGCATTTGCACTTATCCTCCCATGACCTCGTCAATTATTCACATTATAATAACTGCTTAGTATGACTTCGTCAACATTTCTTTTGATCGTAGGTTAAGTTGGAGAACTGCCTCTTGTTCTTCGTTTAGGACTTGGTAGCCCAAACCTTACTCCATCCACTCAATCAATCAAGACCCTTAACATCGCCTTGATTCTTAAGCCTCCGTATCGGGATTTTATGTCAGGCCTTTTGATCGATTATTTTTATTCGTTAACAATTACCCCCCAATATGGCTGAATTTATGTCTAATCATTAATTTTGCCATATTCAAAGTATTTGCATGACTTAACTTTTCCTTTTAACGACTATTAAAACTAAGGTAAATGCAAATGATAGTGCGATGTACCTTTTAGGCATCGTTTGACGTTTCATTCTCCAAATATTGTGCATCATTACTTTGGGATCCCAACTATTCATCCACATGTGTCTCTTTTGACATATAAACGCAGTAGTCATTCTTTCCCAAATTCTTTTATCTTTTACTGCCATCGCTTTAAGGTTTTACAGTTTATTTTCTGTGAATTCTTCTTTTCAAACTTCGTTCTTGTATTTACCATGGCACCCAAAATTCCTTCTGCTTCACTAAAGGCTGTTACCAACTTTCAAGGTTTCTAGAATGTCACTAGTTCCCCTCATGTTGCGTCTGAGATTTTGTTCACTTCGCCATCAATCTCAAATGTTTGCTTGGGTCCTGCTTTTTTGGACGTCGATGAAATTAGCATTTCGCCAATAGCGGAAACTTTCCCCCTCTCTACAAATTTGCCCCTTTTTGACCCTATTCCAGTGGGTTCACTCCTTTATGGAGGTATTCTTACATGGCCCAAATAGTTGGACTCCAAATCTACGGACTCTGCTATGTTGTTCTCGAGTTGGACTAAAGAGATGTTGAGAGATGGTAATTTCAAGGATATCCTTAAGAGGGCTGGTGTTCTTGATGCTATTGAGGCCTCTATGAAAATTCCCAGCTTAGACCCCGTGCTATTCTCCATGGCACTTCAATTTTGGTCTTACGATTACAATACTTCATATTCCCTTTTGGTTCACTGACCATTACCATGCATGATCTTGGTGCCCTGCTTAATTTAGCGCTACACACCATACAATTTTTTCATCTCTTTAATTCCTCTCTTCTCCCTCATTTACGAGCACTCTTTTCAAATCTTATTCTGCTCATGTTAGTTTGAGTCCAAAGGACCTCTCCAAACTCCCTTATGTTGCCGAACATGTTCTTTGTTCACCATTGGTTGGGAAAGTATATCG
The DNA here is from genome assembly GCA_963555705.1 of Ligustrum vulgare. Taxonomy (NCBI): domain Eukaryota; kingdom Viridiplantae; phylum Streptophyta; class Magnoliopsida; order Lamiales; family Oleaceae; genus Ligustrum; species Ligustrum vulgare. The sequence goes on along the minus strand of OY743180.1, from coordinate 43,591,694 downwards.
TTTGCACCCAAGCATCAAGTCTTCGAGCAGTTACCTTCCTTTGTCGAGGAAGGTTGCACATGGTAAGAGTTTGGACTAGTGTTCTTTTATTTTGGTAGCTATCTAGAGGGCATGGCTACTCTTATCCAACAACTTCGCACCAGTATATCAACTCCCATAAATTCTGATCCCTCTGGATTGTCCAATTGTGGTTAAGGGCATATTTCCCTTATCTTGGTACTCCATCAGTGATTCCTTTATCATACAAGGGACCAAGTGACATTTTTATACTTTTGGCTTTTGTTCGTTAGAAACACACCACAAGTGCGTGAATCGCATACAAGTGATAGTGGACTAAATGGGTCCGGTTTATCAATCCCACAAGGATTGTCTATTTCAATTACACTTTAGTTTAATCAATTTGAACAAGAAACACACACAATAAAGTTTTGGTTTTGGAAATGTTTTAGTACTAAAATTAAAATCACAATTGTAAATAAATAAGTAGAAAAATGGTGATAACTTGATGATGAAAGAGTGTTGGGATTCTTGATTCCACTTGACCATTACCTAATTGAATTCTCAACAAGCCAAAAGAAATGCAATTTACTAAGCATGCTAGATCCGATTTTTCAAGTTTAGTCAATTACCTCTCTCGAGTGAAATCAACCCTAATTAGTGGAATTAACCTACTATATCTCTATGTCGATTAAAAACACACCAATTGCATTAAACATTTGTGAAAATAACTCAATGAATCATCTAGGGTTGTAGGTATATCTCTATCCTAAATAAGAACCTAGAGCAAATATTGTATTGATCTAGAATACACAACAATTTCTCAATAATTGCACATCTTATGAAATGCAAGCATAAATTTGGCCACAATAAATGCAAGTCAATAAATACAACAATAAATGTACAAGATAATAAATAGCTTAAATTTTCAATACAAGCATCAATATCAACTAAGTTAGGTCAAGCTTCATCAATCATCCCAACACTAAATAACTTAGCCCATAGTGAAATTACAATAAAATTCAAAATTAAATGCATTATTTCAACTATGAAGTATAGTAAAAGAGAAATATAAGGATTAAGTAATAAATACTTTCATTAACCAATGATTCTTGCTTTAAAATATTAATATTCTTCCACAATGGTATGGGTATTTCTCCCCTCAATCAACATTCATCAACCAAACTAACTAATTACAAGAGAAAATTACAAGAAAAGAAAAGAAAATGTAGAGAGAAAAATGAGAGAAAACTTGTTTTGAACTTCCCAAGTGTAAGAATGACTCAAACCCTAGCCAAAATCACTAAAAAACACCCAAAATAGCATAAAGCCCCGTACAACAGCGTTTGGGTTGAATCGGGTCGCACCAGGTCAGCCCAAAATATTTTTCATAATAATGACCACGTGATCGCGCGCCTGAAGGCCTCGCGATCGCGTGGTTGACATATGCACTCTCGGGTTGGATTTTTGGCATGAGTCTTGCGCGCGACATGGTTCGAGCCACGCGTTCATGTGGTTCAGCTGGGCGTGGTTTTACAGCTCAGTCCTTCAGTAAATTGCAATTGAGGTCCTCCAACTTTCAATGTCGGTCAACTTGGTCCTCAAAATTTCTGATTTCTTTCAAAAAGGTCCTTGTAAAATTGCATCTAAGGTACTTCGACTTTTGGAGATGTACATTCTGGTCCCTCTTCTAATTGCAAGTTTGTTCCTGAACTTCTGAGAACTAACATCTTGGTTCGTTACTTCTTTGCACTGCATGTTTTGGTCCTTTTTCTCCTCAATTTCTTCAATTTAGCATTCTTTTGCTTCTTTCTCGTGTTTTCTCCATGTAGTTGAATATTAAACCTATTTAACCAAAAAATATGCACAATTAAGTAGGTATTTGTCCAAATTACTCAAAAAGTATTACCATAAATGTCTTAAATATGCATGTAAAATGCACTCAACAAATACCCCCAAATTTGAACTCTTGCTCGTCCCGAGCAAAAATATTTACATTCATCTACAAAAATAATGACATAATGATCAACAATGCTAGATAACTTGCAATCTTCCATGTGTGAAATTGCATAATTAATTCACAATTATGTTCCCAAATAATGTTACAAAAATGAGTTTTGCTTATCCGATGTTCGATAGGGGGTGTGTGTGTGTGTGCGCGCGCATAGCCACTTTCAATCGTCATTAAGATTCGAGAATGTTCATGAGTAAAGAGGTTTCAAGTCAAAACTAACCCACCCTTAGTGGTCAATTCTTTCCTTTCCCACTCATGACATTCATCCCCCAATAAATATTTTTCTTTCCTCTCCGGGTTGCAACTTTAGAGGGTACTCTCAAATCACTCTTTTCTTTTTCCACTCTAGTTTGGGTGTGTTTTACCAACAATCTCGACAACCTAGAAATGCAGTGACTCTCGACTAATGAGTGCTTCGACATTCAAGTTTATACTAAGCAAATCAAACTTACTATTCATCTATGCCCTTATGCAAGTACAAATGCATGATTTATGTTAAGTGCATTTTTATACACTTTTTATACCTTTAAATTAGCATATTTTGGAACATCTTGAGCAAATATCTACTAATTTATGTACATTTTGTGTTTAAATAGGTTAATATCCAAGTTTGAGGCCAAAAACCACAAAAGGAGTGAAGATTCTGCTGAAATTCCAAGTTCAGGGACCATTTTGTCACTTTCGGGAAGTTTTGGACAAGCCGTGCAATTAACCAAGGGACCAAATTGAAAGATCTCAAAAGTTGAAGGACAAGAGTGCAATTTTAGAAGGACAAAAGCTGGAGAATGTGACCAAGTGGCTGGAATGTGAACAAAGCATGATGGAGAGTATGGGAAAAAGCAAAAAGGCTAAACAAAGTGGAGAAAAACAGGCTAGCTGTGTTGAGGGAAAGATATACATATACAGTGGCAGAGAAAAGTGAAAAAAAAAAGGGGGGAAGACTGCTTGTGACAGCATCAGTGTGAACCAGAAGATAAATAGATAGGCAGAAGGAGGGAGATTGGGGGTTGAACTCAGGCTGGTGACAGCAGCTTGGAGATCAAATTCTTGCTGGTGACAGCAGCTTGAACCTAAGCTCACTTACTGGTTCTATATTAATGCCGGAAAGAGAATATACAGATACATATATACAGACGAGAAGGTGCATACATGGGCAGATGAAAACTCTGCAAGTTTGAGTGCTGGTGCTGCCATTTTAAGTTGCTGCTGGTTTTAATTCTATTGCTGGTTGCTGTTTTGCTGCTGAAGCTGCTGCCTGTATTGCTGGTTGCTGTTTTGCTGCTGGAGCTGCTGCACAAGTTGCTGGGAAGCTGCTGAAAGCTGGAAGGTTGCTTGCTGGTGCTGCTGGTGACGCTGTAGTTGCTGGGAAGCTGCTGAAAGCTGGAAGATTGCTTGCTGTTGCTGCCAAGCTGAGCTTTACTGCTGTGCTACTGCCGGAGCTGATGCCATAACTGGAAGAAGGAGTTGCTGGTTTTCTTGATAATTGATGGAGGAGCTGCTGCTGAAAAGTCGTTTCTGCTATTTCTATCTTGCTGCTGGACTGATTAACTAAAAACCAGACTGCTGGAATTTACTGCTGCTGAAAGAGGCTGTAGGGACTGCTAGCTGCTGGTGCCTTTGCTGCTGCCGGCTGAAATGGGGAGATGCAGGAAGACGCAAATGCAGCTGGTGACATCCTATTGTTCTTACTGTGTTAATTTTTTGCTGCTGATACTTGCATATTGCTGGACTGCTGCTGGTTATTGATGAAGAAACTTGATTTAAAGTGAATGATTCTTGGGTTTTCACTTCAAGAACTTTACAAAAATGGGGAGTTTTCTTTATTCTCTTGTTTTTCATCTTTATTTTTAGTATTATTCATATGTTTATGTTGTTTGTTAAATGATGTTGTTAGTTTATTATTGGTTAATGTTATTGTATTGGAATTGTTGACTAGTTTAATTTTAATTAAGCATTTTAAGTAGTTTCTAGATTTTGGGTATTTATGTTTACATGTTTATGATTATGAATGTTGTTTTAGGTTTTTGTAACTTTTAAATGTTTGTTACTATTTTAAGTTGTCATTGGAATTTACTACACAAGTTAGGTGATTTTAAAATTTTCCATGTAATTTGGTTGATTAATTAACTACCACTAATTGATTTGAAAAGAAGAAATTAGTATAGTTATGAAAACTAAATTCACATTGTCTCATGTTTTCTAGTTTAGTTTAGTCACCAAGTTCTTTTTGTTAGTATTTTATTTTGGATAATTAGTTTTAATCCTAGCTTTTACATATTGTTGTCTATTTGCTTTAATTAACTAGTTTTTCATGTTGCCATGTTTTAACTTTATGATAGCTAGTATTCACCATCAAACCAACTTTTTGTGTTACTTGACTTTTCTTTTAAAGTGAATTCAATAACTTTAATTACAAATAAATCAATCCTCGTGGGTACGATAACCCGGACTTTTCTAGTCCACTTTACTACTTGAACGTCAACCGTGCACTTGCGGTATACGATTTTAGCGAACAATTTCTAACAACTAACATGATGATTGCTAGTGACTTCCGCACTCCCTTAAGCTTTCTAATTGATCCATGTAGTAAGCTTTAGGCCGGAAACTCCTCAATTTTTTAGATCAAAGGGTACCAGGTTTCAAAATATCCCTACGGACTTAATAACTACGAAGTGGGGTAGACTTATTAAGCGAATCCAATGATGATGTGCTTTTTTTTTTTTCAAGTGTGTGGGTGAATACCCTACTCATTAAGTTTTCTAATCGACCCATGTAGTGAGCTTTAGGCTGGTGACTCTCAAATTTCAAACTTAAGGCACCAAGTTTCAAGATACTCCTACGGGCTTAATTATTCGAGTCAAAGAGGTTTCGAGACAGGGTAATGCAATGCAAAAATTAAAATGGGTTTAGAACTTTAGCATATGGTCATTACTTAGCTTATACTTGACGAAAGACACTCCACACAAAAATTTATTTCCAACATGCATGTAATCACCATACGTCTAGACCGTTTCCTTTGTTGGATCGACCACCCACAAACTTGACTTACATTGGAATCAAGAGATTTAGAGTACTAGGAAAAATTGGATAGGTTGATAAAAATTTAAATACAAGCTCACAACCTAGTTCTTCTACTCCTTTAACCTCTTCACCCTTCAACAATTCCTAAACTCACAAACAATCAAACATGACTATTGTGCTCAGTGTACATAGGATCTTGTATGGATAAACATTTTATAGAGAGTAGCACAAGTAGCAAATTTGGTCATAACTCATGAATTAAAAACAATTTCAAACATCAAAATCTCTTAAGCTGGAAATGCTATCTAGCATGTCAACAATCCAAACAAAATTAACAATTTCAAACATCAAAACACCAAGAGCCGGCAAGGCAATATAAAATGTTCACATAGCAACATGATCCCAACACTCCCAAACTTAAATCAAGCATTTCCTCAGTGTTGACAATATCATAATATAAAGAAAGGAATGGGTGATGGAACTTCCCCGGATTGATGCATGAATGATGTTCAAAATTGACCTAAGTTTTGATTCTCTTGATAAGCCAATCTCCCCCAAACTTGTTGAGGACAAGATTGCTTAGGATTTCAAAAATATTGAACCTACAATAGTTGATGATTAACCAAATTAGAAATAATAAAAATGAAACAAGTAAATAACAACAAGTAAGCAAAAGAGTAGAAATTTGGGTTGCCTCCTAAAAAGCGCTTGGTTAGAGTTGTAAGCTCGACTTTAGGATACGATCACTCCGGATCTGCAAAAGGGATGGATGACTTCTCCTTTTCATAATCACTACTCAAGTATGGCTTCAAGCGTTTCCCATTGACTTTGAAGTTCCCTTTGCTCTCATGATAAAGTTTGACAACTCCATGTGGGAAGATTTGAGAAATAGTGAAAGGTCCCGACCATCTA